>CM065594.1:241956080-242501080 GCA_033119425.1 Bufotes viridis | reverse complement strand
CTGTCCAAGATATGCTTGAGTACAATACATGAAGATTATGCTGGGTGGTGGCTAAGAAAAGCATTAAAGTCCTTTTACTAAAGTTTATCTAGTAGCACCGAAGGTTTGTCTTCGTGCATCACAACAATTTTTAGAAGGTATTACTTTACGAGAATTAATTCTGCCTGATAATTTATTTAGAGTTCACTAATAGAATAATTAAGATTTTTAACATATTTTGATATAAATAAATAAATATAGTAATGAATAAAGTAATTAAATAAAGTTAGTAGTATTAGCGCTTAAAATTGTTGCTTCAGCTAATGGCATTTATCATGTAGACCAGGGATGCTCAACCTGCGGCTCTCCAGCTGTTGCCAAACGACAACTCCCAGCAAGCCCTAATAGCTGTAGGCTGTGCAGGCATGCTGGTAATTGTAGTTTTGCAACAGATGGAGGGCCACAGGTTGGGCATCCCTGATGTAAACAAAGTTAAAGGAAATGTGTCACCAAAAATTTGATCTGCCAGTTAATACCAGATAGTGACACGTATCCTTTTTTCTAATTGTTTTTATTTTCTGATTACAGATGTATTTATTCTATTTTCTGAACATTATTATGGGGCGGCCATCTTGCCTGAGCTGTTCTTCACAGCATTTAGAAAGCATTAAGAAAACTGCTTTACGACATCCCCATGGGCCAAAGACACAATGGTCAGAAAGGGATCTCATTGACTTCTTTGGGTTAGTTTTCTAGGCATGCTCTGTGACCTTTCTAGAGTCAATGTACAAGGAAAGAATAGATAAGATTTGACAATAACCTATTGTGAATGGCGGATCCTGTCTTATCTATACACAGAGATGATATCATCATAAGCAGGATTAAAATGACAGATAAGCAGGTAACTACAGTAAGGAGAATTATAGAGAGCAAAAAGTGATGTCTATTATTAGGTTAGTGGACAGTGTGAAAAATGCAGGATTTTATGGTTCTTATTTATAGGTATTGAATGACATCATCAAAAAATTCTTCAAAAATGTGTTAATTTTAAACATAAAAATGTGATTTAAACAGTAGATATTTTTCTGATGATACATTCCGTTTAATTCAAGGTACTTACTAGTGTATAGTGATTGTCCATATTGCCTGCTTTGCAGGCTTAATTCATTTTTCCATCGCAGTATACACTGCTCGTATCCAGGGGTTATGACCACCCTATAATCCAGCATCGGTGGTTTTAGCCCATGGAAATGAGCAGTGTATAATGTGATGGAAAAATGAAGCAAATGAAGCCAGCAAATGAAGCAATATGGGCAATCACAATACATTAGTAAGTGCCTTGTATTACCTTCTCTACATGATAAATGTGATTTTCTAAAGAGGTTCTTTCAGTTAAAAAAAAAGAAGACGAATTGTAAAGCAATTTAGCATATGTTGTTGCGCCTACAAATGAAGGTTTTGATAAATACATTTTTTTTTGGGAGTTGTTGTAATGATGGACATAATTTCATGGCCAGATCCAAACAGTTTTAACTGGAAAAATGTGTCAGCATTATGGCAGTAGTAATAGCAAATATAGATTGGTGGCACTGTCCTAGGCTACTCCGATACAATGTTCATTTAAGGCCTCCGCGGTAATCCCTCTTGCCATGCAAACCGGTGCACTATCCTACACAGTCAATAGTGTCAACGAATCTTCAAAATTGAGAAGAATAATAGGCAGCACTCACCACGGCTTTTTCTTTCTTCCTTTATCTCATCTACATATGACACACACGGTTAGGCGGCAGTCATAGCCCAATTTCACCCACAGCGGCGACGGCCGTTTCGCGCAAGCTCACTGCGCTTCTTCTGGCCACTACGTCTATTATGGTGTATTAGTTCCTAAAAGGGGGAAAAAATACATAGATTTTGCCCCAACTGAAATACAAAAGCACAACATGCGACAGCACTCTGCATTAAATGTATGGATTATAAACTACATAAATGCTATCTTCTTGACTATATAAATGAGTATTAGATCTTAGATAAAAACATATCAAAACACAAGTTAATCTGCCATAGCAAGGCAATCTGTCCAGGGCAGGGCCTCATATTCATTCACATAAGGAATATAATATAAATAAATGCATATTATAATATAATATAAATGCAAATCAAATTTAAGTATTGGAATTTAAGATGAGCGAACCACTCAAAACCTTCTGTTAAGGTTAACCAAGTTTTTTAAAAAGTTTGGTTTAGACCCGAAATGATTCAGTTCGAAACAAAGTTGGTCCAACTGCCCTGAAAATTACTACATAACCAGTTTTCATAAGGAGGCTAGAGGGGGTTATCTCTTATCAGTTAGTTTTTATGAACTTTTTCTTTTTTCCTCGACCATTTTCTCTCCCTCTCCCCAAGCCCTGAAATCGAATGTTAGCAACAGTAAATTATGTGACAGTTACATACAAAGCTGTGGGTAAACGCATGTTTGAAGGCATTAACGGACATCATGTATTGTTAAATTGTTACCCTACCATTTGTATTGTATACTAATCATCTATATCACCTTGTTTAATTAAATTGAACAAGTCCCAAAAATAATTAAATTCCAACCGTGTAGAGATATAATAATAGGAAACAGATGATTGAGGCCTGACGCTCAATTTCACGTTAACATTCAGAGGTAATTTGGTGCACTACCCTGTGTATTGGAGTACTGATCACCTGTATGCTGGCATAATTAAATTGAAACCCCTCAAAATTATTACATTTGAACCATGTGGAGATACAATAAATGGAAATGGACGTTTGAGGACTCCTTTACACTTATTTTAAGGTAACGCTCACAGGTAATGTTACAAACTTATCTTTCTCGGCTCCAGCAGCGTGATCTTCAGCCTTGGCACGGCCACACCGGGAGTAACGCACTTCTGAGCCACTCACCCTGGTGACGCGACAGCATCCTTAGCAGCAGGATGCAATATTCTGTTTCTCCCCAAAGCTGGCATGTGCTGGGAATGATTAGCAGTAGTCTGATTGCTCAACTACTCTATTATGGTGTATTAGTGTTTCTGACTAATGGGTTGCCAAGTCATGGACCTATCAGTTTCTGATCCAGGGACTCAGCACTCTACAGTATTTAAATCCCTTCCTGTCTTACTAGCTGTACTCCAGGTTCATTCTTCTTCTGTGGTTATTTGGATTGCTCATGCTTCTGACCCCAGCTTGTCTTCTGACCACTCTCTGTCTCTTGTTTGGTTCTGCGTAGTCCATCTGGTTTTGATCTAGGTTTGTCTTCTAACCACTCTTTGTCCCTTATTTGGTGCTGTGTAGCCCGACTGTTTTGACCCATTCTCGCACTACTCTATAATGTGTTTGTCTGTCTTTGTTTGTTAATCCGACTCTGCACTTATGCATATAGCATAGAGATCATCGACTAGTTGCTGTGTAGCTATCTAGGGCTTGTACTGAAAGTAGGTAGGAAAAACGGGCTGGGTACTAACCTTAGGGTTCACTGTTCTTGTCTGTCACTAGCTATAGTCGTATCAGGTAAATTGGTGCCTTACAATGTGTATTGGTGTACTGATCCCCTATATGCTGGTTTTGTTAAATTGAACAATCCCCCAAAAAAAAAAAAAAAAAATCCAACCATATGGATATGAAATAAACAAAAATAGATGATTAGATGATTTAGGGCCAGACCTGACACTCAATTACACATTATCACTCATAGGTAAATTTTTGCCCTACCCTGTGGATTGGTATATTGATCCCCTATATGCCTAGTTAAATTGAACAAGTTCAAAAATACAATTGAATTCTAACCGTGTGGAAATACAATAAACATAAAGAGTTCTTTTAGGAGGCACAGCCAGCCTCATTTCCTCACTTCTCACAACCTGGTTGGCAGCTTACCTGACTCCCTAATCTATAAACACAATTTTTCTACTTTTTAAAAAAATCGATTCTTTCCCTCCACTGTCCCTGACAGTTCAATACAAGCTTGATTGATTTCTGACTACCTAAGATCATTTTTTGGCAGCCAACCACCCTCATTCACAGCCCAACACAGAATGATGTTCTGCTCATTCTTCTAGAGCACCTCCCTGTCTGCTGCAGTACTGATTGGCTCATCCAGGCTGTCTGTTGGCCTGGGAGCCAATCAGGAAAGCTCTCCCCACTTCCTCTCAGAGTCATGTGAGAACCCTTCTTCTTTCTCCCTAGTGCTTTTTTCCCACCATGTGCACGAAAATGGCTCTACACTCCATTTTAAAAGTGTTTTCCGAGATTTTAATACTGATGGCCTATCCTCTGATCTCTTAGTAATAGTAATAACTCACTTAGCAATTGTAATAAATTAGTTTATTTTATGATCCAAAGGAGGATCTGTGCAGACACTGAACAATCAGGAAATGCTGAGAAAGTTCAGCTCTGAAGCCTGCAGAATTATATACCCTTATGTGGTAGACACTAGTGATTGGCTTTGTACACCTTATGTTGTGAATAGTATACAAGGAGCAATGTGCGGTATGTGGGAAAGCTACGTCATGTCCTCACCCTATTTCTTGATAGTTGCAACCCTGTTTAATTATATGTCACTGAAGTGTAAAACATGATAGTTATTTTCTGTGTGAAAATAGTAATCACTAGTTAATATGATACTGCATGCTGGCGAGTTGCTGGAGGTTGAATCAAAATCATAGTACATGAGCAATATGCAAAATAAATGTGGAGCCCCAGTTATGGGTCTACAACTCAATGAAAGCCAGATATCCCTCAAAGGAAGGAAAACCAAGCAAAGGGGTGTCTCCATTACAGAGATCACCAAATCCACCATATTAAGTGGCCCCTATGTCAAGATCCCGCTTTTTACAAACTTTAAGGATGTGACGGGAAAACCTAAGCCAGTTATCCATCCACAGACAGCTGTTTCGGGGTGTTGCCCCTCATCAGTGCAGAGTAGGATTCTGGCTAACCGGGAGCAATGCCTCGGAGACTACTCAAACACAACAATAGCTGATCTCAGGGAGACCAGCTACAAAAAACACCGCGGAGCCTCACTTAAGAGTTTCAACACAGCAATCCAAAGTGCAAAGCTCCCTGGGAAACAGGAATATGCAAAATAAATGTGGAGCCCCAGTTATGGGTCTACAACACAATGAAAGCCAGATATCCCTCAAAGGAAGGAAAACCAAGCAAAGGGGTGTCTCCATTACAGAGATCACCAAATCCACCATATTAAGTTGCCCCTATGTCAAGATCCCGCTTTTTTACAAGCTTTTTTTTTTGCATATTCCTGTTTCCCAGGGATCTTTGCACTTTGGATTGCTGTGTTGAGACTCTTATGTGAGGCTCCACGGTGTTTTTTGTAGCTGGTCTCCCTGAGATCAGCTATTGTTGTGTTTGAGTACATGAGCAAATGATAGGGAAAAAAGTGAGTGGGAGGAGGTTCCATGGCCGACACCAACCAACTAGGAGAGTGGAGAAGACTAGTTCAGGTGGGGATCAGGTGGGGATCAGGTGGGGTTGCATGTGGACAACCTCATTATCCCACCCTGGAGGGAGACAATAAGGCTGTACAGTGGGGTTAGTCTAGTGAGGCTTATGGGAACAGGATAGAAGTTTTAGGTACCAGAAGGCACAATAAATGTGTGGGGTGGCTAAAGAAAACAATATTACTGTGTGGAGCACAAACTTTGTGTATTGTGTACTGTGCTAAGAACAATTTTGACTCTATTACTGTGTTGTATTCCAATTAGGCAATATTGCTTTACTTTTGTCTGGGACACTACCTACCTAGCATGGTGTGGCACTATTATTTATTTCTGAAGTACAGCAGGTACAGCAATGGGATGTCAATAGGCATGTGAAGACGTCACCTTGTGATCACAATCACTGTGTGCGGTGATGTCACCGGAGATGGTGGGTTTTATTAAATCAAGATGGGAGCAGAAAGCCTCTACCTGAGCAAGTGGATGAGGTATAAGTATATATATATTTTTAACCCTGGATTAACCCTCTAAGCACCTGAATGTGAGTCTCAGTGATCAGGGTTGAACACGGCATCTGAGGGGTTAAATATTGGTTGACGGAGCGATCACCATTTCCCGTCATTGCGTCCGCTTTCTACAATGAAAAGTGATTTGTGATAAAGTAATTAGTTACAAATCACATTTCTTTATGAAGTTTGGCGAAGCTACTGTGTGGAATGTTTCAAAACATCGCCAAAGTATGTACCAGTAAGGATAGAGAATACTTAATCTAGGAGGGCTGTGAAAGGATAGAAATCAGGAATCAAAAACATCAATTCAAAACACATTAGAACCTGTAATGGCAGAACCTGCCAGGTACAGACATCACAGGAGCGCCCAAAGGTATATTACAAAAGTCATGTACAGAAGGTTAAAGAGTTCTCAGGTTCTCTAGAAATAATTGTCAGAAATAAAACATCACCTCTAGCACTTGTAAGAGGGTGCAAGGTGTCATATTTGATGGCAGGTACGTGTCACCGAGGTTGCTGGCCTCGGTGAGGTAAGAGCCGGGTTTTTTTTGTCTGCAGCAGCTAGTGCTGTTTGACTCTGTTAAATAGCATGGCTGCAAAGCCGATCCGGGCCGGCTCTTACCGGGAGCAGCTAAAGTGTAGGGTGGGTGGCTGCTCCCCACGATCCAGTCCTGGTTTTGGGCTGGGTATAAAACACAGCCAGCAGCTGTGTCTGGGGTGGTGATTATCCTGGAGCTGCTAACAGGGCTCTGGAGTTCTCTGTCCTGGAGGAAAGAGCTCAGCAAGGAGGTGGCTTTTGTTCCTGGCTACCTGAAGGTGGATTCTCCTGCGGCTGGGCCGACAGCCTGGTGCGAACCTGCACCTACACCTCCCAGGTGACTGAACCTGTGTTGGCCTGTTTTGTTTTGCCTCCTTGTTTCTGACATGTGTGAATTACCACCGAAAGACTGTTTGCTGTGTATTTTTGTGTCAGTGTGAATAAAACACTGTTTATTGCACATCCTGGACTCTTTGTTTTGCCTCGGTACTGCACCCGCACCGCTGTCTACCAGAGCGACTCCCCACATTTGGTGTCGGATGCGGGCATGCGCAGTGAGGCTGGCGTGAACGCCTGAAGTTTTTTTTGCTAAAGTGCATGATATATATTAAGCCAGCAAAGTTGCAAGCAGGAATTTCTGGCAACATGGAGGCTGCTGTGAAGGCTCTCATAGAGGCTAACGTGCAGCAGCGGGAGACCAACCAGCTACTGCTACAACATGTGATGGCGTTACAGGCGGCAGGAGCGTCCCACCACGTCCATGATGCCCGGAAAGCGGTCCGTGCGGCGATCCCAAAGATGACCCCCGCAGACGACGTGGAGACATACCTGGCGGTCTTTGAGAAGGTCGCCGTGAGGGAAAAGTTACCCCGTGACCAGTGGGCCGAGGTGGTTGCTCTGCTCCTGGCATCCGGACCCCAGCAAGTTTTTTTGATTTGGCAGATGACCAGGCTGCTGACTATTCCACGGTGAAGGGGGAGATCCTGGCCAGACTGGGGTTAAACGTGTTGGTCCGGGCTCAGCGGGTCCACCAGTGGGACTTTAAAGCGGCTGAACCCGCCAGGCCGCAGTACTATGAGTTGCTGCACCGGTTGCAAAATGGCTGCAGCCTGACATTCTAAGTCCGACTGCTATGCTGGACCGTCTGCTGGCTGACATGTTTTGGAGGGCCTTGCCTTACCCCCTTCAGCACTGGATCGGCCAGGTATCCCCCACCAATGCCCTTGAGATGGTCGACCTGGTGGAGCGATATGAGGCCACCAGAAACCTGCAGGGGGTTCTTTTGGGAGGGGGCCAGTCAAACCCCGGAAATCTCCACCCCAGTCCCGGCGGCCGGCCAAACCCGCCCGGGATGTACCCCTTGCAGATCCATCCCCAGTGGTCTGCTGGCAGTGTCGGGAGCCTGGACACATATGGGCCAACTGTCCCCATCGGGGGAACCCATGGAGACTAATTATGGGTACCGGGCTTCCATGTATGCCCGGAGACTGTGTGCGACCGGCACCCCGAGACAATAGACAATCGTCATCTGTGCCAGGTGCAAGTCGGGGATAACCTGGCAGTGGCGCTGTTGGACTCAGGGAGCCTGGTAACCCTGGTAAGTGCTGCCCTGGTACAGCCCACCCAGTATACGGGCCGGAAAGTTGGTGTGGTGTGCATACACGGAGACTTAAAGGACTATCCCACTGCTGTAATGTCTCTGTCCACGGCGGCCGGCACCTGGACTTGTGAAGTGGCGATCTCCACAAAGCTACCGTATGAACTAATAATTGGGAGAGACTTCCTGGTTTTGCGTCACTGTGGCCTGAGATGAAAGTGACTAATAGCCCTGAGACAGGGGTAACCCTAGCAGAGTGGCCTGATACCCCTGGAAGGCCAGAACCCTGGGAGTCCGAGTCTGAAGGGCCAGCGGTAGGGGTGACCACTGCTGCAGCGGTAGTGGGGGAGACAACCCCACTGAGTGTAATGGTGGGAGACACGGAGGACTTGCCACCGGGCCTGAGTTGGCAGACCTCAATGTCTCCGGGAAAATTTTGGGACCGCACAACACCGGGACCAAACCCTAACCAGGGCCTGGGAGAATGTGCTGGAAATTGATGGTAAACCCCAGAAACCAGGGGCTGAATTAATGTTTCCGCGATTCATTGTTCTGCAGGATATGTTGTATCGGGTGAACCAAATCCGAGGTGAACCTGTTGAACAGTTGGTGGTGCCCACAGCGTATCGCAAGCTTGTCATGGAGCTTGCCCACCAACATGTTCTTGGGGGACACCTGGGGTGGCAGAAAACCCAGGACCGCATACTGCAGCGGTTTTATTGGCCCAGTGTGTTCAAGGAGGTAGAAAATTATTGTAAGTCCTGTCCAACCTGTCAGATAACTAGCCCCCAGCCACATTTCCGTAGTCCTCTGGTACCTCTGCCAATTATTGAAGTACCGCTTGAGCGAATCGCTATGGATTTAATTGGGCCTGTACCAAGGTCTGCCAGGGGCCACCAACACATTCTGGTAGTTCTCGACTATGCCACTCGGTATCCGGAGGCGGTGCCTCTGCGACATACCTCAGCTAAGCTCATTGCCAAAGAGTTAATGGAGATGTTTTCCCGTGTGGGCCTGCCAAAAGAGGTTCTGACAGACCAAGGGACCCCTTTTATGTCCAAAGTAATGAGGGAACTGTGTAAATTGTTGCGTATAAAGCAGTTACGGACGTCCGCTTACCATCCGCAAACAGACGGTCTTGTGGAGAGGTTTAACCAAACTCTAAAAATATGTTAAAGAGGGTGGTGTCTAGAGATGGGAAGGACTGGGATCTGCTTCTGCCCTATCTCATGTTCGCAGTGCGAGAGGTGCCCCAGGCCTCTACTGGGTTCTCGCCCTTCGAACTGCTTTATGGCAGACACCCTCGGGCCTGTTGGATATCGCCAAGGAAGCATGGGAACAACAGCCTGTCCCCCACAAAAGTGTCATTGAGTATGTCGCCCAGATGCAGGAACGGATGGAAAGGGTGTTGCCCTTGGTCCGGGAGCATATGGAGGCAGCGCAACAAGCCCAGAGTAGGGTGTACAATCGTCAGGCTCGGGTATGGGACTTCAATCTGGGAGATCGGGTTTTGGTTCTGGTACCCACCCTTGACAGCAAATTCCTAGCTAGGTGGCAGGGCCCCTATGAGGTGATCGAGAAGGTAGGGGAAGTAAATTACAAAGTACACCAGCCAGGCGGCGCAAGCCGGAGCAGGTGTACCACGTGAATTTACTTAAGCCGTGGAAAGATAGGGACGCGGCCGACGACCACAGCCCCGGCCAGGGCTTCTAGGTGAAAAGGGTCCAGCCCCACAGTTCGAGGCCTGTGAAGCAGTAACCACGGTGAAAATTGCAGACAGCCTGTCTTCCAAACAAGTTCAGGAAGTCAGGGAGTTCCTCAGTCGGAACACGGATGTGTTCTCGGACCTCCCTGGCCGCACGTCTCTCATCCGACATGACATCGCCACTGAGCCGCAGGCCAAGGTCCGGTTAAAACCATACCGGGTACCCGAGGCTCGGCGGCGGGCCATCGCGGAGGAAGTGCAGTTAATGTTGAAGCTCGATGTCATTGAGGAGTCGAAAAGTGAGTGGGCCAGTCCCATAGTCCTAATACCCAAGCCGGATGGGACGTTGCGGTTCTGCAACGACTTTCGCAAGTTAAATGAAGTATCCAAGTTTGACGCGTATCCCATGCCCCGAGTAGACGAGCTTGTTGAAAATTTAGGACAAGCCCGTTATTTTTCTGTGCTGGACCTCACTAAAGGGTACTGGCAGGTACCCTTAACGGAGTCGGCTAAGGAAAAACCGCGCTTGTTACCCCGCAGGGCCTGTATCACTACAAGGTGTTACCCTTTGGCCTGCATGGCGCCCCGCCACTTTCCAAAGGTTAATGGACATAGTGCTGCGACCACATCGTCGGTACGCCTCGGCCTACTTAGATGATGTAGTCATCCACAGCACCGACTGGGAAAGCCATTTACCCAAGGTGCAGGCGGTAGTGGATGCCCTGAGGAAAGCTGGACTAACCGCCAATCCAAAAAGTGTGCGATTGGGTTGGAAGAGACCAAATATCTGGGGTATGTCATTGGGCGGGGAGTCATCAAACCTCAGGTAACTAAGGTAGAGGCCATTCGTAACTGGCCCCGACCGGTCACCACCAGGCAGGTAAAGTCGTTCCTGGGGATTGTAGGATACTACATGAGGTTTGTGCCCCACTTTGCCACAATAGCAGCGCCATTGACAGACCTGTTGAAGGGACGAAAGTCTGGGAGGGTTAGCTGGAGTGAGAAGGCGGAGGAGGCTTTCTCCGCGTTGAAGTCGGCCCTGTGTGGGTCCCCGGTTTTGGTGACACCCGACTTCAACAAGGAGTTTGTCGTACAGACCGATGCCTCGGAGGTAGGCCTCGGTGCGGTACTGTCTCAGGAGGTCAACGGGGAAGAACATCCCGTTGTCTTCCTGAGCCGTAAGCTCAGTCCCGCCGAGTCCAGATATAGTATAGTGGAGAGGGAGTGCCTGGCTATCAAGTGGGCACTCGAATCTCTCCGCTACTACCTGTTAGGGAGGAGGTTCTGTCTGGTGACCGACCATTCCCCTCTCAAGTGGATGAGTCAGGCCAAGGAGAGGAATGCTCGGGTCACCAGGTGGTTCCTATCCCTTCAAAATTTCAAATTCTCCGTGGAACACAGGGCAGGCCGCTTGCAGGGTAACGCAGATGCCCTGTCCCGCGTCCACTGCCTTCACGTGTGTTCACCCCTCAGGGTTGAACAAAGGGGGTGTGTAAGAGGGTGCAAGGTGTCATATTTGATGGCAGGTACGTGTCACCGAGGTTGCTGGCCTCGGTGAGGTAAGAGCCGGGTTTTTTGTCTGCAGCAGCTAGTGCTGTTTGACTCTGTTAAATAGCATGGCTGCAAAGCCGATCCGGGCCGGCTCTTACCGGGAGCAGCTAAAGTGTAGGGTGGGTGGCTGCTCCCCACGATCCAGTCCTGGTTTTGGGCTGGGTATAAAACACAGCCAGCAGCTGTGTCTGGTGTGGTGATTATCCTGGAGCTGCTAACAGGGCTCTGGAGTTCTCTGTCCTGGAGGAAAGAGCTCAGCAAGGAGGTGGCTTTTGTTCCTGGCTACCTGAAGGTGGATTCTCCTGCGGCTGGGCCGACAGCCTGGTGCGAACCTGCACCTACACCTCCCAGGTGACTGAACCTGTGTTGGCCTGTTTTGTTTTGCCTCCTTGTTTCTGACATGTGTGAATTACCACCGAAAGACTGTTTGCTGTGTATTTTTGTGTCAGTGTGAATAAAACACTGTTTATTGCACATCCTGGACTCTTTGTTTTGCCTCAGTACTGCACCCGCACCGCTGTCTACCAGAGCGACTCCCCACACACTAAAATTATGTAATATGTGATTAGTTAATTGGTAGAGACTTCTATATATTAGAACAAGGTGTCCAGGGTTCCCTGCTGCCCAACACTTGTTTGTGTGCCCAATCCGAGACACTTAGGCTACTTTCACACTCGCATTGTTTTCCGGTATTGAGATCCGGCAGAGGAGTTTCCGTTTAGTACTCATGCATTCTCAATGGAAAGATATTAGTTCAGGATGCATCAGAATGTCTTCCGTTCCGTCAGCATTCCATTTTGTGACCAGACCGATGAAAGCTGCGGTTTTGTATCCAGTCATAAAAACGGAAAATAACGGATCCATCATCCATTGACTTTCAATGTATTTAGTGACAGGATAATTTTTTTCCGTTTTGATTTCACACTTCCTCATCCTCTTGGAACTGATGCATTCTCTGCCGGATCTCAATACCGGAATTAAAAGCACAAGTGTGAAAGTAGCCTTAGCCTTCACAACCCTGGTGGAGTGGAGCATATTTCTCTATTTTAAAGGTTATACTTTCTCCAACTAATTTGCATTTTTATGTGGAATGGTGGGGAAAAGACATATATTTTGATCTTTCAGTATGTGATTCGTAAAATATGTTGAATTGTAAAAGATTTATATTGTCATGCTATATAATCTATTTATATAACTGCTTACTATTACTACACACTTACTTACTTGACTTAAAACTATGTACACCTTTGGAGGCAATTTTGTTATAATTGCATTGTACTCATATTGCGCTAACAATCACTTTTTCAGTTGTTTTTATTAAAAATTATGATCCCCTTTCTATGTACAGCCTTGAGATCCTCTAGTAGCAGGCTCTGTATTTAAACTGTTTTTCGACAGCTCAGCTGATGGCTCCTTATCTCTGACCTTATAAACATTTATTATAGCTCAGATATTATCTTTCTGACTTAAATAAGTATTTATGACCTTTTATCAAATTAGAGATAATCTAGACAAATAGTTAATACTTTGTGACAGAAGAGTTGAATATTTTTAAATAAAGACCTATTTAAAAAAAATTATTTTTAGCCCAAAATGTAATCATAAAAAGATATTTCTGAGACTTCATCAGCTTTGTTTAGTAATTGTGACAATGAAGTTTCTGTCCTGCATTTTGGCAAAATTGTCTGAAGCTCCAAAAAAAGCGACACCACACCATATTTTAAGATAATCAAACAACATGATCTTTATTGTAAAAACATTTGATAAAAGAAATACTTTGTGATAAGGACAGAAAATGAATCCCTACCAACATAGGGGGAACAGGGGGCTACAATGCAGTACACATTTAATCAGGATAAACCATACACAAAGGACCAATGAATAGTACCCAAAAGGGAATACAAAATAGTGCAGATAATGCAAAGTCCAAAAATAAACAATAATATAGACCACAGTAGCTCTTGAGACCCCAGTATGCCCAGTAAATGTAGGTGTAGCAAACCTGTCTGAAGGTCAAATTTTGGAGATAGCTATACAGGCTTATCAGTTCATTGAGCACCGTCTTAAATTACACTGGTGCTTGACTATATTTCGGCATAAATTCAACCTAAAACTACATCAAATTATCAAACAAGTCCTAAAAGTAGATAAATATAACCGAATCAAACAAATGATTAAAAACTTTAACCATTATTTGGAAGAATGACTTGTGTCCTTAAAGGAGTTCTGTAGTGTTGAGCGAACAGTTTGAGCATAGTTCGCGTTTGTACCGAATTTTGGGGTGTTCGGGACCTGGACCCAAACATTTTAAAAAAGTTTGGGTTCGGGTTAGTTGTTCGGCGATTTTTTCCTGCTTTCTGAAGGGCTGCATAGCAGCCAATCAGCTAGTGTTTTACTTCTTGACTTAAGAGCCCATCACAGCCATGCCTACTAATGGCATAGCTGTGATTGGCCAAGTGCAGCATGTGACCCAGCCTCTATTTAGCCCCGCACGTCCCACTGCTCTGATTACTGTAGGGAGAAGACGCAGCTGCTGTGAGGGCTAGATTAGGCAGGGAAAAGTCTGCAAAAGCACCTAATGAAGTGATCGATCTATAGCTGTGAATGATTCAACTTCTGCTAGTTACTTGCTCACTGGTTTTTAGGCTGCACAGAGCGTTTTTCTGTCACTTATTTACTTGGGTGATCGGTGGCCATTTTGTGACTTGTGGTGCACCAGAAGAAGCTGCCACCAAGTCCATCAATCCATCAATACTAGTTTTTTTTTGCTACATCCTACATCAGGGGCTTGGCTGTACTAATTTTCACCCGTAGAAACTCAGGATAGCAATTTCTATATTTTATAAAGGGATTAAATACAATTGCCAAATAACAATCCCCTAAATCTGGTGTTCCAGCTTTGGCTAGCCAAGTATAATACTGTCTGCTGTTTGGCAAAGGATAGATTATTTTCTGTGGTGAAATTCAATTGTCAAAATAGCAATCCCTAAATCTGGTGTCCCAGCACTGGCTGGCAAACTATAATAGTGTCCGCCAAAACATATATTTTGTTCTGGGGTGAAATTCAATTGCCAAAATAGCAATATCATAAATCAGTGGTTTCAGCTGTGGCTGGCCAAGTTTCATAGTGTCTTGCAAAGGATATATTTTGTTCTGGGGTGAAATTCAATTGCCAAAATAGCTATACCCTGAATCTGGTGTTCCAGCTGTTGCAGGCCTAGTTTAAATCTGTCTGTAACAGGGTATATTTTATTCTGGGGTGAAATTCAATTGCCAAAATAGCAATAGCGTAAATCAGTGGTTTCAGCTGTGGGTGGCCACGTTTCATAGTGTGCTACAAAGGATATATTTTGTTCTGGGGTGAAATTCAATTGCCAAAATAGCAATACCATAAATCTGGTGTCACAGCTGTGGCTGGCAAACTATAATAGTGTCCGTAAAAACATTTATTTTGTTCTGGGGTGAAATTCAATTGCCAAAATAGCAATCCCCTTAATCTGGTGTCCCAGCACTGGCTGGCAAACTATAATAGTTATGCCCAAGATACAAAATTTAAAATAATGGAATTGCACCACAACAATAATCCTCCTTGGATAGGGAGTGCACGGCGACACTGATACAACAATGTCCTGCACGGCGATACCACATGAGTGACACTTTTTTGCAGCCTGGGTGCGCAAAGGGGCCCTAAAACCAATGAGTACCTTTAGGATTTCACAGGGCATTTTTACGCATTTGGATTCTCACGCTTTAGGACCCCTAAAATGCCAGGGCAGTATAAATACCCCACAAGTGACCCCATTGTGGAAAGAAGACACCCCAAGGTATTCCGTGAGGGGTATGGCGAGTTCACAGAAAAAAAAAATTTGAAACAAGTTAGCGGAAATTGATTTTTTTTTTTTCACAGTCTCATATTCCACTAACTTGTGACAAAAAATAAAATTTTACATGAACTCCCCATACCCCTCACGGAATACCTTGGGGTGTCTTCTTTCTAAAATGGGGTCACATGTGAGGTTTTTGTACTGCCCTGGCATTTGAGGGTCTCCGCAATCATTACACATATGGCCAGCAATAGGAGTATCTGCGATTCTCCTTATATTGAGCATACGGGTAATGAGATTTTTTTCTCCGTTCGGCCTCTGGGCTGAAAAAAAAAAAAAAATGAATGGCACAGATTTTTTCATTCGCATCGATCAATATGGATGAAAAAAATCTCTGCCAAAATCAGTGACTGCGGTGCGGTGGGCTGGGCGCTAGCTACCTAACAAGTAGCTAACTAACTGGCGGTGATAATTCTGTTTGCAGAACAGAATTGCGGACCCATTCATTTCTATGGGGACAGACTTTGTCCCGCTCGGATCCGGAATTACGGATCCGCGCTTCCGGGTCTGCACTTCCGTTCCGCAAGAATATAGAACATGTCCTATTCTTGTCCGCAATTGTGGACAAGAAAAAGCATTTTCTATATAGTTCTGGCAATGTGCGGATCTGCAAAATGCGTAAAGCACATTGCCGGTGTCCGTGTTTTGAGGATCGGCGGATCCGCGGATCGATCCGCGGATCCGTGAATCCACGGATCCGCAAAACACATATGGACGTCTGAGTGGAGCCTTACAAGGGTGTGATCAATGACAGGGGGTGATCAGAGGGTCTAGATGGGGTGATCAAGGGGTTAAAAAGGGTTAATAGGTGAGGGGGTGGGGGCTTGTTAGTGTAGTGTTTGGTGCAACTTTACATAGTTACCTGGTCCTCTGGTGGTCGATCCCAGAAAATGGGACCACCAGAGGACCAGGTAGCAGCTATATCAGACGCTGTTCACAAAACAGCGTCTGATATAGCTCTTTGTTTGCGATTTAGTTCGCATCTACAGCCTGCCAGCGATGGATCATCGCTGGCAGGCTGTAGCAGAACTCCTGAGACGCGCTTCACTGTGGCAGAACTGTAGCAGAACTCCTGAGACGCGCTTCACAGGAAGTCTCGCTCTCGCGAGATGATGCGCCGATGCGTCCACACAGAACTACAGGACCGCCCGCAGGACGCATCCCTGCGTTAGGCGGTCCTGTAGTGGTTAATATGACATGAAACATGCATGTAGGGAATAGGGAATACTTTCTAGTGCAGGGTCTTCACAGGGTTTAATCAACAGGGAAAGGTTCCAGATGGGGTTGCCCTCTTAAGGACGAGTGCCCTGTGGTGAGGCTGCTACTATATCACTAGTTACCAGGGCCTGATCCATCACAGGGCTATTTTAGGGTAATAATAGGACCCCGTTTCCTATTCCCTTCCCTTTTCCCTTCTCCTATACTACACTTACCGGAGGAACGATAATTCCATCGGCTGAACCTGGCACCACAAATCAATACAGACTGTATTCTACATGAAGACTGCAGTACGGTAGGACATTGGTGTATCAGTGCCGCCGTGTACTCCATATCCAAGGAGGATTATTGTTGTGGTGCAATTCCATTATTTTAAATTTTGTATCTTGGGCATAATTTTTTAGCTAACAAATTAAATGTTAAGTTTTAATAGATCCATCATACGGTGTTTTCCATAAGTTTTCTGAGGTGGACTTCTTTGTTCAATATTGAGTACTGTTCAATGAGTTATTTTGTTTCAAACTATAATAGTGTCCGCCAAAACATATATTTTGTTCTGGGGTGAAATTCAATTGCCAAAATAGCAATTCCATAAATCAGTGGTTTCAGCTGTGGCTGGCCAATTTTTTATAGTGTCCTGCAAAGGATATATTTTGTTCTGGGGTAAAATTCAATTGCCAAAATAGCAATACCCTGAATCTGGTGTTCCAGCTGTTGCAGGCCTAGTTTAAATCTGTCCATAAAAGGATACCTTTCATCCAGGGCCTAAATACTAGCCCTAAAAGAGATATTCCCCTAAATCAGTGGTCACTGCTGTGCCTGGATTAGTGTAATATGCTACATAAATAAATAGGCAGATAGTGTTAGGTGCCTGTAAAAAAAGGCCTGAATTTGAAATCAATACATTTGGCCAAATATTTTTTTCCTTATTGTGGTGCTTGGTGAACGGTAACAATGAGGAAAACATCTAGTAAGGGACGCGGACGCGGTCGTGGTGGTGTTAGTGTACCCTCTGGTACTGGGAGAGGACGTGGCCAATCTGCCACAGCCACACGTCCTAGTGAACCAACTACCTCAGGTTCCAGTACCCGCCAGAATTTACAGCGATATTTGGTGGGGCCCAATGCCGTTCTAAGGATGGTAAGTCCTGAGCAGGTACAGGCGCTAGTCAATTGGGTGGCCGACAGTGGATCCAGCATGTTCACAACATTATCTCCCACCCAGTCTTCTGCAGAAAGCGCACAGGTGGCACCTGAAAACCAAGCCCATCAGTCTGTCACATCACCCCCATGCATATCAGGGAAACTGTCAGAGCCTCAAGTTATGCAGCAGTCTCTTATGCTGTTTGAAGACTCTGCTGGCAGGGTTTCCCAAGGAAATCCACCTAGCCCTTCCCCAGTGGTGGAAGACATAGAATGCACTGATGCACAACCACTGATGTTTCCTGATGATGAGGACATGGGAATACCACCTTATCGGAGTCCGCACGTCTCTGATGATGACGAAACACAGGTGCCAACTGCTGCGTCTTTCTGCAGTGTGCAGACCGAACAGGAGGTCAGGGAGGAAGACTGTGTGGAAGACGATGCAGGGGACGATGAGGTCCGAGACCCCACATGGAATGAAGGTCGTGCCACTGACTTTCATAGTTCAGAGGAAGAGGCAATGGTGAGACCGAGCCAACAGCGTAGCAAAAGAGGGAGGGCAGGGGGCAAAAGCAGACCAGCCGCCGCCAAGAGAGTTTGCTTGCTACTGGCCACCGCCACCAGGGACCGAGCACCCCAAAGGCAGCTTCAAGGAGTTCCCTGGCATGGCACTTCTTTAAACAATGTGCTGACGACAAGACCCGAGTGGTTTGCACGCTGTGCCATCAGATCCTGAAGCGAGGCATTAACGTTCTGAACCTTAGCACAACCTGCATGACCAGGCATCTACATGCAAAGCATGAACTGCAGTGGAGTAAACACCTTAAAAGCAAGGAACTCACTCTGGCTCCCCTGCTCCCTCTTCTGCTGCTGCCTCGGCCTCTTCCTCCGCCTCAGGAGGAATGCTGGCACCTGCTGCCCACCAAACAGAGGATGTGCCACCGACACCACCACCTGCGTCACCAAGCATCTCCACCATGTCACATGGCAGCGTTCAGCTCTCCATCTCAAAAACCTTGGAGAGAAATCGTAAATTCCCACCTAGCCACCCTCGAGCCCTGGGCCTGAATGCCAGCATTTCTAAACTACTGGCCTTTGAAATGCTGTCATTCAGGCTGGTGGACACAGACAGCTTCAAACAGCTGATGTCCATGGCTGTCCCACAGTATGTTGTTCCCAGCCGCCACTACTTCTCCTAGACAGCCGTGCCTTCCCTGCACAACCAAGTATCTGATAAAATCAAGTGTGCACTGCGCAACGCCATCTGTGGCAAGGTCCACCTAACCACAGATACGTGGACCAGTAAGCACGGCCAGGGACAAAATATCTCCCTAACTGCACATTGGGTAAATGTAGTGGCGGCTGGGCCGCAGGCGGAGAGTTCCTTGGCGCACGTCCTTCCGCCGCCAAGGATCGCAGGGCATCATTCTTTGCCTCCTGTAGCCTCCTCCTCCTACTCGGCTTCCTCCTCCTCTGCTTCCACCAGCTCATCCAGTCAGCCACACACCTTCACCACCAACTTCAGCACAGCCCGGGTAAACGTCAGCAGGCCATTCTGAAACTCATATGTTTGGGGACAGGCCCCACACCGCGCAGGAGTTGTCGACGAGTAGTTTCTGCCGGTGGGCCTCAAGCCCGGCCTGGTGGTGTGCGATAATGGGCGAAATCTCGTCGCAGCTCTGGGACTAGCCGGTTTGAAGCACATCCCTTGCCTGGCGCATGTGCTGAATTTGGTGGTGCAGAAGTTCATTCACAACTACCCCGACATGTCAGAGCTGCTGCATAAAGTGCGTGCCGCCTGTGCGCGCTTCCGGCGTTCACATCCTGCCGCTGCTCGCCTGTCTGCGCTACAGCGGAACTTTGGCCTTCCCGCTCACCGCCTCATATGCGACGTGCCCACCAGGTGGAACTCCATCTTGAACATGCTGGAGAGACTGTGCGAGCAGCAGCAGGCCATAGTGGAGTTTCAGCTGCAGCACGCACGCGTCAGTCGCACTGCGGAACAGCACCACTTCACCACCAATGATTGGGCCTCCATGCGAGACCTGTGTGCCCTGTTGCGCTGTTTCGAGTACTCCACCAACATGGCCAGTGGCGATGACACCGTTATCAGCGTTACAATACCACTTCTATGTCTCCTTGAGAAAACGCTTAGGGCGATGATGGAAGAGGAGATGGCCTAGAAGGAGGAGGAGGATGAGGGGTCATTTTTAGCACTTTCAGGCCAGTCTGTTAGAAGTGGCTCAGAGGGAGGTTTTTTGCAACAGCAGAGGCCAGGTACAAATGTGGCCAGCCAGGGCCCACTACTGGAGGACGAGGAGGATGAGGAGGAGGTGGAGGAGGATGAGGATGAAGCAGGTTCACAGCGGGGTGGCACCCGACACAGCTCAGTCCCATCACTGGTGCGTGGCTGGGGGGATACGGAGGACGATGACGATATGCCTCCCACAGAGGACAGCTTGTCCTTACCTCTAGGGAGCCTAGCACACATGAGCGACTACATGCTGCAGTGCCTGCGCAATGACAGCAGAGTTGCCCACATTTAACGCGTGCGGACTACTGGGTTGCCACCCTGCTGGATCCCACGTACAAAGACAATGTGCCCACCTTACTTCCTGCACTGGAGCGTGATAGGAAGATGCGCGAGTACAAGCGCATGCTGGTAGACGCGCTCCTGAGAGCATTCCCAAATGTCACAGGGGAATAGGTGGAAGCCCAAGGTAAAGGCAGAGGAGGAGCAAAGCAAGAGGTCGCCAACGCAGCAGTGTCACGGCCAGCTCCTCTGAGGGCAGGGTTAGCATGGCAGAAATGTGGAAAAGTTTTGTATCCACGCCACAGCTAACTGCACCACCACCTGATACGGAACGTGTTAGCAGGAGGCAGCATTTTACTAACATGGTTAGTCTGCACACCCCTCCACGTACTGACTGATGGTTCGGCCCCATTCAACTTCTGGGTCTCCAAATTGTCCACGTGGCCAGAGTTAGCATTTTATGCCTTGGAGGTGCTGGCCTGCCCGTCTGAACGTGTATTCAGCACGGCAGGGGGCGTCATTACTGACAAACGCAGCCGCCTGTCCACAGCCAACGTGGACAAACTGACGTTTATAAAAATGAACCAGGCATGGATCCCACAGGACCTGTGCCTCCCTTGTGCACAATAGACATTTATAACTGCCTCCCCCTCAACCATGTATTCTTGTACTCCGGGGCACTTCTTTATTGAATCCTCCTTTTTTTAACTTTACCATGATCTTGCAGTGCAACCCAAAGTTGAATGAACCACTCCTCTGTCTGGGTGCTGGGCCGAAATAACTGAAAGTGGCTGTGGCGAAACCAACCTCGCCACAGTGAACTGGAGAAGTCTAGTCGCCTGCCTCTTGCCTTCTGACTATGGCCCTGGGATGTATTGCCCGTTAAGAACTGATTTGGACTTATGGACTTTTATTGTACAGTGCTGGCCCTTTTAAAAACAGTATACGGACACATGGAAACTTTTTGGATTGGTAAAGCCATGCTGCCAAGGGATAATAAAGGGACCTCACCTAACCTTGTAACCCCCGGACGGATTCATGTGATTTTTACATATGTTGCTCCCCAAGTTATGCTGATCACAGAAATATAAGTTTTATCCGTATGTGATGTAAGATCAGGGAGTTATTAAAATGTATAAAAAGTGTAACTTTTCAGCTTGGAGATAATTGAGTAGACACAGTAATTGACTCAATTATCTCCTAAGCAGAGGTGAGGGATATGCTGAGTGTCTGTATTGTCCCATTGTATCTGATTGGCTGCTGGACTTGCATTGTATGTGCTGTAATGTGTTTATTGGTTGTTCTGCAAAACCCTGTGGGCTGTAATGTGTTTGGGCATTGGGAATAAAAGAGGCTGTATGGGCCAGTAAAGGAGAGTTCCTGCTTGACCCTTCAAAACGAAGTGTCGTCTCGTTATTGGGGGATTTGACTGTATGCTGATTGCCAGGAGTGTAAGCTGTTCATATTGCTTTTCCTGTTCGGCTGCTTCCAGGGTTCATGTGTCTCTTATTCGGAAGTTGGTGAATTCGTGTGGCTTGCAGTTCGGGAAGTTGGTGATTGCAGTAGCTGCTGGTCTATCCGGAAAAGGGAATATCGCCTAAACGGAGTTGTGTGCGTAACGGTCCGTTACAGTGGCCTTCTCCAGTGGTGGGTGATATGATGCATGATTCCTTGCTGTGGGACCTCTTTCCTCTGTCTGGGTGCTGGGCCGAAATAACTGAAAGTGGCCTTCTCCAGTGGTGGGTGATATGATGCATGATTCCTTGCTGTGGGACCTCTCTCCTCTGTCTGGGTGCTGGGGCCGAAATAACTGAAGGTGGCCTTCTCCAGTGGTGGGTGATATGACGTCTTATTCCTTGCTGTGGGACCTCTCTCCTCTGTCTGGATGCTAGGGCCTAAATAACTGAAAGTGGCCTTCTCTAGTGGTAGGTGAAATGACGCATGATTCCTTGCTGTGGGACCTCTCCCTCGGTCTGGGTGCTGGGCCGAAATAACTGAAAGTGGCCTTCTCCAGTGGTGGGTGATATGACGCCTTATTTCTTGCTGTGGGACCTCTCTCCTCTGTCTGGGTGCTGGGGCCGAAATAACTGAAGGTGGCCTTCTCCAGTGGTGGGTGATATGACGTCTTATTCCTTGCTGTGGGACCTCTCTCCTCTGTCTGGATGCTAGGGCCTAAATAACTGAAAGTGGCCTTCTCTAGTGGTAGGTGAAATGACGCATGATTCCTTGCTGTGGGACCTCTCCTCGGTCTGGGTGCTGGGCCGAAATAACTGAAAGTGGCCTTCTCCAGTGGTGGGTGATATGACGCCTTATTTCTTGCTGTGGGACCTCTCTCCTCTGTCTGGGTGCTGGGCCGAAATAACTGAAAGTGGCCTTCTCCAGTGGTGGGTGATATGACGCATGATTCCTTGCTGTGGAACCTCTCTCCTCTGTCTGGGTGCTGGGGCCAAAATAACTGAAAGTGGCCTTCTCCAGTGGTGGGTGATATGACGCATGATTCTCTGCTATGGGACCTCTCTCCAATTGATATTGGTTACTTTTTATTTATTTTATTTTAATTCATTTCCCTATCCACATTTGTTTGCAGGGCATTTACCTACAATTTGCTGCCTTTTGCAGCCCTCTAGCCCTTTCCTGAACTATTTTACAGCCTTTTTAGTGCCCAAAAGTTCGGGTCCCCATTGACTTCAATGGGGTTCGGGTTAGGGATAAAGTTCGGGTCGAGTTCGGATCCCGACCCCAAACATTTTCGAGAAGTTCGGCTGAACTTCTCGAACCCGAACATCCAGGTGTTCGCTTATCTCTAGAGTTCTGCACTTTTTGATGAATGATGATATATCCTTTAGATAGATCATCAGCATCTGATTAACAAGGGTCCAACACCAGGGACCCCCGCCAATCAGCTAACCTTCTTGCTGTTTCCCACAGGCCCAGTGACGACCCACGATTTTTATCACTGGCCTGGGCGCAGCTCAGCTCCATTGATAACCCCTTTAAGATCCTTGTCTTGCTGAATGACCCACATTTTCTTGAGATTCAGCTCACAGACAGATATCCTGACAGTTTCCTTTAGAAGTTGCTGGTATAATTTAGAATGTATTGTTCCATCAAGAATAGTGAGCCATCCTGGCCCAGATACAGCAAAAAAAGGTCCAAGCCATGATGCTATCACTATGTTTCACAGATGGGATCAGGTTTTAAGACTGGAAAGGTTTTCTCTAAACATAAACCTTCTAATTTAAACAAAAGAGCTCTATTTTGGTCCACAAAACATTGTTCCAGTAGCTTTTTGGCTTGTCTAGGTGCAGATGAGCAGTAACGTCTTTTTTGGAGAGCAGCAGTTTTCTCCTTACAATGTTGCCATTGTTATTGAGTATCTTTGTGATGTGAACTGAACATTAAAGGATAACTGTCACATTTAGACCCTTATTTCAGTTTTCATATATGTAGTTACTAATATGATAATATTCCTGAATCAATAACTATTAGACTTACTTATCCCTTATTTAATAAGATTCAGCCCTTAGCAACCAGTCTGCATAAAACTGCAATTTCACTATTCTGTTAAAATGGCCGCCCTCAGCCCTGAGGCTAATCCATAGGATGCCTGCAGTGAAGTTAGTGAAGACTAGCACTGTATAGGGGGTCTTGCAGTGAAGTTCCCAGGTCTGGCTGAAGCCTGTAGTCTTCCTAGAAGCTCTCCTCTTATCAGATAAGGCTTTCATTTATACACTGAGCAGCCATCTCCATGGGCTCTACATTGTCCAGCACTGCTAAGGGAGTGTCTGCCAAGCACAGGCATGTGGAGAAATTCACACACGCAGCCCAGCACTGTTATCTCCTTCTCAGGAAGAACCTGGCTTTTTATACATTCCCTTACAATGTTGACTCACTATCAGTTCCCAGTGCACGCAACGTGCTCCGTCCTCATCTGGTAGACGGAAGGAGCATAGCAACCTGATTTTAATCTCAGGTAAAAATAGCCAATACTGGGGACTTTTAGGTGTTATTTATTAAACAATAAGAAATTAAAACAGGGCCAACAAGGTGATATTAATCACCAAAATCCAATAGTAATCCAATGGACAGTTATACTTTAACATTAGCTACTGTAAGAAACATCTAGTTGCTTAGAGGTTACCTTGGATTCTCTGTGATTTTGTGGACTATTACTTTCCTAGTTTTTACAGGAACTTTGTTAGTCATTTACTCCTGGGGAGGGAAATAATGGTCGTGAATGTTCTGCCTTTGTACGCAATCTGTCTGACTCTGTCAAAGCCTCACCAATTCTTCTTCTGGGGTCCTTAGAAATCTCCTTTTTTTATTGCCATGATACACTTCCACAAACGTTTTGTGAAGATCAGATTGTGATAGATCCTTGTATTTAAATAAAACAGGTCTTATACCTGATTCTAATTTCCCTTTTAACTTCTTATGGACATAGTACGTACCGGTACACCCTGATGTCCTGGTACTTAAGGAAACAGTCCTGATTATTTACGTTCACCGCCCTGCAGCGGGTGATCGGAAATCATTCGGCAGGAACTCTGTGACAATATCGAAGGGGGTCCTGTGACCCCTGTATCGGCGATCGCAGGTCAATTCAGACCTGTGATTTGCTGCATTTCCAGGTTATTCGGGTCTCTGGTGACCCGATATCCCAGAATAGGATGGTGATCGGTGGTGTGATAATACACCACCAATCATCATCCTTAGATCCTGTGAGGTGATAGTGACATCACCTCACTGGATCGAATCTGATTGGCTGCATGGGAGGGCAGGGGTTAACTCCCCCTGCTCTCCTCTCCTCCTCCATACTTCGTCCAGGAGCCATGGAGAGAGGAGCAGCCTGTTGTTGGCCATCTTCTGAGCCCAGCACCCCAGCACCCACCAACCCAGACTTCACCCAACACTCCCCTGTGATCTTCCAAAATGCCATCTGGCACTCTTTAACGTCCGGCCACTGTTAGCGCAGCTCCCACCCCACCGCTGATCAGATTCAGACGGCTGATCAGCGAGTTTAAAAAAAAAATTCTTTTTCACATTTTTTTGCTTTTATTTTATTTTTTTTTTTTTTTTTTTTCTGTTAGGTTTAGGGAAAAATCCGGGAACACTACACGCACACTAAATAAAGTTTTCCACGCACGCACACACACACGCACACAGACGCTCCCCTAAGGCCTGCCGGACGTTCTCGGCCGAGGAGGCATACGCACAGCTTGCCTCCGAATCCGAGAGCCCCAGTGAGGATGAAGATGACCCCACTTTTCCTTTGTCATCCGCTTCCTCCTCATCATCTAGCAACGATGATGATCCCCTAAGGCGGCGGAGGGGCCGACAGGCGGAGCAAGGAACCTCCATGCTAGGGACCCTGTGCCTGTCTTTGCAATTGTTACGTTTTTGATTGTTCTCCACATCCACATAATTGTTACCTTATGCAGGATGGTTATTGTGGTACTTGTAGTCCATTGCTGGCATCTTCCATTGTATGCATTTTTTTGCTGTTGGTTGCCATCAGCAACGAACTACAAGTGTAGGATATGCTCCCCTATATACATGCACAACTGCTAATGGGTTTGAGCATGTCCTGCCTGTTTAACACCACACCACGTTTTCTATCGGTTTGTATATTATGTTTGGAGGTGTATAAACTCCAATTTAAATGTGCCTGTTTTGCATCTACAGGCTACATTTAGGTGCACCTGTTAGGCCCTGGGCCATATCAGCCAGTGTCAGGTGGGGCTTACAGGCACCTCCCACCTCCCATTGCAAGCATGGCTACATGCTGGAGGTCACTGGTAAGCTGTTTGTCAGGCCTTATGCTCCCTTAATTTGCCCACTGGCCCCTGGTATCGGCCATACGGCACAGGTAGGTGAGTGGTAGGGCCTCGGGCTACTTGAGAGACCTTGGCACGGTGCCCGAGCTTAAGACATGTCCTCTTAGTAGGATATGTCGAACTAACCTCTCAATTATAACATCAATGTGAGGGTTTAGTATTACTGCAGAGTGCACCTGTCTTTGCTATTGTTAAGGACCCTGTGGCCCTAATACGAGTAGCTCTGGGGCTCGTACTAGTTTTCCGGCCCAACATTGCTCAACATTAGGGCTCTTTTTTGGCTAGATCCGGTGGCTGGACGCCGGTCAGTGCAGCCGAGATGAGGACGTTTTGGGGCCTCGTGCTGCACATGGGCCTATTCAAAAAACCTAGTGTCAGGCATTACTGGAGTGGGGATGTCCTCTGTCAGACTCCACTTTACAGTACGGCCATGACACGCTCCTGGTTTGAGGCCATCCGAAATGCCTGCAAATTTTTGGAGGCCTATGTACCTGGAAGGGAGGTCGCGGTTGATGAGTCTCTCATTTATTTTAAGGGGAGACTAATTTTCCGCCAGTATGTTCCCTCAAAGCGGGCGAGGTATGGCGTGAAGCTGTATAAACTTCGTGAGAGTACCTCAGGGTACACTTACAAGTTTTGTGTGTACGAGGGGCGAGATTCCCGTATTGAACCCCCAGAATGTCCCCTCACTCTGGGTGTTAGCGGAGAAATTGTGTCGGACCTTATGCTAGATAAGGGTTGCCACCTGTACGTGGATAACTTTTATACTAGTATCCCCTTGTTCCAGTCCCTCACCGGCAGAAAAATCAATGCGGCCTCCCTACCTACCCCCTCCAGGTACTTATCCCCAGGGGTGAGACGTATGCTCTTAACCGTGGAAACCTGTTGCTGGTCAGATATAAGGACAAGATGTCCTTATGCTGTCCACAATTCCCGGTAACGGCATCACCCCTGTCCCTGTGCAAGGTACCGAGGCAACAGTCCTCAAGCCTGATTGTATCGTCGACTACATTCAATATATGGGAGGAGTTGATCTCTCTGATCAAGTCCTCAAGCCAAATAACGCCATGCGCAAAACCCGGGCATGGTACAAAAAAGTTGTACAACTTGTATGGATCATCCCTGGCCAACACTTTCCAGGTGTGGTCCCCCATACTGGAAAGAAGGGAAGGACTCAAAAAAAGTGCAGAGTGTGTCACAGGAGGGGGATACGGAAGGACACCACCACTCATTGTGACACGTGCCCCGATCATCCGGGCCTCTGCGTTATTGGTTGCTTCAAAGAGTACCACACTTCCATGGAGTACTAACTTTATAATCCCCTTCACCAATTTTTATTCCATTTAGCCACTGACAATCAAATAAAAACTATGGTTCTCAGAGTTGAGACACCCAAAAAAAGTTTTTTCTAAAATGATAGTTTGTAAAACTAAAATAATTTAAAAAGTAGACAAATTATGTATCACTGCGTCTGTAATAATCTGCTCTATAAAAATACTCCATGAGCTAACCCCTTAGATTAACACGGTAAAAAAAAACGGTGCAAAAATAGGAATTTTTTTGTCACCTTACATAACAAAAAGTGTAATAGCAAGCGATCAAAAGGTCATATGCCTCCCAAAATAGTGCCAATAAAACCATCCTCTCATCCTGCAAAAAATAAGTCCCTACCTAAGACAATCAGACTTTAAACTTTA
This sequence comes from Bufotes viridis, assembly GCA_033119425.1. Lineage (NCBI taxonomy): Eukaryota > Metazoa > Chordata > Amphibia > Anura > Bufonidae > Bufotes > Bufotes viridis. The sequence continues at coordinate 242,473,410 of CM065594.1, read as the reverse complement.
AAAAAACTGACCATTAGATTGTGTAGATACCAATTTTTTTTTATTTTGCTTCAAATAGGATAATATAGTGTTAAACCTACATCTCCTAAGGTTGCAGAGGAGCTTCTGCATAATTTGCATCTACTCCCTGCTGATCCTGTATCGGCTCATCCCTTGAGGAACAAGCTGGACAAGATTGCGCCTGAATTGGAATCTACATGACTCTCATGATGTCCCTCTGTGGCCTTCACCTTTATTCCCGGTAAGATGTAGCCGGGTCACGTAAGGACTCTATTGCAAGTTCATATTAAACCCCCTTCACAACTAGTCTGCTTTTTTCGGTTTAGTGGCAACTTGAAGCCCCTCAGCAGACTATGTCACTGTGTCTCATCATGCACATTGTTAGAGACTGGTTACACGTTTATTATGTACTGAGTTTATGTTTTATGTGTCGACGATGTTTTCTTTACACTTGCTACATACAGTCGAAGGTGTACCTCATTCCCCTGGGTTTCAAGGTGTTAATGTCTTAACAGTTGATGAGCCTGCAGGCTGCTATGAAGGGCTTTCGGCAGGCGAGTATCATTTATTTATGGTCGCCCCATGGCGGAGTTAAAATTTTATTCCAACAATGTCCGGGGCTTGAACTCCCCGTTTAGGAGGTCGCAGTTGTGGCGTGATCTCACTCGCAAAAGATGTGATGTCGCATTAACACAAGAGTTTCATCTGTTGGAGTCAGATCAACACAGGGATGCACACTGCCTTTTTCCACACGTCTTTTTCTCCCCAGCTATCAGATGGCGGAGGGCCGGAACTTTTATTTGCATAAGAGCCACTGTAGCTTTTGTATTGCATAAGTGGATAACCGATAAACTCGGTAGATATTTTATTCTTGTATGCTCTCTTGAGGGGAGACCCTATACTGTAGTTTCTGTCTATGCACCGAATATCCGGCAGAAATCCTTCTTCAACAGAGTGCACAAGAAAGTACAGAAAGTGGCGCAGGGCGCTATTATCATGGGTGGAGATTTCAATATTCCGATTGATGCGGGAATGGACTGCCAGTCCAGTGCTAGTTCCAGACGTGAGGAATTGCATCAGCCACTCAAGGCTTTAGGTCTGCATGAGATCTGGCGTTACCAGCACTGGTCTAAACGAGATTTCACGCATATTTCATCCTCGCATCAATCGCAATCTTGTATTAAGTTTCTTTCTAGTCTCTAGAGACTTGATACACAATGTACTCAGCTCCGATATTTCAGTGGCCACATGGTCTGATCACTCCCCAATTTCTATTCGGGTTTCCTCAGGTTTACCCAACCAATCTCCTCCTCTTTGGAAGCTCAACCCGTATTTATTAAAATGCCCTGTGCGGTTGAGGGAACTCGGAAATCACCTTTCTGAGTTTTTTCAGCTCAATAACACCCTAGATGTCTCCCCATCTACCTTGTGGCAGACTCACAAGGCATATATGCACGGTACACTTCTACAGTACGCATCCCACTTAAAGAAAGCGAGGGACAAGCAACTCCAAGAGGCTCTATTTCAACTAGACATGGCTAGTCAAATTTATAAAAATGACCCTTCTAATGCCCATTCGTCTAACCTGAGGAACTGCCAGGCTCGGCTCCGGCGCTACAGTTTTATTGAGTTTGACATGATCTCCTTCCTGGGCGCCATTGATCCACTGTACCTAAGCTGACTGACTTCCAATTGGCTTCCCTTAATGTCCCCATTACTACAGCAGAGATAGTTATGGCCCTTAAGTCTACCCTTTCTGGTAAAGCCCCGATCCGGACGGATACCTTGCTAATTATTATAAAACATTCCAGGTACAGCTACTCCCTCATTTCTGAATTTTGTATAACCATTTTTTTACCACTGGGGTAATCTCAGCGGAAATGCTTACCGCTACGGTAATCGCCCTCCCAAAACCGGGTAAATCCCCTGACTCCCCTACTAATTTTCGTCCCATATCCCTGCTTAATTCGGACCTAAAGTTATATGCCAAAATACTAGCGACCCCCATAAATAAATTCCTCCCATTCCTAGTAGACCCTGATCATGTCGGCTTTGTCCCAGGCAGACAATGTAGAGACGGTACCAGGCGAATGCTCAACCTGGTGCAGTTGGTGGCGGGATCCAGGAGCCCCACAATGTTAGTTTCCTAGACGCTGAAAAAGTTTTTGACAAGGTGCATTGGGGTTCCTGAATCGAACGCTTCAGACATTCGGGATACGTGGTAATATCTTGGGGGCCGTTCTGGGCCTGTATACACGTCTGTCTGCCCGGGTGCCAGCTTCAGGTTTCTTGTCCGACTCGCTCAGGATCTCAAATGGAACTTGCCAGAGATGTCCGTTGACTTCATTAATTTTGCGTTGATAATGGAGCTCTGGCGGCCACCATTAGGTCATCTCCCCAGATCAATGGCATCAGGATAGGTGCAATGTCCCATGTTATCGGACTGTATGCCAATGATGTAATTTTGTCTTTGATGAACCCAGAAAGCTCACTGGCTGCTCCTACTAGAGTCCTGGACGCGTTCTCTAGGTGTTCATACTATAAGCTAAATATAACCAAGACCAAAGTCTTAGACTTTTTATCCCAGCGGATGAGGTAGCTCGGCTGCGACAACGCTACCCCTTTCAGTGGGAGAATAGGTCTGTTACTTACCTAGGTGTGGAGCTGGCTCGGAGTGTGGCAGATATAGTTGCCATCAACTTCACCAAATTACGGGCGGAGTTGCGGGCTGATTATTCCAGATAAGCCCAGGTCCATTTATCCTGGATAGGGCGTATTAACGTTACTAAAAGTGCTGTACCTGTTTAGATGTCTCCCGGTGCAGGTTCCTAAAAGGCTCATCACACAAATTCAGGCAGACCTTTTGCGCTTCATTTGCTTTGATAGACATCCGAGGATCCCTAAACCCTCTCTATACCCACCGGTTAGATCAGGGGGATTGGGAGTTCCATGACTGTATAAAAATTATTTATCGAACCTAGCGGAACAAGCTATGGAATGGTGGTCCCCGTCTGCGCCTCAAAAATGGATCCAAATTGAGGAATCATACACTAGAAAGCACTCGCTATCTGCTCAAAGCCTGAAATGTTTCCATTTTCATGCCCCACTAGCCACTATGCAAGCCACGATATTCATATGGAATCATGTGTCACACACCTTAAATCTACTCAGGGTTCCTAAGTAAAAGATCCCCTCAATATCATTGTCATATCACACTCCGGATCTTGACCTCACTACCTGGTTTGCTTGCGGAATACAATTTCTCAGTTGTTTATACTCTGGTGAGTCCTTGGTGGACTATCAGTCCCTACACTCTGCTTACTCTCTCCCGAACTCACAGTTCTATCAGTTCCTCAGGGTCAGACATTTATTGGGCAGCCTCATGAAACCCGAATCTAGGCTTTCTGTTAACACATGCCAGGCCCTGTTTATGGGCATTCCTTCCCATTGTCTTAAGATTAGGGATGAGCAAACCCGAACTGTATAGTTCGGGTTCGTACCGAATTTTGGGGTGTTCTTGACACGGACCCGATCGCGAACATTTACGTAAAAGTTCGGGTTCATTGTTCGGCAATTTCTATGGCGCATTTTGAAAGCCTGCAAAGCAGCCAATCAACAAGCGTCATATTACTTGCCCCAAAAGGCCATCACAGCCATGCCTACTATTGACATGGCTGTGATTGGCCAAGTGCAGCATGTGACCCAGCCTCTATTTGAGCTGGAGTCACGTTGCGCTGCACGTCACTCTGCTCTGATTAGTGTAGGGATAGGATGCAGCTGCTGTTAGGCAGGGATTAACTCAGCAAAAACACTTAATGAAGTGATCTATCTACAGCTATGAATCATTCAACTTCTGCTAGTTAATTGCTCACTGTTTGAGGCTGCCCAGAGCGTTTTTTTGTAACTTTTTTCTGGAGTAATCGGCGGCCATTTTGTTTCTTGTGGTGTGCCAGCACAAGCTGCCACCAAGTCCATTAATCCATCAATAGTAGTTCTTTTTATTTTTTTGCTATATCCTACATCAGGGGCCTGGCTGTGCTTATTGTCACCCCTAGAAACTCAGGATAGAATTTTATATGTTTTATTGAGAGGTGAAATTCACTTAAAAAAAAATCTGGTGTTCCAGCTGTGGCTAGCCAAGTGTAATACTGTCTGGCAAAAGAATATTTTATTTTTTTTCTGAGGTGAAATTCAATTTCCAAAATAGCAATACCCTAAATCAGTGGTTTCTGCTGTGGCTGGACAAGTTTCATAGTGTCCGTAAAGTATATCTTTTGTTATGGGTTGAAATTCAATTACCAAAATAGCAATACCGTAAATCTGGTGTTCCAGCTGTGACTGGACAAGTTTCATAGTGTCCGTCAAAGGACATATTATTTTCTGGGGTGAAATTCAGTTGCAAAAATAGAAATTCAGTAAATCTGGTGTTCTAGCTGTGGCTGGACAAGTAGTTTAACAGTATCCTTCAAAGGATATATTTTGTTCTGGGGTGAAATTCAATTGCCAAAATAGCAATACTGTAAATCTGGTGTTCCAGCTGAGACTGGACAAGTTTCATAGTGTCCGTCAAAGGAGATATTATTTTCTGGGGTGAAATTCAGTTGCAAAAATAGAAATACAGTAAATCTGGTGTTCTAGCTGTGGCTGGACAAGTAGTTTAATAGTATCCATCAAAGGATATATTTTGTTATGGGGTGAAATTCAATTGCCAAAATAGCAATACCTCAAATCTGGTGTTCCAGTTGTGACTGGACAAGTTTCATAGTGTCTGTCAAAGGATTTATTATTTTCTGGGGTGAAATTCATTTGCAAAAATAGAAATACAGTAAATCTGGTGTTCTAGCTGTGGCTGGACAAGTAGTTTAATAGTATCCGTCAAAGGATATGTTTTGTTCTGGGGTGAAATTCAATTGCCAAAATAGCAATACCCAAAATCTGGTGTTCCAGCTGTGGCAGGCTAAGTGTAAAACTGTCCGTAAAAGGGTATATTACTCTCAGCGTGCATCTCCAAGTGTATTTCTTTCTGTAAAAGGGTATATTACACAAAGTGTTAAATTACAATTGCTGAAAGCATAATCCTTTAAATTTGCACGCACTATTGTGCATCTCATAGTGTATTTCTGTCCTGTAAAGGGTATATTACACTCAAGGTGTAAATACAAGTGCTGATAGGGTCATCCTCAATAACTTTACACGCTACCGTGCATCTCCAAGTGTATTTCTTTCCGTTAAAGGGCATATTACAGTAAGTGTTAAAATACAGCATAATCCTCTACATTTGCACACACTGTTTTGCATCTCTAAGTGTATTTCTTTCCATTAAAGGGTATATTACACAAAGTGTTAAAATACTAGTGCTGAAAGCATAATATTATATATTTTTTCACACGCTACTGTGCATCTTCAAGTATAAATCTGTCCGTAAAGGATACCTTTCATATTCCCCTAAATCTGTGGTTACTGCTGTGCCTGGATTAGTGTAATACGGTACATAAATAGATAGCCAGACAGTGTTAAGTGCCTGTAAAAATGGCCTGAATTTAAATTCAATACATGGGGCCAAATAATTTTTTTCTTATTGTGGTGAACGGTAACAATGAGGAAAACATCTAGTAAGGGCCCATCACTGGTGCGTGGCTGGGGGGAAACGGAGGACGATGACGATACACCTCCCACAGAGGACAGCTTGTCCTTACCTCTGGGCAGCCTGGCACACATGAGCGACTACATGCTGCAGTGCCTGCGCAACGACAGCAGAGTTGCCCACATTTTAACATGTGCGGACTACTGGGTTGCCACCCTGCTGGATCCCTGGTACAAAGACAATGTGCCCACCTTACTTCCTGCACTGGAGCCTGATTGGAAGATGCGCGAGTACAAGCGCACATTGGTAGACGCGCTACTGAGAGCATTCCCAAATGTCACAGGGGAACAAGTGGAAGCCCAAGGCGGAGGCAGAGGAGGAGCGAGAGGTCGCCAATGCAGCTGTGTCACTGCCAGCTCCTCTGAGGGCAGGGTTAGCATGGCAGAGATGTGGAAAAGTTTTGTCACCACGCCACAGCTAACTGCACCACCACCTGATACAGAACATGTTAGCAGGAGGCAGCATTTCACTAACATGGTGGAACAGTACATGTGCACACCCCTCCACGTACTAACTGATGGTTCGGCCCCATTCAACTTCTGGGTCTCCAAATTGTCCACGTGGCCAGAGCTAGCCTTTTATGCCTTGGAGGTGCTGGCCTGCCCGGCGGCCAGCATTTTGTCTGAACGTGTATTCAGCACGGCAGGAGGCGTCGTTACAGACAAATGCAGACGCCTGTCCACAGCTATCGTGGACAAGCTGATGTTCATAAAAATGAGTTAGGCATGGATCCCACAGGACCTGTCCATCCCTTGTGCAGATTAGACATTTATAACTACCTCCCCTTAACCATATATTCTTGGACTCCAGGGCACTTCTTCATTCAATCCTCTTTTTTTAATTTTACCATTATATTGCGGGGCAACCCAAAGTTGAATGAACCTCTCCTCCGCCAGGGGCCTAAATATCGTAAAGTGGCCTGTTCCAATGGTGGGTGACATGAAGCCTGATTCTCTGCTATGCGACCTCTCTCCTCTGTCTTGGTGTCGGGGCGTAAATATCTAAAATTGGCCTGTTCCATTGGTGGGTGACATGAAGCCTGATTCTCTGCTATGCCACCTCTCTGCTCTGTCTGGGTGCTGGGGGCTTAAATAACTGAAAGTGGCCTTTTCCATTGGTGGGTGACATGAAGCCTGATTCTCTGCTATGGGACCTCTCTCCAATTAATATTGGTTAATTTTTTTTTTTTTTATTCATTTCCCTATCCACATTTGTTTGCAGAAGATTTACCTACATTTTGCTGCCTTTTGCATCCCTCTAGCCCTTTCTTGGGCTATTTTACAGCCTTTTTAGTGCCCAAACGTTCGGGTCCCCATTGACTTCAATGGGGTTCGGGGTGAAGTTCGGGTCGAGTTCGGATCCCGAACCCGAACATTTTCGGAAGTTCAGCCGAACTTCTCGAACCCGAACATCCAGGTGTTCACTCAACTCTACTTAAGATATCTACCCTCTACACAGGTTTTTTCCTGGACCAGTCTGGCAGTAAACAACCGTTTATGTCCAGATGGGAACAGGAATTAGGAGCCCAGTTTACACTGATCCAATGGCAGGAGGCAATGCACTGGTCTTTTCTATGCACTAAATGTGTAAATCCCTTGAGCAAGCCAGAAGAATTCAATTGCGTTGGTACCTGACACCGAATAGGTTAGCTCATTGCTCCCCGGTGTACTCCCCTTTATGTTGGAGGAACTGTAGGGTTGTAGGGACTCCTCTACATATGTGGTGGTCCTGTGTTTATACTAGGGCCATATGGTATAAGGTGGAACACAGTCTCGCAAGGTTACTGACATGAATCTCACCCTCTCTCCTGCCCTCACTATCCTCGGAATTGGTTTAGCGGAAATTCCACCACAGATACGCTGGATGGTTGCTCTTGTTATCTCTGCTGCTAGGAATGTTATAGCCCAGTGCTGGAAACAAGCGCTCACTCCACCTATAGCTGAATAATCCACTCTGTTAACTTCCACATGCACTGTGAACTGGTATTTGGGGACACTTCATCTGCTCGTATATTCTCACATAATCAGTGGATTATGTGAGCGCTGGCCAGCTGAGCGCTGCGATTGGCCAGCGCTCCAGCCTTGGGAGAAGGAGACGCCCAGGGCAAAAGAAGATGTCTCCACCCCAGGCAAAATTATCAGAAGCATGAGCGCTGTTACCGGGGGCTACAGCAGACGAACGGAGCGGCACCCAGTGATACAAGTAAGTGCAGGGTCATCCCTGGGTGCCGCTCTGCATGTATATAACAAATGGGATGTGCAGCACTCCTTAGTCCTTTTTTCTTGTAGTTGGGTGCACGTCTCCAGGGGTGGTGAATAACCCCTAAGGTGTAGATATCCAAAATAATTTCAATAAAACAAAAAAAGCAGAGACAGCACGTCCAATGCCAGTGAAATTTTAATCTGGATGCGACGTTTCGACTCTCACATGAGTCTTCTTCAAGCATACACATACAGATTATGTGAGGGTATAAATAGAGTTGCACATGGGAGCACCTCCCAAACAAGGTCAGGGGGTGTGGTCACCCAATCAAACATACATAGTGAAATAACATATAATCATGTTGTATATATACCTTCATACCAACATATTATATAAGGGAGGTTTTGTCTAAATTGTCCGCTTACCAATATCTTCAAAAACAGCCTCAAAGTATGTAATCCAGTATTGTCTGGGCGATGTGGAGCGCTTATGCGTTCCACACGATTGTCTCTAGTATCGGGGAGCTTCCGGGCGCGCTGTGTGTGGAACGCAAGCTTACTTCCTGTGACCTACTTCCGGTCTTCATCTAGCTCGTGTGTGTGGAATGTGTGTCTGGCTTCCGGTCTATAGTTGGAGCGCAAGTTAGCGTCCACTGCCCTCTTCTTGTAACTGGCTTCCGGTTTAATATTCCTATTGAGAAGCATCTTGCGTTCCACTCAAAGTTCGGATTAGCCAGTTATATATGTGGGCGTGGTCTTGCGCTATTTGCCCAGTGTACTTCATATGTATTATTGTACTTTATATTCGGACCAATTATTAATTTCTTGATGGCAGAATTGTGAGCTAGAGAAAGTGTTCCTGTTACCACCCCTTATTGGAATTTATACCCCGTCTTTAGGATGTATTTAGACAATAGCCCAAATAGGACGCATATTTTTTGTGACTAATCGAGATAGTAGTTTTTGCGGGGTCCCATTACAATCAGTGTATATATAGGCATTTCAATATATAGTCTTTTAGTGCAGATATTTGATTTATTAGGAATTTCTCACAGAGCTCTGAGCTCCGAATTATCTCTAATGGGAGTCCTAGTTTCTATCTCTTGTCTCTTCGGAGGAAATTGTTATTCTCAGTGTATATACATTATACTATATCAGTATCACAATAAAGGTTATGGTTGACACATATGCGGTTACAATGGGGGTCTTACCCTCCCGATTACGGAAAAGTACAAGGGTGAAAAAGTCCAGAAAGAGTCCCGTAGTGCCTAAGTAAGAAAATTTAAAAACATGTTAATGCACGGGAATCAGGTCAGTATAATTGGATACATAAAACATTGCCATTCCATTGCTGTGAAAGAAGAAAAATAATTAGAGAAAAGGGGTTAGGGAGTAGTCTCTATTCAAGCCTTTTGGGGAAAACTCTGCATGTATATACATTTGCCTAATAAACTGTGGACCAGTGAAAGGTCCTCTTTAAGGTGAAAATGAGCCCGGTCCAAAGGGGTTAAATTATCTGCTAATCCTAAAGGTTCACATACTTTTGTGATATGGATAATTTTCCTTAATAACTACATGACCAAGTCCATTATTTTGATTTGGTTAACCTTATCTACTTTAAGAACCGTTTTAGGAGAAATGTAAGCAGAAATATAGGAAATTCTTAAAGAGTTGTCAAACTTTCATGCACCACTGTATCTTCAGGACACTCTCTGCTAATGTATAGAATTTTTTTCCCCACACCACTTCCCTTCATACATATGTATTTTTCAACTATACTTACTACCTCACAATGTACCGTAACTATAATTAGAGATGTTGTCTAGTCTTAATAAATGGCCCTCCTAAAATCTATTAGCACCTTGTTAAATTCTAATTGAACTGGATTATGGTGAATATATATTTATGAACTTAGTGGGTCTAGGGTTGAGTTGTAGTTCCTCACCAGCACTATTTTATGGGCATGCATATGAATCATACTGATTTTCATTTGGTGGCCTCAAGGCAAATTACCACCTGGTCTGGCTGAAAGGATTGGGAGATAGAAGCAGCTTCCTTTTATGCATGTATATTTTGGTACACCAGTCCAGTCCTCAACAATGTTTCCCATAACAGATATATGCACGCCATGCCATATCCACAGGATATGCCCTAAGTGTCTGGCTGGTGAAGGTCTCACTTCTGGGGTACAATATCATGACATTGAGGATCTCCTGACCAGGCAAGACTGAAGTCAGTGTTAGGAAGCTTTCAAGTCCATAGGAGTTATGGATAGAACAGTCCTTGTATTGTACCACCCTTATGACAATCCCTGTGAAAGGCCGATCATTATTAGTTCCTCGTATCTGACGTTGTTGATGTCACTGAGCATGAAGAATTTAGAGACCGTGTGACAGTACAGACAAGGTCTGTGCCTTACAAAATAGGACGTAAAGCTGATTCAGCCATACTGTATGCCTTTGTTTTGGTTACAAACATATTAGTCTTGCATGTTGTGCAGATGTTTCAACATATTTCCTTTGGCTGGCATATGATAAGTTGCAAAATGCAAACTTTCACTCTATGGATTGTGATCTAAGGCCTCCAGCATGTGAAGAATTTGTTTTGGCACATCGTAACCTCAGCACCAATACCTGGCACGTAATCTCTGTCATGCAAATGATTACAGGTTTAAATATGTAAAGAATTGATCATGGCATAAAACGTGACCTCTGGCTTGCATAGACAGTATTTAAAGGGTTTTCCAAGTGCTTGAAAAATATGCCAAAAAAGAACGTACTGTATGTGCACCAGATAAATATCCATGACTTTCCAAAGCTGTGCTTCTGGTCCCCACCTCCAGACTCTGTTTACTTAGCTGCAGCGGTGAGGTATCCATATACTGCATATGATAGCTGCAGCCAATCACTGGCCTCAGAGGATCTCATGCGGTAATACGGCTATTTCCCTGCTTCAGCTAAGTAAACGCAGACTGGCTGTGAGGACCTGAGTTGCAAATTTGGAAAGGCATGGAGATTTAACCAGTGCATATGAATATATATTTATTTTATTTGCATTTATTTTTTATAATATCTCTTTTACTTCTTGCTGTGAAATGAAAACATAATTATAGAGAGGTGTGTATCATGGAGAGACAAAGTTAGTGAATTCCCCCATGTCTATTCGCATAGTTTTATTATGATTTTTCTTCACAGAAAAGCCACAGCACATAAAACTGTTAGTAAAACAGTACTCATAGTTTTATATGTGGTTTTCTGTACATGCAGCTCTCTAACCACAGGTAAAAATAGTTATAGCCATGAAGGCAGATTTTAAAAACTGTCTAACAAAACAATTGCCTCTGTTGTCCTTAACAACCAATCACAGTGGACCTTTTATTTTTTTTCAGAACATTATGTGAGATTAAAGCTGTGCTCTGATTAGTTGCTATGGGAAACAAAGATAATGTATTCTTTCAGTTTAAGGGCTTATGCCGCAAAAAACAGATCCGGATACGGATGACGTCCGTGTGCATTCCATATTTTGCGGAACAGAACAGCTGGCCCCTAGTAGAACAGTACTATCCTTGTCCGTAATATGGACAATAATAGGACATATTCTATTTGTTTGCAGAATGGAAATACGGACATACGGAAATGGAATGCACATGGAATAACTTCTGTTTTTTTTGCGAACCTGAAATGAATGGTTCCGCAAAAAACCCGGAATGGACACGGAAAGAAAATACGTTTGTGTGCGTGAGCCCTTACTGTTCTGCCTAGCGCAAGGCCTGAAAGAAAATGTATTACAAATGTTGGTCTTTAAAGAGTATTTATCCTCAGGCTCAACCCTATTAAGCAGGCCCAGTCGTAGTTAATGAGCCCGCCGCATGTAAGCAGTGACAGAGAGAGCAGACTCCTTCTGTTTCCCATCGGCACCGCGCAAATGTGATTGCGGGGTGCTGATGTGTGTATAGGCTGGCTGGGACCTAGTGTGCAAAAATCAAACCCTCACACAACTCCATAGAAAGAAAACTAAAAACGTTATGGGTCTTGGGATGCGGAGACGCAAAAAAAAAAATCTTCTTTATTAAAAAAAGGGGGTTTTATTGCACAAAAGTAGTAAAACATAAAAAAACTACATGTATTTGATATCGCTATAATTGTACTGACCCAGAGAATAAACATAAGAATATTAAGTCATTTATGCCAAAAAATGAACTATAATGCAAAAACTCAGTTGCACTATTGCTGTTTTTCCCATCTCTCTGTCCCAGAAAGAGTTAATAAAAGTTAATCAGAATGTTATGTGTACCTAAAAATGGCACCATTAAAAACTACGATTTGTCCTGCAAAACATAGATGGAAAAATAAAAAGTTATAGCTCTTGGAAGGCGATGATGAAAAAGGAAGAAAAACTTGGCCGAAACAGGCTGGTCACTAAGGAGTTAAGTTTTCTTTACTGGATTGCATTGCTGTTTAGCATATGCACATTGGATTTGTTTTCATTTTTACCCTATGAGCTATAGGTATGGCTTTCTGCAGTGCCAACACTGGAACATAGCAATTACCTTAATAACAATTTGCATATCTGACAGAAACCGGTTGTATCAAGAAATGATTTTCCAGGTATGCATACGTACAGTACATATGTATTATAACTTTATGCAAGATGACAATACTTTGTAGAGTGCCTTCTTCAATAGGAGAAAAATAGAACTGAACTGTGCTTACAAGGAAGGAATAAGAACTTTTGACCACTCAACCTGAGCAAATGAAAATGGTTTATTTATGAATTTTCTACACATAAACTTATTTAGAATATGATGAAAATTGACAACATGCAGTATGTGTTTCATTGGCCCACCAGAGGAAATCATTCTGAGGGACCACCCTCCATTTTCAATAAATATGTCAATGACCAATTTTCATTGCATTAAAAGTATATTGTTATATTGTTATCACTGCACACACAAGCCATATATTTAATACTTTTCTATGAAATCATTCAAAAATAGCCCTTAGCAGCAAACTATTTTTACCAAAAAATGGTGTTGGACTCTGCTGGACCCTTTGCGCCCAGTTATTATAAAGACCCATTATTGTGTCACAACTTTAGTCCATGAGATGAACCCGTGGTATGTAATTTCTATTCTTTGCCTACAAGTGCAGTGACCCAGAGATTTACTGTTAAGAGTAAATGTAACGCCAAAGAGTTAACCTCATGTTAAAGTGTTAAATGTTGTGAAAGTATTTATTTAATTATGCACTATGCATCCCAAATGGTTATGTATGGGAAAAAATTGTTAAATTTGGCAGCAATTTTCAGTGTAATGGGCTGGTCTTATCCCTGTGAGTCTTAACTGAGCAGAGCTAGAGGCACCATGTGCATGGGTGAGCTCCTGAGAAGTAGATCCAGTAGATCCAAGAGAAGCCTGATCCAGAAAAAACACTATTCCTGAGACTGAAAGCTTCCAGAAAGCAACTGTACTGAGAGCTGTCCTTAAGGAAAGAGAATGGACATTTATAGAAGGTTTAGAACTACCAAAGTCTTGTAGGACAAAGACATTAAGATACCACACATTTATGGCAATATGACTTTACTGCTTGTGGAGATGGTTAATTGCCTCCTGCGCTCACCACACTTTGAGATGAACTGGCTATCTAGACCTAAGATCTGTAACTCCCAGTCTAAAAATTGCAGAAAGAGTTAATGAAAACGATTTGCATGTCTGTGGGTATTTGGGAAGGGTATCTAGAGAGGCTTAGGAAGGATTACCGCTATGTTTACAATTACCTATACATAACTATTGGGAAAAAAGTCTATTCTATCAAATACACCAGAACTTTGCCTATTGCTGCTATACTGTATGTACTGCCACTCCTATCATCCTCAGTAAAGAGACTTTATTTTAACAAATTGGGCCTGGTGGTCATCATCATTCCTCTGGCCCCTATGACTAAACATCAAGGGGACCTCACCTAACACCAGGCAGGAGCCCCAAAAGTCCAGGGTGTGACCTGAGGTAAGAAAGGGTGCTTCTCCATACACTGCATGGTGCTAGGGAGCACCGGAGTGAGAATAGACATGTGAAACACCACTAATCCTATTAGTACCACAACTACCAGGGCTGCATCGCCAACTAGGTGGCACGGCCCTGGAGACAAGTGGGGGTGGTGGCAGGGCAGCTGGAGATGAATGCTTCCATTGTGGCAGCGTCATCTCTCTATATTCACCTGTATCACTGTCCTCAGGACAGTGATACAGCTGAATGCTGCTGGGGGCATGGGAATGACGTCTCCCTGCCCCGTTCCTTTTGATTGGCTACAGGCAACAGGCCTGAAGCCTATCATAGACCAGCACAGGGGGCACAATAACATTATTATAATGCTGTCGCCTGAGTCGGGCAGCCTACAACGCGGGACACACCCTGGAAGAGGCCTGTACCGCATCGCTGACAGCCACATAGAGGTAAGTATATGTGTTTATTTTTTCTATTTGACACAATGCTGTTTGGTCAAACTGGGGAAGGGGGAAGGCGTATTATGGGGGCATCTGTTTGGGGCACTATATAAGAGAATTTTATTCTAGAACAGATTATGGGGGACACTATGGCGCATCTACTGGAGGTACAATATAGAGGAATTTTATTCGGGCACAGATTATGGGGGGGCACTATGGGGAAGGGGGAGAGGAGCACTATGGGGGCATCTACAGGGGGTGCTAAATAGGGGAATTTTATTCTGGCACAGATTATGGGGGGCACTATGGAGACATTGGTTCTACTGGGGGCACAGAGAAAGTATTTTTTGTACTGGCACACGTTATGGTGGTGTTTTTTCGACTGACACAGAATAGAGCATTTTTTGTACTGGCAGACATGGCAGCATTATTTTGTAGTCAGTAGCCAAGGTCCTCGCATATAATTTTTTAGAAGGTCAGCTCATCTGCAGGTCCTTGTATATAGTGTTTTACAGTGTCAGCTCACCTGCAGGAACTCTCCTACAATCTTTTACAGGCTCAGCTCACCTGCAAGCCTTCACCTACAATATTTTACAGGATCAGCTCACCTACAGACCCTCGCATATAATTTTTTACAGGGTCAGCTCACCTGCAGGCCCTTGTATATAATGTTTTACAGGGTCAGCTCACCTGCAGGAACTCTCCGACAATCTTTTACAGGGTCAGCTCACCTGCAGGCCCTCACCTACAACCTTTTAGAGGGTCAGCTCACCAGCTAGCCCTCACCTACCATCTTTTATAGGGTCAGCCCACCAGCAGACTCTCACCCCTAATGTTTTAGATGGTCAGATCAGCAGGCTCTTGCTCCAAATGTTTTTGAGGGTCACCAGCAGGCCATCAATCATAATTTTTCAAGGGTGTGTATGATGCCCTCCTTTATGTGTAACAAAGGGTGTATTGGAGTGCCAGTTTCTTGTAATTTTTGGCAGCCCTTTCACATAGTGCATAGGCTTTATGAGTGTAGGAGTCCCACTACATGAACAATTGTACCACAGTATCAATTAGGCCCTCCTTTATGTGATATACAGGTTGTATCGGAGTACCTCTTGCTTGCAATTTTTGGCAGCACTTGCACGTTATATACAAATAAATATACAGGAAAGAATGTTTCCTAACAATTTTTCCTCTAAAATCAATTTTATCTTTGGTTTTGTGATTATTATTGTCAGTCTGTAAAAGTGGCGTACTACTCGGACATCGTTCCCAGCAGCGACCTGGGAGTCCAAGATGCATCCAGACATACTTCCCATGCTGTTCCTGAACCATTTTGGTGGTGTTCCCATCAATTTCTGACCTTTCCTATGATCCAGGCACCCTCCCTTCTTTAGAGCAGAGGGTGCCTGGTTTAATGCTCGGGTTCTCCCATTGCCTTTCATTATACATCCCAATGTGTTCGGCCCAAGCACCCAAGCACTTTGGTGCTCGATGAACACTATTGGGGAGCACATTGGGCACAATACTAGGGGTGGCAGGATGGGGTGCTAAGAAGGTGGGAGGATGATGGAAAAGTTGGAAACTAACATGTCTGTTTGTCAAACTCTGCACAGAAGATACATGGCTGACAGAAATTATCAGGGCGATCTGGTCTAAGGGAGAAGATGAGGAAAGAGAATATCTATTAATAGGAGGCACCGTATATGGTGCTGTGTTACCCTGTATATTTTGTAGTGCTGTATATAATGTTAGGAGGGAAGAGGTTAGGTTGATAATTTAGCATGGGGGAGGGGGACGCCTTTTTAATTTTCACCTCAGGCAGCAGAAAGGCTAGGTGCACCCCTGACAACTGCCATTCATTCCAGGCTCTCCCACTGCAGGTCACTGCACAAGGAAATTCTAATTGTGTTTATTTATTGAATCATTTGATGTACATATCCATTCATTTACAATAACGATTTGGCTAAACTTTTAAATTTTCTCTTGCTTGGCAGTGTCAGCATATACTTATTGGGTTTAACTAGGAGGTGCCAATTACATATATGCAATGGATACATTATATAATTAACTAATGTATTGCTCCTTTGGGTGTTCTTAATCATTAAAACATCTTCTTCGGCCAATGTATGGTCACCCCAGGGTACTTTAGGCACCTTCCTCTGTGGGAGGGTGCCTGAGCAATAGGTTCCAATTCATAAGGTTTCTGCTATGTTTGTTTGCCTGTGTACTGAGTTCTGCTAGTTTTATGGATGTTGATCCTTTGCTGTCTGACCTGAACTCTACATGAGCTGAGCTACCTGAGCTACCACCCTGACCTCAGATTGTTTATCAGATTGCATAAACTTTGCTTTCCTTGACCCTGGCCTGTCCCTGACTACAGTTTTCTCTGATCAGTTGGTGTCCCGCATCAATGTCTGTTGACCCTGTAGGCCAGAAGGTACTTGAACAGAGACTACTCTGAGATGTAACAGCCTGTTGGTTCCCCTGCAGTCCAGATCCCTGTATAGGGGTTAAAGGGTGAAAATCAGTGGGACCACTTTCACAACTCACTTGGGAATAGCCCCAATCAAGTAGCAGTGACAGTAGTAGTGGTGCAGTGGGTCCACACAATTACAGGTGCTGTTAGAATCTATTAATCCAGCTATAACCCAAGTTAGTTACTTGCTTGACAAAGATGTGCTTGAGGCTTCATCAGCTTCCTTTGGGGATTGTCCTACAATTTGGCTATACTGTCTGAACTGATGGTCTAATTTTGGTTATAGCTATATAGTGTTATCGACTCCGTGACAATCATTTCAAATCATTACATGTCCAGGACACTCTCTACTAATGTATAGAATTCTTTTTCCAACATACCTTTCCTTCATTCACATTCTCTAATATCCCTCGGTTGAACTTGATTGACATATCTTTTTCAACCATATGTACTATATAACAATGTGATGATAATTAAAGAGGTTGGCAAGGTGGCCCCAAACTAGATATACCTAATTGTTACAAAAATGATCTTTGTTATTTTAACATTACAAAAATTGCCAGTGCTAGGAATTTAGAATCTACAGTATTGGCACCTTGTTAAATCTTAACTGTACTGGATTATGGCGACTGACAACCTGATCAGTACCTTAACAGGTAAGGAACGAGTATTTGACAACATCTGCAGGCCCAGAACTACTTACTTATGAACTTAGTGCGTCTATGGATTTTATGGACATACATATGATTCATACTGAGTTTCATTTGGTGGCCTCAAGGCAAATTATCACCTGGTCTGGTTCAAGGCTGGCAGAAATGATTAAGAAAAAGAAGCACCTTCCTTGCATGCATCACACTGTAACAGACATTTATGCCATATTCACATACAATGCCTTAAAGGGGTTGTCTGGGTTCAGAGCTGAACCTGGAAATACCCCCGTTTTCAGCCAGGCATCCCTCTGATATGAATATCTGAGCATCTCATGCTCCAATGCTCTCCCTTGCCCTGGGGTGTATCACAAATATTTTTACACTGCTAGGAAGAGACATCCGCCTAGCAGTGTTCCCTGTGATGTCACCGGCACTAATGGGCGAGCTTTAGCTCTGCCCTAACCTTTTACAGCCCGTCCATTAGTGCTGGTGACATCACTGGGCTCACTGCTAGATGGAAGCATCTGGTACATCACTGGTTCTCCAAATAAAGCCTGAATGAAATGCTCCAATGCGCATATCAGAGGGACTGCCTGGGTGAAAACGGGGATATGTCTGGGTTCAGCTCTGAAACTGGACAACCCTTTAAATGCCTGACTGGTGGAGGTCTCACATATCATGACAATGAGGGTCCCTTGACCTCTAGTATGTCAGGCAAGATGGCTACATCCAGGTACAGACAGAAGTCAAAGTTAGGTACCTTTGTCCGTTCAAGTCAATAGGATTTATGGAAAGAGCAGTCTCATGTATTGCAACACCATCATAGCAATCTCTGTCAAAGACTAATCATTATTAGTTCCTCATGTCAAAAGTCAGCATGATCTAATGTTCATGTTACTGTGTTTGAAGAATTTAGAGATTGTGTGACAGTACAGACTAGGTTTGTTCCTTACAAAACACAACATAAAACTGATTCAGTCATACTGTATGTCCTTGTTTTGTCTACAAACATCATTGTTGTATTAGTCTTGCATGTTGTGCAAACTTTCCAACACATCTTCTTTGGTTGGCATATGATAAATTGCACAGTGCACACTGACTTTCACTGTATGGATTGTTGTATAAGGCCTCCAGCATGTAAGGCATTTATTTTGGTATATTGTAGCTGCTACACCATTGTATCATGTAGCCTCTGTCATGCAAAAACAGATTATGGTTTTAAATGTTCAAATATGAAAAGAACTGATCCGATTCCTGGCTTAAAATGTGAACTCGGACTTGCACAGACCTAAATGTGCCAAAAGGCTTCTCAGTTATTTAAAACCTTTTCATTGCCGCTATGGTATTCAAGTCCATGGATATCAACTAGAAGACAAGAATCTAGGGATCCCGATATCAGACAGCTTCAAAACAATGCACAGTGTGTGCAGGCAGCTGGGAAAGCAAGTTTGATGCTTGGTTGTATAGCTAGAGGTATAACGAGTAGGAAGAGAGAGCTTGTGATCCCGCTGTAGAGAGCAGTAGTGAGACCACATCTGGAATACTGTGTCAAGTTCTGAAGACGTCAACTACAAAAAGATGTAGATAAAATGTATGGGTGCAAAAGCGGTCTACAAACATTATGGAGTGTCTGAAACATAAAACATATCAGGAGAAACTTAAAGAACTTAGGGTCACATTTATTTAGACCGGCTTTTTAGACACTGATCTCAATAAAGCTCTGCAAAGGTGGTGCATGCATCCTCCGAAGTTTTGTAAAGGCACTGGCCTCTTCATAACTTCAGCAGATCCACCGCTGCTTCTAAATGTAAGACAACGTCCTAGCTGTCTTACATTTGGACCATTTTCTACGACTATAACAGGCTTAGAAAATGTTAAATGAGATATGCCTGCCGGCCCTTCTCCTTCCAACGCCACACCAACTTTTTAGACCTGGCGTGAGTGGGGAGAAGTTGCAGATTAGGCACAAAGGACCTTTGCACCTCATCCTGCTCCAGAAATATACCCAATTTAGGCGTATTTCTGTTTAATAAATGACCCCTTAATCTGTAGAGCGGGTGCATGATCAAAACCATTAAGCATTATAAAGGTAAAGTAGTAGAGGCTTGGAACAAGCTCCTAGTGATGAGCGGCAGGTGCCATATTCGATTTCGACGAAGTCGCGAATATTCGAATGAATATTCGTTTCATATTCGTCGAAATCAAATATTCGTCATTTTTTTCTAGTTATCGCGATTAACATGCGATTTAAATAATCGCATATTGCGATTTGTACTTAAGGCTACTTTCCTATTGGTTTCATATCTAGAATTAGCGAGGATGACGAATATGACGAATGTATTCGTCTATTCCTCAAAACGAAGATAACGAAGTATTCTACTTCTTCGTTTTAGCTACCTATTCGTCAACTTAGCTAATTCTAGCAATCAAATAGGAAGGTTGACTATAGAGACAGCTGTGTTAAATTCGCTATGCGATTTTTTTTTTTTTAATAAATAGAATACTTATAATAATTTTATCAAGTAATATAATTATTGTATTAAAAAAAAAAATCGCATAGCTAATTTAACACAGCTGTCTCTATAGTCAGTCAACCTTCCTATTTGATTGCTAGAATTAGCGAAGTTGACGAATAGGTAGCTAAACGAAGATGTAGAATACTTCGTTATCTTCGTTTGAGGAATATGACGAATACATTAATCAATCGTCATATTCAGCTATTCGCTAATTCTACCAAGCCAACCATAACTTCTGTGCTCATGGAGCGTCCCCATCACCATGGGAACGTCTCCATATACTAAAATGTACTGTCGGATTTGAGGAATTACGTTGAAATCGCAATGCGATTAATTCAAGTTATATTAATCGCATTGCGATTTCAACTTAGAACTGGGTTTATAATGGGTCAGCTTGCTAGAATTAACGAAGTTAACGAATATGGAATATAGCAGCAGTGCTAAGTTGAAATCGCAATGCGATTAATTTAACTTAAAGTATTCGCATTGCGATTTCAACTTAGCACTGCTAGTGCATAGCTATATTCCATATTCGTTAATTCTAGCCTATGTAAGATAGCAGTGCTAAGTTGTAATCGCAATGCGATTAATATAACTTGAATTAATCGCATTGCGATTTCAACGTAATTCCTCAAATCCGACAGTACATTTTAGTATATGGAGATTCTCCCATGGATGGGGACGCTCCACATGAGCACGGAAGTCGGCAGAAGCGGCAACGGGCACTGACTAGAGCAGCCAGGAAGCCAGGAATCCTCAGGACAGGTAAGAACTACTTTTGGGAAGTAGGAAAGAAAAAATATAACTAAAAAAAAAAACGAATATTCGAAATAGCGAATTTATAGCGCTATATTCGAAATATTCGCGATTAGCGAGTGCCGATATTCGCTAAAAATTCGCTTTCGAATATTCGCGCTCAACACTAAAGCTCCCATCAGATGGTTTTCCAAAATTTGAATGATCCGAGACCCCAGCTGATATGCTGTTTCAGAAGGCATTGGTGCTTCTGTGAGCACCGCTGGCTTCTCTCAGCTTTTCCTAGGTCAGCAACAAAATGTTTATTTGTAACATGGCCTTCAATACCAAGCATGGAGAAGGCCATGGCGCTCACACGATTGCCAGTGTCTTCTCAAATAGCTGATCAGGGGGGTCCCGGGTATTGGAACCCCAGCAATCAGATACTGATTAACTATTCTGAGGTCATTAGTAGAGATGAGATAAGCAGATTGGTACATCAGAACTGAACCCGAGTTTGCTTTCAAGTTTTAAAGTAGTTTTCCACTTTAAAAATCAATTACCGAAGTTATTCAACGAAATCACGTGCGACTTCGCGAATTACTAACTTTGGCTCATCAGAGCCCATACATTTTATTACTGTACAGTGATGATCTCTGTACAGTATTAATCCAGTTATGTAACATCCGAAACTCGCTTCGCTCATCACTAGTCATCGGTATAAAAATCTTGGAAAACTCTTTTAAACACCCCAGGGATAAACAGAGACAATAAGAGAAATAAGAAAAAAATATAAGGTCGGACTAGATGGACCATGTAGTTTTTTCTGCTGGCAATCTTCGACGTTTCTAAATCCCATTATTGTGTAAAACGTGGGCCCACAAGAGGGCCCTCCATTCATTACAATAATGATTTGGCTAGACTAATAATGTTTCTGTTGCATTGCATTATTAACACTTGTCAGGATTAGCTAGGAGGTGCCGATTACATATTATCAATAGATACATGATTCAATTAACAAATTCATTGCTCATTTAGCTGTTCTTAATCATATTATTGTTTATCATTTCACCCATGAAATTAATCATAATGATAATTTATATTGCACCCCTTAGCTGTGTACTTGGTTCAACCGTTTTTTTCTTCATGGTCACATTTTTTTTTAAATAAAACTATACCTCAAGCAAAAAAATCACTGCACTTTTTAATTGTTGAGTAAACTTTGTGGTCTAGACAAACTGTGCCTTCAAACAAGAAGCAGTTGTCTCATATATACCACACCTTACATTGTCACCTACATTGCCATATTACAGCCTCTCTCATTGGTCTGATTTTGAGAAGTTTTTCCTGCCTCTCAAAACTCTACTTAGCAGTCAATAAAGTTAAAAAAACAACAACTCTCCTCTTATTGTACAGACATATGCTTTAAACTAAGTACTGCAAAGTCATTCTGGAAGGTATGTTACAAAAGTCATGTATGTGGGAGATCCAAAAGGTAAAAAGTTCTCAAGTTCTCAAAAATTGCAAAAATAACATATCACCTCTAGTGCTACTATGCCATTATATGTGATTTGGCTGAATAGAGCTAAACTGAAAGCAGACATATCGCTTCCTAGTATGAATTTGGCTTTAAAACCACCAGCCACATGAAATGCAGAGCTGCCTTCTATTGAAAACAATGGAAGGCAGACCCCATTCAGCCACCGCCAGAATTGCAGTATGGAGTCCTTGCCAAAATCTTGGTGGCAAACACCTCCATTTGAATGTCTCCTTAGTCTACTTTAGGCCTCTTCCCCTGTGGGAGGGTGCCTGAGCAATAGGTTCCAGTTTGCTAGATTCCTGATATGATGTTCGTCTGTTATACTGTACATTCATCTGCCTGTGTACTGACTTCTGCTAGTTTTCTGAATTTTGACTCTTTGCCGCCTGACCTCTGCCTGATCTCTGTTCTGACCCTGAGCTGCTGCCCTGAGCTTGAATAATACCTCAGATCTTAGTAAATGTGCCTGCCCCGACTACAGTTTTTGCCTGATCCATCAAAATTTTTCATCGGTGCCTGTTGATGCTGTAGGTCAGCAGTCACTTAAACAGACTATTCTGACAGGTAGCGGGCAACTTACACAATGCCTTTTGGAGTAACACTGTGTCAAATTTGTTCTAATAAAACACTGGGTCCACACCTAAATCTATTTATCTAACTATGACCCAAGTGACTAACTTACTTAATAAATATATTGATGAAGCTTCATCAGCATCCTTTAGGAATTATGACAATAAAGTCTGTCCTGCATGTATATAAGTCTTTGTTTCCATACACATTGGAGGAGATTTATCAAACTGGTGTAAAGTAGAACTGGCTTAGTTGGCAATTAAAATCCACCTTTTATTTTTCACAACTCCTTTGGAAAATGAAAGGTAGAGTCTGATTGGCTGCTATGGGCAATTAAGTCAATTCTGCTTTATGCCAGTTTAATAAATCTCCCCCATTATGTCCTATTTCTTGGTTGAACTTGATGGATATATGTCGTTTTCAATAAAATACAATTTCAAATACTCACTATATAACTATGTAAGTATAATTCGAGAGGATGTTGGGCCTGGGAGGTTGCCCCACACATACCTAATCTTTAAAAATAAAAAAATAACATATATATATATATATATATATATATATATTTGTTATTTTACTATTTAGAAAAATTGCTATGCAACACTCCACACTGCTATGAACTTGGAATCTATTAGCACTTTGTTAAATACTAAATTTACTGACCAACCGATCAGTACCTTAAAATGTAAGGAACAAGTCTTTGACAATTAGAGATGAAAGCATTGCACAAAATTAGAATCGAGTTTGATTCGCACGAATCGGTCGACTGATTTGGGTCCGAATTGATCCTACCCTTAGGCTACATGCACACGACTGTTGCCTGCCTCGCGTCCGCTCCTCCTTCAAATTTTGCGTCCGTCAAAAAAACAGATGACGGACCGTTTTTTGACGGATCCGATTTTTATGGCAGATCCATTGTAATGCCTATCCTTGTCCATAAGCGTGAAAAAAATAGGACATGCACTATTTTTTACGGAATGAAAACACGGATCACGGATGCGGATCAAAAGCGGTTGACCATCCGCATTTTTGGCGGACCCATTGAAATGAATGGGAAGCATCCTATCCGTGAAAAAAATGGAACGGACACGAGAAACAAACAACGATCGTGTGCATGGGGCCTTATCGAAGAGCGCCAAATGGCCTAAATATTTCTGTATGATACTCTTGAAGTCTCATAGATTTCATATTTTTCTCTCTGGTCTCGCAAGTTTTTAAAATTATTTTAACTTTCTCCTTCTTTCTCTGTCTGTCTCCTGCTATTTCTTTTTCCCCTAAAATTCACTTGAATCAAATTTTGTCTTGGATCCTCCTCAAATTTTTGCAAAA
The DNA here is from genome assembly GCA_033119425.1 of Bufotes viridis. NCBI lineage: Eukaryota > Metazoa > Chordata > Amphibia > Anura > Bufonidae > Bufotes > Bufotes viridis. Next base: position 242,449,314 of record CM065594.1, on the reverse strand, counting down.
TTGTTCCAGAATCCGATTAGTTTAGAATCAGTTTGTCTCTATTGACTTAACTGAACAACTTAGTGGGTCTGAGACTGAGTTGCATTTCCTCTCCAGCACTATTTTTTAAATTATATGGGAATGCATATGGTTTATACAGCTTTCCGCTGCTTGTACAGACACTCTGACATGTGCAATGTTGAATTCCAGTAAGTTGGAACATTGCAGATTATGCAGTGTAGTGGCAGACCATTCTGTCACTGCATGTCCAGAAGAGCGTTCCTCGACACATAAGAATGGCTGAAATGAAGGGACAAGCTCCTGGACATTGCCAGCACTTTGCACAAGCTCAGCATGGCCACAGTGTTGCAGTAATTGTCGCTGACCACCTTGCCCAGTTGGAGTCAGCAGGTTGACAGCCAAGGGGATGTTTGCTGCTTTATCTACTTTAGCAACTGCTCACCTGTGTTGTCAAGATGTTATCAGTGTACCTGCAGCTATGACTGAACAGTCTACTCGGAAGCTGAATACTCAAGATCATACTCCAAATACATTATGGTGGAAAGAAATCCATGTGGGAGATACTTCTACAACTGAAGAATAAATTGAAGGAGTCTTAAAAGTCATGAAGGAACATCATCAAACCTTCAGTAAACATCCTTCAGATTATGGAGAGGTCAGTGTAATTAAGCCCACCATCCCTACTTGTTCACACCCTCCAATCAAAGAAAGGCACAGGCCTATACCATGTATCAATCTGTGAAAAAGATTATCCAGGAGATGAAGGATTCAAAAATCATTAAAGACAGCCATAGTCCATGGCCTTTGGACTTTGCAATGAACCTGGGACTTTCCAAAGATTAATGGAATGCTGTTTAGGCCAGAAGAACTTTGAAACTGTCGTTATACCTAGATGATGCCATAATCTACTCTAAATCCTATAAAGACCACCTAAAGCATTTGGCCAAAGATGTTTAAGTCCTCATCAAGCACCGACTCAAGATCAAATCCTCTAAGTGCTACCTACTGAAACCAGAAGTCAAATACCTGGGACATATTGTTAGTTCTGAAGTTGTCAAGCCAGATCCAGAGAGAATAGCCCCAGTCTGGAATTAGCCTACTCCTACCACAGTAAAAGAAGTGAGAAGTTTTCTTAGTTTTGAGGATGCTACAGACATTTCATCCCTCACTTCGCCCAGATTGCTGAACCAATTCAAGAACTCCTGAGAAGAAATCCCAAGAAGTACCAGAAAGCTCAGATACCAATTGAATGGGATGAAGACAGTGATATCGTTTTCCAAATCCTGAAGAAGAAGTTGACCGAACCACCTGTCTTAGGCTATCCAGATTACCAACAGCCATTCCATCTCTACACTGATGCCAGTAAGAAAGGCTTGGGAGCTGTCTTGTCTCAACTGCAAGAAGGTAAAGAGAGAGATTGCTAATGCCAGCAGATCTCTTAAAGGTGCTGAGTAGAGTTGAGCAAACACCTGGATGTTCGGGTTTGAGAACTTTGGCCGAACTTCCCGAAAATGTCCGGGTTTGGGATCCGAACTCGACCCGAATTTCACCCCGAACCCCATTGAAGTCAATGGGGACCTGAACTTCTGGGCACTAAAAGGCTGTAAAATAGCCCAGGAAAGGGCTAGAGTGCTGCAAAATGTAGGCAAATCCGCTGCAAACAAATGTGGATAGGGAAATTACTTAAAATAACATAAAATAGAGAAAATAATAAATAAACATTCTAAACTTGAGCCCAAGTGAGTGACAGTGGCACCTGTCACCCAGCAAACAGAGGATGTGGCAGCAACGCCACCACATCTGTCATCGTCACCAAGCATCTCCACCAAATCCCATGAAAGTGTTCAGCTATCAGCTGTCCATCTCCCAAACACTGGAGAGAAAAGAAATAGAAAGAGGAAGTACCCCCTACCCATGGCTCTGAATGCCTTATTTCAAACTTCCTGGTCCTTTGAAATGCTGTCATTCTGTCTGGTGGACAGTTTTAAAAACCTTATGGCGGTGGCTGTCCCACAGTATGTGTATCCCAGCCGCTGCTACTTTTGTAGGCAAGCCATCCCTTCCCTGCACAACCAAGTGGCGGACAAAATCAGGTGTGCACTGCGCAACGCTATCTATGGCAACGTCCACATAACCAACAACACAGTGGGTAAATGTAGCGGCTGGCCCAGAGGTGGATAGCATTTTTGCGAATGTCCTTCCGCCCCGAGAATTGCTGGGCATTTCTCTTTGTATCCTGTTACCTCCTCCTCCTACTCTGCTTCCTCCTCCTCCTCCTCTACCACCCCCTCATCCACTCAGTGTAACACCTTCACCACCCACAGCAGCACAGCCAGGGAAATGACAGCAGTCTGTTTTAAAACTTGTGTGTTTGTTGGAAAAACCCTACAACGTGCAGGAGCTGTGGACAGGCATGGGACAACAGACGGATGACTGGTTGGTGCCATTGAGCCTTCAGCCCGGCCTGGTGTTGTGCGCTAAAGGGGCAAAATGTAATAGCAGGTCTGGGCCTAGCCGGTTTGACGAACATCCCCTGCCTGCCACATGTTCTGAATTTGGGGTGCAGAAATTCCTAAACACCAGACAGTGAAAATCTATTTAGTTATTCGAACACGCTACAACACCCCCTTTTACTCAAACCATTAACAAACTATTTACAAATTTACTTAAAAACATATTAAAATAACTATAATGCAGCTAAAGTAACTATATAAACAAACAAAACTATAAACATGCCTTATTCTTAACTTAAGGCCAGCCAAATACAAGTGGCTCGGAGGGTGGGTTCCTGCACCAACATAGGCCCTGGCCCGGAACACAATTGTCCAGCCAGGGCACAGTTCTGGAGGATGAGGAGGAGTAGGAGGGAACGCAGGGGGATACAGAGGCCACAGACGATATACCCCCAGAACAAAATCTTTCCTTTGACGGATACTATTAAACTTGTTCAGTCACAGCTGGAACACCAGATTTACTGTATTTCTATTTTTGCAACTGTATTTCACCACAGAACAAAATCTATCCTTTGACGGACATTAGGAAAATTGTACAGTCACAGCTGGAACACCAGATTCAGGGTATTGCTATTTTGGCAATTAAATTTCACCACAGAAAAAAAATATACCCTTTTACAGACAGATTTAAACTAGGCCTGCAACAGCTGGAACACCAGATTTACGGTATTTTTATTTTTGAATCTGAATTTCACCGCAGAAAATAATATATCCTATGATGAACACTATGGAACTTGTCCAGTCACAGCTGGAACACCAGATTTACGGTATTTCTATTTTGGCAACTGAATTTCACCCCAGAAAATAATCAATCCTTTGCAGGACACTATTAAACTTGGCCAGCCACTGCTGGGACACCAGATTTACTGGTATTGCTATTTTTGCAATTGGATTTCCCCCAGAAAAAATATTTCCTTTGCCGGACACTATTAAACTTGGCCAGCCACTGCTGGAACACCAGATTTACGGTATTGCTATTTTGCAACTAAATTTCACCCCAGAAAAAAATATATCCTATGACGGACACTATTAAACTTAGCCAGCCACTGTTGGAACACCAGATTTACGGTATTGCTATTTTGGCAATTGAATTTCACCCCAGAAAAAATATATCCTTTGCTGGACACTATTAAACTTGGCCAGCCACAGCTGAAACCACTGATTTATGGTATTGCTATTTTGGCAATTGAATTTCACCCCAGAGAAAAATATATCCTATGACGGACAATATTAAACTTGGCCAGCCACTGCTGGAACACCAGAGTTACGGTAATGCTATTTTGGCAATTGAATTTCACCCCAGAAAAAAATATATCCTATGACGGACACTATTAAACTTGGCCAGCCACTGTTGGAACACCAGATTTACTGTAGTGCTATTTTGGCCACTGAATTTCACCCCAGAAAATAATAAATCCTTTGCCAGACACTATTAAACTTGGCCAGACACTGCTGGGACACCAGATTTACGGTATTGCTATTTTAGCAACTGAATTTCACCCCAGAAAATAATAAATCCTTTGCCGGACACTATTTAACTTGGCCAGTCTCTGCTGGGACACCAGATTTATGGTATTGCTATTTTGGCAATTTAATTTCACCCCAGAAAAAAATATATCCTTTGCCTGGACACTATTAAACTTGGCCAGCCACAGCTGAAACCACTGATTTATGGTATTGCTATTTTGGCTATTGAATTTCCCCCAGAAGAAAATATATCCTATGACGGACACTATTAAACTTGGCCAGCCACTGCCAGGACACCAGATTTACTGGTATTGCTATTTTGGCAATTGAATTTCACCCCAGAAAAAATATATCCTTTGCCGGACACTATTAAACTTGGCTAGTCACTGCTGGAACACCAGATTTACAGTATTGCTATTTTGGCAATTGAATTTCACCCCAGAAAAAAATATATCCTTTGCCGGACACTATTAAACTTGGCCAGCCACTACTGGGACACCAGATTTACGGTATTGCTATTTTGGCAACTGAATTTCACCCCAGAAAATTATAAATCCTTTGCCGGACACTATTAAACTTGGCCAGCCACTGCTGGGACACCAGATTTACGGTATTGCTCTTTTGGCAATTGAATTTCACCCCAGAAATAAATATATCCTTTGACGGACACTATTAAACTTGGCCAGCCACAGCTGAAACCACTGATTTATGGTATTGTACCAGCACAGATGTCAGCCGTTAATAACAGAGTGTCAGCAGCATTGTTAGTGTTGGCTACCACGGCACCGCCCGCCTCCCACACTGCCCGCAATCCCATCCCAACCCCTGTACCGCCTACCATCACAATATCATTCAGGGCTGCGGGGGGTTAAAATCTACAATTTTAGGCATTTTGGTCATGGACCACGGGGATCATAAACTATCGAAGCGCTTCAGTTATGAATTGACCTGCGGTTTGCAGCGATTGGCGATACGGAGGGGGTTTGTCACAGGGACGACCCTCGGCATTGTGCCAAGGTACCTGCTGAATGATATCAGCAGGTATTTTGTTCCGATCACTGCCCATACCAGTACGTCCTGTGTCCATAAGTACCAGGACATCAGGGAGTACCGGTACGTCCTATGTCCGTAACAGGTTAAAGACACAGTCTGTGGATGATGTAGAGTGTATGTCACTAATAGGTATAAAATTGAAATATCTTGCTGCTGTCAAACACACACAGTAGTCCTTAAAAGGACTTTTGGGTCTTGAAAAAGATTTCTCAGAATAAAAACTGTGAAAATCGCTCCCTACACTGTCTTTCCCTTCCTACACTCTGCTCTCCCTGTCTACGTCTGAGCAGAACATGCGTCATTGGGTGCTATACAGCACCCGATAACGCCTTCTAGCAAGCCAATCACTGTAATGCCAGCAGCCAACATGGCTACTGGCATTACAGTGAGGGCAGTACTAACCTGCACCTGTGTCGAGCATAGCGATGCTCGTGCCAATCAGATATACAGCCGAGCATGCTCGCTCATCACTACAGGCAGGGGCATAACTAGAAAATGCTCAGTCGGGTGGATCAGAAAAACCAGCCTAGACAGGTAGGGTGGGTGATATAGATCCTATGTCTCCCTGATAGAAGCCCCAGGATAAACCAGACATGTCAGTCATACATTTTGCTTTGGGGCCGATGAGCTTTAACTTATACCTCTAAAATCGCCCTCTCACCAGGTGGACTTTTGTAACAGAAGGATCAGTTTCACTATAATATAGCTTTAATGACTCATTTTTGGGCTTTTTCATTTTGTATTGAGTCAGTGAAACTAATAGCTTTGTGTCAGTTTTGTGCAATGATGAATCAGATTTTCTTCAAATGCTATAAATCATCCTATTTGCATTGATGGATTTATGTCACATCTTGAGTGACGTGTGTTCTAAATGCCTCATTTTATTTGACAAAGACCAATATCTGAATGCTACTCTCTTGCTTTTTAAGGAGTGTTAGAATATATGTAATATACTGTAACAGGACCATCCAAGCCCTGGAGGACACAATCTACCGAGACAGATATTGGAATGAAAAGAAATAATTTTTAGATTTTTTTTACATGTAATGGTCACAAAATAAGTAGGTGTTCTTTACTTATCGGATAATACAGAATATATTGCAGTAGTAAATATATAAACATATTTATACACAAACAAAATGGGAAATTTCCAATTTGATGGTATGAGTTATACGTGTTATATGCATGACATTTCCATAGACTTATATCTATTAGACCTTTGCCAAAAGAGTGTCCTTAAGACCATAATCATTTATAGGAAATAAAAATCTGCAATCAGAAAACATAAACAGATTAGAAAAAAGAAACGTGACACTACCTGGTTTTAACTGGCAGATAACATTTTGTTGACACATTTCCTTTAAGTCCATGGCTATAAATTAGACATGGCGGTAACAGTGACCTGTAATACTGACGTGCAGTAAATCTAAAGCTAACAAAAGGATTAAAAAGCATGTGTCTGGACTGCTACAACATACATTAAAAGAATTTGTTTTCTCCACTACTTTATTGGGGTTGCCTCCATCTCTTTATTTTGTTCCTCCATGGAGCCATTTGGACACAGCTCCTGCAGAGGTGCACACAGGTTTCTGTCTTTGCTGAAGGGTGCTGTATACTTTTCTTTTGTTTAACAGAAGGGATTAGCAGTGTCCTGAAATACCCTGCAAGGCACTGAAAATATGAATATTAGAGATGAACAAATATTTAAAAAATTCGATTCGCTGGTTCGCCAAACTTTTCGGGAAAAATTTGGTTTGATCCAAATATATTCGTGGTGAATTACGTTAAAAACATCTATTTCCTGGCTGCTGAGAGCCTTTATAGTGGTGTAAAACACTGTGCCTTGCAGTAATACGCATAGGTTGTCTACTTTGGTAGTGAAATAATGCTGTGATTCCGTATTACATGCAGATGACAGGCGTCGCTCTTAGAATCAGTATTGCCAATGCCCAAAAAAACAGGAGTGGATCCACAACAGAGATGACACGTGAATGGCATATTTGCATGTCTTTTATGTTTTATACCCACTCCTGCTTTTAGCTACCAAATCACAAGCCAATTTTTTTATATTTTTTTTTGAATGTGGGAGAAAATCTTTTTTCACAAACAGGACATTAACACACATAAAATACACAGAAGGGACAAAACCACAAGATTTAAAAAAGTGCTTTATCAACAAGAATGGATTGATGACCAGTCTCGGGGTGACCACGATGGTAATGCATATTGATTATGAAATGTATGAGGTTATGGCTGATAACTGGAGGACAGTCTAGCAAAGAAGCCGACTCCAGCTCATTCCTACAGTGCAAGCTACACAATCACAGCTGGAAGGTAACTGGTCGGTACAGGCAACACCCAAAAATAAATATGCCTTAGTATGTGCAGGTCTCACAGCCACTGTAACAGAACGGTAAGGCTGGGAACACACCTAAGCTTTTTGGAGCGGGCGTTTTTGAGCGTTTTTCACGCGACAAACAAGCGTTTTCATGGGCGTTTTGCATTTAAGGAACAGCGTTTTTGAGGCGTTTTTGATTGACAGGTTCCAGATCCACTAAAATGTAGGCCCACCTATATGAAAGTTGCAGACTGTTAGCCAAATTGGGCCTTTTTATGCTGGGTCAAATGAGAAAAACGCGCGTTCGTATGCGTGTTTTTTCAACAGAAAACGCGCATATCTCCAACTTGGAGTGTTCCCATGCATTCCAATGGGTGGAAACGCTTGAAAAAATGCCCCAAAGAAGCTCATGCACTAGCGTTTGCGTTTAAACGCGCTGTAAAACGCCCAAATGTGTACCATGCCCATAGGGATACATGGCATTTCACATGTTGTGCGTTTTACAGCGCGTTTGAACGCGCTGTAAAACGCTTAGGTGTGTACCTAGGGTAAGAAGCGCTATAACATGTAGTAAGCACTGCAGAGATCATGTCTAAGACATGTAAGACGTCCAGGGGGTCCCGAATATTGTGGACAAGCTCCGTGATGAGAGTCGTCCATGTGTTCAATACTTGATTTTATTGATGGTCAGCTCCATGATGAATCCCAACACTCGGATTAGGTAGTCCTTACAGAGGAACTTCTTTTCCTTCACAATGCGCTGATGCCACAGATGCCATCACCTTGATGAGCTAGGTTACTGATAAGTGGATTTTAAAGTTTCTGAAGAAATGCGAGTAAAGACATTGGAATAAATTGTCCACTTCCTTCGATGTGACTTCGCCTTTGATTTATGTATATCATTCCATAAAGTCTTGAGGTCCTCTGCGTGGATGGCTTAAGAAATGTCCATGCGAGGTTCAACAGGGCACAGAGAAAACAAGCTCTGTAGCCCACACTAATTCAGACACGTCATAACCAGTCCACATCGCTGCTAGCCACATAAGGTCCTGAGTAGTGATAAGCGAGTATGCTCGGTCGAGTACCGGTTCGGCTCAAGCATCACTATTCTCTGCACGTGGCGGTACTCGGCCGAATACCACGTGTGCTCGTCGCATTGCTTGATTCTCCTCCCCGCACGGTTGGCGCCTCCTAAGCAGCCAATCAACGTTCAGGTAAGTAATTCCCTTCAGTGTACTGCCATAGCCATGTTAGCTATTAGCCTTACACTGATTGGCTGGCCGGAACATGTGATGCCAGTTTATATAGGAGCCGATGTCCCACGTTCGGATCATTCAGCATCAGGGAGAGCAGACAGTAGGCAGGGACAGATAGCGTTTTGCTGTAAATTCACAGATTTAACTCCAAAAACCTATTGAAAGATCAAACAGTCCTCTTATGGACTACAGTGTGTTTGACAGCAGTGCAGCACCATATTTTTTTTTTACCAGGTTTTAAATTCAGCAGTATCAGGGACAGGCGTCTTCAGGAAGGGACAGATAGTGCAGGGCTAGAAAATCACTTTTTAAGTACCCAACAGCTTTCAAAAGACAGAAAGATTTGATATTAGTGAGATCTACAGTACGCCATGAGAAAGCAGTGTGTTTAGCAGACATTATAAAAGAGGCTTATTCAATAGAGTGTGCCTGCTAGTGAGATATACCCGCGCCATCGAATAAAAAAATGTTCTGGGAAATTAACCTAATCTTGTGCCACATTTGTGTGTGCGTTCAATCCACAAACATTATATACAGTATTCCAGCACAGAATTATTTGTATTTGGGACACATTTAACTACTTTTAGGCACATCTGTGTGTGCATTCAATCCACAAACGTTATGTAAAGTATTCCAGCACAGAATTATTTGTATTTGGGACATATTTAACTACTTTTGGGCACATCTGTGTGTGCGTTTAGGCTGTAAAAATATATACAGTATTCCAGCAGATAATTATTTGTATTTTAGACAAATTTAACTACTTTTGGGCACATCTGTGTGTGCGCTCAATCCACAAACGTTATATACAGTATTCCAACAAAGAATACATTTTATTTGGGACAAATTTAATTAGTTTTAGGCACATCTGTGTGCCCTTACTGGCCGCCTTCTTAATATTAAATGTTATATATGATTAAAAGTATATCACACGTACAGCAGCGTAGAATTTGTAACTGTATTCGCCAATAAATTAAAAATGGTATTTGGGATGCGCACACATTACACAGGAGATGTAGCCCTGATAATGTCACAGACTAGCATACACTGTCTACGTATAAAGTACGGTATATGTCAGTGATATGTATTAAACGCACACACTGTACATGTGGCACAAAGTATTTAAAATTGCGCTACAGACACTGTTTTCTGATGTAGTACAGAATTTTTCACAGAAAGACACACAGTATGGACACTACATTAGGCCCAGATTATTTAAATGTGTGCTACAGACACGGTTTTCGGATGCAGGACAGTATATGTCACAGAAACTCACAGAATATGGACACCATATTAGGCCCAGATTATTGGAATGTGTAATACAGACACTGTTTGCAGATGTAGATTATTGGTTACAAAACACCACAGATTATGGACACTAGATGTTGCCCAGATTATTGGAATTTGTAATACAGACATGGTTTGCAGATGTTGTACAGTGTTGGTTACAGAATCACCACAGATTATGGACACTAGATGTGGCCCAGATTATTGGAATTTGTAATACAGACACTGTTTGCAGATGTTCTACAGTATTGGTTACAGAACACCACAGATTATGGACACTAGATGTGGCCCAGATTATTGGAATTTGTAATACAGACACTGTTTGCAGATGTTGTAAAATATTGGTTACAGAACACCACAGATTATGGACACTAGATGTGACCCAGATTATTGGAATTTGTAATACAGAAACTGTTTGCAGATGTTCTACAGTATTGGTTACAGAACACCACAGATTATGGACACTAGATGTGACCCAGATTATTGGAATTTGTAATACAGACAGTGTTGGCAGATGTTCTACAGTATTGGTTACAGAACACCACAGATTATGGACACTTGATGTGGCCCAGATTGTTGGAATTTGTAAAACAGACACTGTTTTCAGATGTTCTACAGTATTGTTTACAGAACACTGCAGATTATGGACACTAGATTTGGCCCGGTTTTTGGAATTTGTAATGCAGACATTGTTTGTAGATGTACTGTATTGGTTACAGAATCACCACAGATTATGGACAGTAGATGTAGCCCAGATCAATGGAATTTGCAATGCAGACACTGTTTGCAGATGTTCTACAGTATTGTTTACAGAACACCACAGATCATGGACACTTGATGTGGCCCAGATTATTGGAATCTGCAATACAGACAGTGTTTGCAGATGTTCTACAGTATTGGTTACAGAATACCACAGATTATGGACACTATATGTGGCCCAGATTATTAAAGACACAGTCTGCAGATGATGTCACTAGAAAAAAAATATCTTGCTGCTGTCAAACACACACAGTAGTCCTTAAAAGGACTTTGGGGTCTTTGAAAATCTTTTGGTAGTAAAAACATCAAATGACTCTCCCTGCACTTTCTGTCCCTTCCAAAGCACTGTCCCTGAGACTACAGGAGGTAAATAGATTGCTTCTCTAAAACACACACACACAGTAGTCCTTAAATGGACTTTTGGGTCTTGGAAAAGCTTTCCCAGAATAAAAACTGTGAAAATCGCTCCCTACTCTGTCTTTACCTTCCTACGCTATGCTCTCCCTGTCTACGTCTGAGCCGAACATGCGTCATTGGGTGCTATACAGCACATAGCACATAGCACCCGATGATGTGTTCCGGCCATCCAATCACTGTAATGCCAGCAGCCAACATGGTTACTGGCATTACAGTGAGGGCAGTACTTACCTGCACATTGATTGGCTGATTAAACCCCGCAAAACGTGCGGGGCGGAGACTCCAGCATTACGCTCAAGCACATGCGGTACTTGGTCGAGTACCGCTATGTGCCGAGCATAGCGATGCTCGAGCGGAACAGATATTCGGCCGAGCATGCTCGCTCATCACTAGTTATATAATTATAGACTGGATTAGAATGACAGATAAGACGGGATAAATCATTCACAATAGATAATTGCTAAAGTTTATTTATTATTTCATCGTAAAATGAGCTCTGCACAGGGCCTTGGGTAGAGTTCTGTGTCAGACCGTGTGTCTTACAGTGAGGGCAACTGCTGAAAAGTGGAAAGCTCTTCATGGATTTCACTGCAGGCACAAAAATCCTAAACAAAGATCTTTTTTTCAGTGCATGAGCAGCTTTTAAAAAAAAACTTCAAGCTTCTACAGTTCATAATTATTTTACACACACATTCCCAGCATTTATTTCTATAGATATGCTGCACAATTGCACTTTTTCTTTCAAAAGTAAGTTGCAATTTTGCTACCGTTTTCACAGATTCTGCACAGTCCTTCATCTCCCAATCTCCTTTGTGGCAGACAGAACTCATCCCCAAACAGTACAGTGTCCTTGTCAATTGTCATCATCATTACTAGGGTTGGGCGAATCAAATTATGAGGGAATCAATGACGGGGCGACACAATCACCGTTCTCTGTCATTGTGCCCGCTACTTACAAAGAAATGCACATCGAGACAAAGCAATTCATCGCAAAACTACTTTCTTGGTGTAATTCAGCGAAGCAGCCGAATCTAATTTTTGTAAACTTTGCTCAACACTAATGATTACCATGAGCAAATTTTATCTCCTGCTCAAACTTCTCTTCCTTCTTGTCCTTTACTACATTGTGAGACATCAATAATTGAATTTGTGGCTGTGAGAAAACTGTTTGTGACGAGCAGTTAGCTTGTGTGCAAGCTGAACTCTCACCTGGCGAGGTTGCTGGCAATGCAGTTGCTGCCATACCACTTATTTGTGGTAATTGTCTCGCAGTTCCACGCTTTCAACCAAATGTAATTCTGCTCTGTGGCATTAGTACTTCTGGCCAGCTGTCCATAAAAATTGTCGTCTTTTCCAAATGTCGTATTGTTCCACAACTTTTCCCAAGTGTAATTCAGCTGACAGTAGTACTTCTGGCCAGCTGTCCATAAGAATTGTCTCGTTTTCCAAATGTCATACAGTGACATGCCTTCCCCCAAATGTAATTCTATCCTATGACATTACTACTTCTGGCCAGCTGTCTGTAAACATTGTCTCATTATCCAAATTTCATGCAGTTTCCCACCTTTACCATAATAAACTTTTTGCTCTATAGCTGGGATGCCCAACCTACGGCCCTCTAGCTATTGCAAAACTACAACTCAGCATACCCTGATAGCTGTAAGCTGTCCGAGCATGATGGAAGTTGTAGTTTTACAACAGCTGGACGGCTGCAGATTGGGCATCCCTGCTATATGGCATTACCACCTCTTGCCAGCTGTCCATAAAAATAGTCTCTTTTTCCAAATGTCATTCCACGCCGTCACCAATATTTATTTCTGCTCTATAGAATTACTACATTTGGCCAGCTGTTTTTTATATTTAAAAAATTAAAGCGTGGCAGGTGGCGTCTTACACTTCACACTAAAACAGGCAATATTGTTCTGCACAAGCGTCCAAAACATTACCATTGTCAAAATGAATCAGGCACACATCTCCAGCTGATGAGAATGAATATAATAGGTCTGCCATTACAAAATATATTACTCTATAGCAGGCATGCTCAACCTGCGGGCCTCCAGCTGTTGCAAAACTACAACTCCCAGCATGCCCGAACAGCCTACAGCTATCAGCCTTCAGCAGGGCACAGTGGGAGTTTTAGTTTTAGAACAGCTGGAGGGCCGCAGGTTGAGAATGCCTGTTCTATAGAATACAGTTCAAAAGTTCATACACAAGGTTCTCCTTTAGCTTAATGTTTTTGACTCACTCTGAGTTTCTGTCCACTGCTTGTACTGATATCATGCAGGTCTTACTATGTTAGGAGGCTGGTACATGGGTTGGGGTCTGGTTCTATATTGTGACTTTAGCTTGCAGCCTTCTGCAAGCCTCTCTGAATTATGCAGGAAACACTTGATGGCTAGCTTTCTCGACCTAGGTCTACAGACACCTCTTTTTCTACTATTTTCCTGTCCAGGACACAAAATAAACTCCCCACTACAACATAAGACTTCTTTCTGTGCACATAAATAACCTTCCCCAGCTTTCTCCTGATATGTGGTTTCACCACATATAATAACTACATTATAAATACGTGAGACAGTTTTAAAAAGTGTCATGGTTACCTATATCAACTAATATCACCGCTAAGCTTTTATTTCTAAGAGCATTATAAGAAATTGCAGATTTTTTTTTCTTTTCGTCACTTTTAGAACTCTCTCTGTTGTGCCTAGCACAAGGCCTGAAAGAAAAAGCATTGTTAAAGAGCACCTATCCACAGGATCAATTCTATTAAACAAGCCATACTATCTGGAAGGGTTGATCCTGCAAATTTAAATGATACTTGTATTGTGAAAATAATTTGCAGCATTCTTGAGAAAAAAATGACTTTCATTATTTATGCTAAAGAGGGTTGTATTGCACTAGGGTTATGGTCAGCACTGGAAAGTGGAGGAGGCTGAGGTTCATTCAAGGTCTAGGACCCACCTCTCAGTGCCCGAAGCCCTCATCTGCATAAAAAAATAAAAGTCTATTTTCTCATAAATGCCACAACCGATTTTCACACTATCCAAGAAAATCACTATCAATGAGACATCTGGATCAAGAAAGCCATCTCTTCTTTACAGTAGTGTTGATCACGAATATTCTAATCGCAAATTTTATCGTGAGTATCGGCACTTCAAGAATTCCCAAAGATCTAGAATATAGTGCTATATCTTCTTTTTCATCAGTACCCTCACTGCTTCTTGCTTGTGGGCCAATGAGAAGGCTGCAATATCTTTGTCTGAGCTTAGCAACATCCCTAGCAACCAATAGGAAAGTTGCCTACCCCTTACTATATAGGAAACTCCCCTGCAGCCATTTTCTGCTGTTTTTTGCAGTTCTGAGACAGACTCATCTTGATCCTTATTTAATGACATTAGATAGTTAGCTCATATATATAATACAGATAGTTAGTGGGAGATAGTCATTGTAGGTTAGATAGTGATATAGTGTAGCTGATTCCAGTGCAGGGTGTTAGATAGTGTGATAGGAATTACTGTGCTGTGCTGTGAAAGGGATTAGTGTCGAGCACAGGGATGGGCAAACTCGGCCGGCCAGCTGTTGCAAAACTACAACTCCCAGCATGCAAAGACTGCTTACAGCTATCAGCCTACAGCAGGGCATGGTGGGAATTGTAGTTTTACAACAGCTGGAGTGCCGAGTTTTCCCATTCCTGGTCTAGCAGCTTGAAAATAGTTCCAAAAGTGAGCCATTCTTGTATGGCGCGCGCCATACGCGCACATTACATTGCCAATTTTCACAATGAAGAAAATAATGACTGGAGATCACGAATTCTAGAATTTGCGAATTTATGGTGAATACTAGGCCAAAAATTTGTGATCACAGGATTGCGTCGGGAGGAAGTTTAACTACAGCCTGTTAGCGCTGATTGTGCGCTGGCAGGCTGTAGCATATAGTGTTTTGTTAACAGCGTCTGATATGCCTGCTGCCTGCTCCTCTGGTGGTCCCTTTTGCTTAGAACCACCAGAGGAAACATATGTAAGGGCACCAATCACCTTCTTACAAAGTCTCATATTCCACTAACTTGTGCCAAAAAATATAATTCCTCACGGAATACCTTGGAGTGTCTTCTTTCTAAAATGGGGTCACTTGTGGGGTATTTATACTGTCCTGGCATTTTAGGGGCCCCTAATGCATGAGAAGAAGTCTGGAATCCAAATGCGTAAAAATGCCCTGTGAAATCCTAAAGGTAGTCATTGGAATTTGGGCCCCTTTGCGCACCCAGGCTGCAAAAAAGTGTCACTCATGTGGTATCGCCATACTCAGAAGAAGTAGGGAAATGTGTTTTGGGGTGTATTGTTACATATACCGATGCTGGATGAGAGAAATATCTCTGTAAATTGACAACTTTGTATAATTTTTTTTTAAAAGTTGTCATTTACAGAGATATTTCTCTCACCCAGCATGGGTATATGTAAAAATACACACCAAAACACATTGCCCTACTTCTTCTGAGTACGGCTATACCACATGTGTGCCACTTTTTTGCAGCCTAGGTGCGTAAAGGGGCGTAAAGTCCAACGAGTACCTTTAGGTTTTACAGGGTTGCTCACAATTTAGCCCAGCCCAAAATGCCAGAACAGTAAACACACCCCACAAATGACCCCATTTCGGAAAGTAGACACCCCATGGTATTCACTGAGGGGCATAGTGAGTCCGTGGGAGATTTTATTTTTTTCTACCGGAAGTTAGCAGAAATGGAAACTTTATTATTATTTTTTTTCCTCAGAAAGTGTCATTTTCCGCTAACTTGTGAAAAAAAATGAAATCATACATGAACTCACCATGCCCATCTGCGAATACTTTGGGTTGTCTTCTTTCTAAAATAGTGTCATTTGGGGGGTATTTATACTATCCTGGCATTCTAGCACCTCAAGAAACATGACAGGTGCTCAGAAAGTCAGAGCTGCTTCAAAATGCGGAAAGAGATGTAGAACAATAAATTTAGAGAAAAATTTATATAGAAATGTAGTTTTTGAAAAAAAATTTCAACAGAAATTGAAAAGTTATTTTTGCAAAAATTTTGGTCATTTTTAATAATATGAAAAAAGTAAAAATGTCAGCAGCAATGAAATACCACCAAATAAAAGCTCTATTAGTGAGAAGAAAAGGAGGTAAAATTAATTTGGGTGGTAAGTTGTATGACCGAGCAATAAACCATGAAAGTAGTGTAGTGCAGAATTGTAAAAAGTGGTCTGGTCATTAAGGGTGTTTAAACTTAGGGGCTGAGGTGGTTAAAAGCGGTGGAGTGAACTGAGCTGTAAAGTGCGGGTTCGTACCGAACATTGCGTTTTTGACATCTGGACCCGAACATTTCCGTAAAGTTCAGGTTCGGGTTAATTGTTCGGTGATTTCTTCCCACTTTTTAAAAGCTGCGGGGCAGCCAATCAACAAGTGTTTCACTACTTTGCTCTAAGAAGCCATCACAGCCATGCCGACTATTGGCATGGCTGTGATTACTAACTGCAGCATGTGACCCAGCCTCTATTTAAGCTGGAGTCACTTAGCGCCTGCACGTCACTCTGCTCTTCTCAGTATAGGAATAGGATGCTGCCGCTTCTGTGAGGGATAGATTAGGGAAGAAATCTGTTGAACTTGTTGGTGTTAACTCTTTAAACTACAGCAATTATTGAGGGTGATATGCTACATATTTGTACCCAGCCCTGAGCCCAGTGATACTGCAAAATAATTTTTAATCCATCTGTTACTGAGGTGGGGGTCGGGGCCATTTTAACAACTGTAGTGTCCTTGGAACTGCATGTGACCTGCATGTGTGCCAGACTGCCAGGGACATCAGTATAAATATTTTTGGTAGCTCAGTGGAGGAAAAATTCCCTTTTTTTCTGGCAGGTCAAGCACCCTTACATTACCTATTTTAGAATTTTGGGGTAACATAGTGCATTTCTGTAGTTGGGGAAATAAACCCGTACTGTCGAACCACAGAGCACGTGTGCATACACCGCTAAAAAAAACTATTTTAAAATTTGCGATGACATAGTGCATTTCTGTAGTTGCTGTAATAAACCCGTACTGTCGTACCACAGAGCACATTTTAATACAACGCTGAAAAACCTGTTTTATAATTTTTGGAGTGACATAGTGCATTTCTGTAGTTTTGTTAATAAACACGTACTGTTGTGCCACAGAGCACGTTTGCATACAATGCTGAAAAAAACAAATTTAAAATTTAGAAGTGACATACAGCATTTGTGTATTTGGGGGAAATAAACCAGTATTGTTGTTCCACAGAGCAGTTTTGCATGCAATGCACAAAAACGTATTTTAAAATTTAGCAGTGACATACAGCATTTGTGTATTTGGGGAAAATAAAGCAGTATTGTTGTTCTTAAGAGCAGTTTTGCATAGAGCGCTGAAAAAACTATTTTTAAATTTAGCAGTGACATACTGCATTCTTGTATTTGGGGGAAATAAACCCGTATTGTTGTTCCACAGAGCAATTTTGCATACAACGCACGAAAATGTATATTCAAATTTAGCAGTGACATACTGCATTTCTGTATTTGGGGAAAATAAATTCGTATCATTGTTCCACAGAGCAGTTTGGCATACAACGTGGAAAAACCTATTTTAAAATTTAGCAGTGACATACTGCATTTCTGTATTTGGGGGAAATAAACCCGTATTCTTGATCCCCAGAGCAGTTTGGCATACAACGCACATAAACCTATTTTAAAATTTAGCAGTGTCATACTGCATTTCTGTAGTATGTTGCAATAAACACTGGTTTTGTGCTACATAGCAGAGCTGAGGCCTACCCTATATTTCAGGGATTTTAACCTTTTTAACTCTGCACTTACATAGTTGGTTGCACACTGGTTTTGTGGTAGATAGCACGTTAGTGGTGTACGGTGCATTTCTGACAGTCAAACTAAACCGTTAACATCTGCTTTTACATTGTTGGCTTGAAAAATTTAATAGTGATAGTGAAGTAATTGTGTTGATTTGCTCCGTTACCCTGTTGTGTGACCTAAAGAAATGTATTCTGTTTATAACACGGGCACTGCCTTATTGTTAGTGAACTTAATTGTTGACTATTGGCAGTTAAATTGACACCAGAGATAAACCATCTGTTAGTTTGGTGGGTGAGCGCAAATAATGAGGAGAACATCAAATAAGGGACATGGACATGGTCACGGTGGTGTTGGTGGAGCTCCTGTTGCTGGGAGAGGATCTGGCCATTTAGCGCCAACTACAGGTCCAAGTGAAACACCTTCCTCAGGTGTGAGTAGGCGACAGAACCTGCAGCGTTATTTGGTAGGCCCGAATGCCAACCTACGAGTGGTGCGGCCAGAACAAGTATAGGCACTAGAAGATTGGGTGGCTGAAAGTGCCTTCAGTACCTTAACATTGTCTCCCACTGCTGAAAGCTCAGAGTTGGCACCTGCAGCCCATGCCCATCAGTCTTTCACCTCACCCCTTGCAAATCAGCCAAGCAATCTGAGCCGCAAGTCATGCAGCAGTCTCTTATGCTTTTCCCCAGGGCCATAACCATAGCCCTGCCCCAGAAGTGGAAGAGATTGAGTGCACATATGCCCAACCACTTAGGTTTGAGGATGATGACATGGGAAGACCACCGCAGCACGTCTCTGATGATGACTAAACACAGGTGCAAACTGCTGTGGCTCTGACAAAGAGGGCAGGGGTGAAGACTGGGTGGAAGATGATGTTGAGAACGATAAGGTCCTGGACCCCAAAATATACCACTTAAATCCATGTTATTCATGGGTGGTGGAAAAATCATATTTTTTTAAGGCCAGGAATTACCTTTGCGGCCTGCGCTACATATGTGCCGGGGACAATAATATAGTTAATCCATCTGGGAGTTCAGGGGATGACATATTCCAATTTTTTGCTGTCAAGTAACTCTGCACTGCATAGGTGACAGGGACTGAAAAATTTGAAAAATCTTCTTTTAAATTGTTTGGTGCAAAATTACCATTTTTGCCGTGAATAAACTCCTCCTCTGCCTGGGAGCCAGGGGCCTACATTTTTAAAAATCGTCTGTTCCATTGGTGGGTGACATTAACCCCCGTTTTGCTGTGAATTAACCCCTCCTCTGGGTGCCAGGGGCCTACATGTTCCATTGGTGGGTGACATGAACCCTGTTTTCCTGTAAATAAACAGCTGCTTTGCCTGGATGCCAGGGGCCTACATTTTTAAAAATGGCATGTTACATTGTTGGGTGACATGAACCCCGTTTTGCCGTGAATAAACCCCTCCCCTGCCTGGGTGCCAGGGGCCTAAATTTCTTAAAATTGTCTGTTCCATTGGTGAGTGACATCAACCCAGTTTTGCCTGTGAAAAACCCCTGCTCTGCCCTGATGCCAGGGGACTACATTTTTAAAAATCGTCTGTTCCACCCACCATGACATGAACCCCGTTTTGCAGTTAATTAACCCCTCCTCCGCCCGGGTGCCAGGGGCCTACATTTTTTAAAATCGTCTGTTCCATTGTTGGGTGATATGAACCCCATTTTGCCGGTGAAAAACCCCTGCATTGCATTGTTGACAGGGAACCAAATTTGGTAAAAACGTCTGTTAATGATCGAAAGATGTGTGACTACAAACACACACTGGTAGACGCGCTGCTGATAGCATTCCCACCTGATGCCTCCCCAACCTCCTACTCCACATCCATTTCCTCCTCCTAGATCAAGATTTTGATTCTTAATTTTTATTTATTTTATTTTAAGTAATTTCCCTGTCCACATTTGTTTGCAGGGCACTTACCCACATTTTGCAGCCTTCTAGCCTTTTCCAGGACTTTTTTACAGCCATTTTAGTGCCCAAAAGTTTGGGTCCCTATTGACTTCAATGGGGTTCGCGTTCGGGGTCAAGTTCGGGTTAAGTTCGGATCTCGAACCTGAACTTTTTTGTGAAGTTCGGCCCAACCCGTCGAACCCAAACTTCCAGTTGTCCGCTCAACTCTACTGTTAAAGACTAATGCATCATTCCACATTTTAACATAATCTTGGTGAGCCATATCTTAATCCTTTACCACTTAGACTGCTTTCACGTGAACGATATGGATTGTGTCAGGATGCATTCAGTGAAACTCGCACCATTTTGAAAGCAAGAAAAAATTTACATCTCCAAGCAGCCATCAGTGAATAATGCATTGATCAGGACTGCATCCAGGTTTTATCAGAATGCAATGCGTTTTTAACTGAAGCCTCATTCACTTCTATGGGACCAGGGCTGCGTGAAAGAAGTATAATATAGAACATGCAGCGATTCTCACGCCAGGCAGAAATGATGCGTGAAAAACAATGCGCATGTACACAGGTCCATTGAAATTAATGGGTCAGGATTCAGTTCAGAAAACTCGCTCATGCTAAAGGGGCCTTAGCCTGTGAATTACTCACAAATTTTGCAAGAACCTTATTGCCAGCCTTAGATTCTGCAAAGAGACAGACTTTTAAAAGACAGAGAGAAGGATTACCACAACCCCCATCATTGCTCAGGTCCATACATTGCTATTGGGGAAGATTTGCACTGTGAGTTGCATGTACCACAACTAACGTTTTGCACTTTAGTAAAGAGACACTTGTTTATTTTCTACAACTGGCCCGGTTACTAACTGCAACATCATTCCCCAGGGTCAGCACCTACATCTCCTGCCTTGCACCTGTACTAAACTCATGCCACCAAGGGCACCCCCAACTACGTACCTTCAGGCAGAAGCCGCAACCCCAGTGTGTGCCCTGAAAGAAGAAAGGGTGTGCCCTCCTGTCACTGCCCTGCTCCTAGGGAATGTGAGGATTGCCACTGTGATTTAAGTGAATAGCTGTTGCAGCTAGAGCCACCACCACTCCCATCCTCCGCTCTGCTCCTCCCAGGCCACAGTAACACACTACCAGGCAGTATGATTAGTTTAATAGGGGTTATCCTGTAATGGCTGCCATTTAAATTGCTGTGTCATACTATGCTTTCTCAAGTCCTGTCCTTGACATAACACTGGGTAAGTTTTGATAGAAGAGCCCTCCTCCATCTGTAATGAATATGCCAATGACCTATTTTCATTGCATTGAATGTATATAATTTATCCTTGTACACACGGGTCATATCATTATCATTAATAATTATATATAAATCCATTCAGAAATAAACCTTAGCAGCAAATGATTGTCTCTTTTGGGTTCCTGTGATTTTTAGGGACTGTTATTAAGTGTGAAAGGTCATCAATTTAAACAGGCTGCACAACCCCGTTAATCTAGCACCGGAGAGCAGGTATGTATGATTTTCTCTCTGCATCTTTGACATGGGGGCCAAAAGGCCCCCGACAGTAGACAAGCCTTTAAAGTGCTTTATTTTTGTATTATTTAATTTGCATATCTATTTAACTATTCATGTATTCATTTACAATATAGTTGTCCAGTGACAAATCATTTTTCAATTGTATTTCATAATCAGCAAGCAAATGTCACTTGTCAGGATTAACCAGGAGGTGCCGATTATATATTAATGGATTCACAATATAATTTGCTTAATTATTTTATTGGGTATTGATTGACATTAGAGCACATCTCATTAACATCTCATGAGTCATTATGTACTGGGTTCAACAGTTTTTTTCTATATCTTCAGAATTGTTATTAAGCTATACCTTCAGCAAAAAAAAAAGTTAAAAAATTTTAATCCTTGAGTAAACTATGTGGAGTAGACGCACTCTTAGACGTGCTCTTAGAAATAAAAGCTTTGCAGAGATTTATTAAAATTGGTGCACAGAAGAACTAGCTTGCGTTGATTCATTCATTTTTCATAGTGTTAGGGTTTGAAAAATTAAGCATGGAATCTGATCGACTTTCCTGTGCACCAGTCTTAATAAATCTTCTTAATAAAGCTCCTCTATTGTACTTTCAAACAAGAAGCAGTTGTCTTACATTACTGTACCTAACATTGTCAGCTATCTTATTGGGCTAAATTTTCTGCCACTCGTGAGTTGAGAGGTTTTCACAGCTTCTCTCAATTCTTCCTGGCAGCCCATCAAGTTGAGAAAACTCTCCTCGTATTTTGCAGATTTATTCTTGAAAGATAGGACTGTAAAGCTAGGAGACATATAGGAGCACATTTTTTAAGACCGGCATTTTAGACGTCCAAGTATATATACATGATGTATATATATATATATATATATGGAGAGAGAGAGAAATATTTATAACAAGACACATGTGGCATTTCCCTAAGGTATCAGGAAGGGGGTGTGTGACAATTCACAGTGAAAATTAATAAAATATGTTGGTTATTTCTTCTTAGTGCTGCTTCTCATGTTTCCATACAATTTACTTTTGTTTATTTTTGCTGCAAGTCAGGTGATTTAACCTTCATACTGCTTGCTTGCAGCTAATGTAATCTCTTCAGGAAGGCAGTGTAAAGGTTAACCCCTTAAGGACTCAGCCCTATTTCACCTAAAGGACTCGGCCATTTTTTGCAAATCTGACCAGTGTCACTTTATGTGGTGATAACTTTAAAACGCTTTTACTTATCCAGGCCATTTTGAGATTGTTTTTTCGTCACATATTGTACTTCATGACACTGGTAAAATTTAGTCGAAAATTTTTATTTTTATTTATAAAAAATATCAAATTTACCATAAATTTGGAAAAATTAGCAATTTTCCAAGTTTCAATTTCTCTACTTCTATAATACATAGTAATACCGCCCAAAAAGTTATTGATTTACATTCCCCATATGTCTACTTCATGTATCAATCATTTTGGGAATGCCATTTTATTTTTTGGGGACGTTACAAGGCTTAGAAGTTTAGAAGCAAATCTTGAAATTTTTCAGAAATTTTCAAAACCCACTTTTTAGGGACCAGTTCAGGTCTGAAGTCACTTTGTGAGGCTTACATAATAGAAACCATCCAAAAATGACCCCATTCTAGAAACTACACCCCTCAAGGTATTCAAAACTGATTTTACAAACGTCATTAACCCTTTAGGTTTTCCACAAGAGTTAATGGCAAATGGAGATAAAATTTCAGAATTTAGATTTTTGGAAAATTTTCCGTTTGAATCCATTTTTTCCAGTAACAAAGCAAGGGTTAACAGCCAAAAAAACCTCAATTTTTATTGCCCCGATTCTGTAGTTTTCAGAAACACCCCATATGTGGTCGTAAACTGCTGTATGGCCAAATGGCAGGGCACAGAAGGAAGGGAACGCCATATGGTTTTTGGAAGGCGGATTTTGCTGGACTGGATTTTTGACACCATGTCCCATTTGAAGCCCCCAGATGCACCCCTAGAGTAGAATCTCCAAAAAGTGACTCCATCTAAGAAAGTACACCCCTCAAGGTATTCAAAACTGATTTTACAAACTTTGTTAACCCTTTAGGTGTTCCACAAGAGTTATTGGCAAATGGAGATGAAATTTCGAATTTCTATTTTCTGTTACCTTGCCTCAAAAAAGTGTAATATAGAGCAACCAAAAATCATATTTACCCTAAAATAATACAAACAAAACTGCCAACTTATCCCGTACTTTCCAAAATGGGGTCACTTTTTTGGAGTTTCTACTGTAGGGGTGCATCAGGGGGCTTCAAATGGGACATGGTGTCAAATAACCAGTCCAGCAAAATCTGCCTTCCAAAAACCATATTGCGTTCCCTTCCTTCTACGCCCTGCCGTTTGGCCATACAGCAGTTTACTGACCACATATGGGGTGTTTCTGCAAACTAGAGAATCGGGGCAATATATATTGAGTTTTGTTTGGCTGTTAACCCTTGTTTTTTTACTGGAAAAATTGATTAAAATTGAAAATTTGCAAAAAATAGCTATTTTCGGACCTTTTTTTCATTTTTGTTATTTACATCGTTGAACTGACAGGTTAGATTGTGTGCTATTTCTATAGAGCAGGTTGCTATGGACGCGGCAATACCAAATATGGCTACTTTTTGGGGGTTTTGTTTCAGTTTTACATAATAAAGCATTTTTGAAAAAATGATTTTTTAGTGTCTTCACATTCTGAAAGCCATATATTTTTTTATTTTTTGGGCCACTGTCTTATGTAGGGGCTCATTTTTTGCGGGATGAGATGGTGGTTGGATTGGAACTATCTTGGGGTGCATATGACATTTTGGTCGCCTGCTATTACACTTTTGTGATGTAAGGTGACAAAAATGGCTCTTGACACGTATTTTTTTTTTTGTGTTCACCTGAGGGGTTCGGTGATGTGTTATTTTTATAGAGCAGGTTGCGACGGATGCGCCGATACCAAATATGTATACTTTTTATTTATTTATTTAAGTTTTACACAATATTATCATTTTTTAAAACAAAACAAATCATGTTTTAGTGTCTCCATAGTCTGAGAGCCCTATTTTTTTTTTTTTTTTGGGGTGCTTGTCCTATGTGGGGTATCATTTTTTGCGGATGAGATGACGGTTTGATTGGCACTATTTTTGGGTGCATATAACTTTTTGATCGCTTGCTATTACAGTTTTTGAGATGTGAGGTGACAAATGTTTTTCTTTACATTGTTTTTATTTAATTTTTCTAACAGTATTTACCTGAGGGGTTAGATAATGTGATATTTTTATAGAGCAGGTTTTTACGGACGCGCGATACATAATATGTATACTTTTATTTATTTATTTTACTTTAACACAATAATAGCATTTTAGAAAAAAAAATTATGTTTTAGTGTCTCCATAGTCTGAGAGCAATATTTTTTTATTTTTTGGGCGATTGTCCTATATAAGGACTCATTTTTGCGGGATGAGATGGCGGTTTTATTGGTACTATTTTGGGAGGCATACGCCTTTTGATCACTTGGTATTACACTTTTTGTGATGCAAGGTGACAAAAATGGATTTTTACACCATTTTTTGTGATTTTTTTACGGTATTTGCGTGAGGGGTTAGGTCACGTGATATTTTTATAGAGGAGATTTTTACGGACGCGGCAATACCTAATATGTGTAGTTTATTTTTTTTTTTTTTTTTATTCAGTGATATGTATTTTTCTGATTTTTACTTTTTTTCACTTTTTGACATTTTTTGACCCAGACCCACTTGGTTCTTGTAGATCCAGTGGATCTGGTGTCTATATAATACAGAACAGTACACTATATAGTGTACTGCACTGTATTTTTTTACTTTTCACAGTCTGGTCAGACTTCTGCCTTTAGCAGAAGTCTGACCAGAGTTACTATACCATGGCTAGCAGGACGCTTCTGAAAGCGTCCTGCTGCCATGGTAACCATCACCCGCTGCCATTACAGAGCAGCGGGTGATGGGAAGAGAGGTGAGCTCCCTCCCTCTACCATCCTATCCCATCGGGGGGGCTGCAATAGATCCGTTTTCTATTGTGTCAGAGGAAACGGATCTGTCCCCATTGACTTGCATTATGGGTCATGACGGATCAATCTTGCTCCGCATCCCAGGATGGAAAGCAAACTGCAGCCTGCCGTGGTTTGCTCTCCGGTATGAGATCGGAACGGAATGCATTTTGGAGCACTCTGTTCTGTTCACAGATGATGTCCACGTCCAGTTTTTTTTTTTTACTTAGAGTAACGGAGATAGGCATTGACAAAGGTCTTCAGTCCCACGCAGTGCATCAATATTAATTGTAATACACCTGAAAGTGGCGGTATAATTGTGGTGTAATATTAGTACAGTGGGAATGCACACACTAAAGCTTTGTACTGAGCACTCGTATATAGGCTATCCACTGCATGTATACTATGCATAAAAATAAGCCCATAGCTGTCACCTGATAATTTTAAATTATCTATTGGTTTATGATACACTATCTACATATGATTTTATCAGTTATAATAAAGGTTGCAGTTTTATGAGCACTATGTAGGTCCCCTAAAAGGACTTTTTGGTCTACAGACCCTAGGTGTAAATTTGGTTTTGATCCCGCGGGTCTATACTAGGACAATAGTTGTTCTAACAAAAAGGTATGTGATATGAATATACAGCATTCCTGTTACATTGGTCAAACACACTGTCAAATAAATAATTAATATAATTTTTGTGCTCTGAATATTTTTCTAGTTTCCTCTTTAACACATTCCCACCCCATTAAGACACAAGTAAGCCGGAGCTGCAGCCTCTGAGGAGTTTAAAAGAGTAAGTGCGCTTCCTCTGTCACCCCATCAAAACCCCTGTAACATAATCACAGAGTACTGATGGGCTGACATGATAGACAAGGACATCACAAATGCCCTGACATCCAGTTTGGCATGTATATTTGCCTATCACTATGGTAGTTCTAACAGGAGTATTGCAGCCAGCGTATTATTATGCCGTATTATATACCATATAGTATATTATTATGATACCGTATTATAGCAAATTATTATTATATAACATTTTGATTCGATTTCAATACCATAAAAGTATTGCGATACTCAATACCATTCAGTAACACGTGAAAAAAATAAAACACCAAAAATCTGCGTGCATTCCATATTTTAGGGAACGTCTGGCCCATAATAGAACAGTTCTATCCTAATTTTTATTAATTTTTAGGGAGGGGGCGAGGTGTCTAAAAATGACAAATCAAACAGTTTTTTTTCTTTCTGTTATGGCGTTCACTGCATAGGAGATATTTTTAATAGTTCAGATTTTTGGACTTGGAAATACCAAATATGATTACTTTTTTATTTTTATATATTTTAGATGTAAAATTGGGAAAGGGGTGATTTAAAATTTTAATTTTTTTTTTTTTTTACTTCTTATTTTTATTTTTTATAACTATTAGCCCCCTTAAGGGACTAGAACCTGGGATATTTTAATCCCTTGTTCTATTCACGTAAATAGAGATCTATTAGGGTGAATAGGATTTTATACTGTCCCTGCTGCGCTGTGCTTTGTGAACACAGAAGCAGGGAGCTTACCAGGGAAGCCATAGATTGCTTCAGCAGCATCCTGGTGCCAGGGTAACTGATCATAGCCCCATAATTTCACTCCTGGGGCTCTGATCTGATGCTGCAATCAGCACGGACAATGGGATCTAATTGGTTAAATTACTGGGATTGGTGTAAATGACCAGGATTGGTGTTATCTCCAATCCTGGTCATTACAGCAGGATTCCAGCTGTCAAAAAGCTGGCATATGCAGGTAATGGCACAGGCATGGCTCCTGAGCTACAGCACTGTAATAGCACATCACAGAGTGTGAAACATCTTCCCATTGCCAATTATTATGTTGCAGAGACGGAAGGGATCAATACTGTAGATTGTGTCTTTTGTTGGAGAGTGTTCTATATAACTTCAAATAGTAGGTCAAACCCCTGGTTCTTTGTGTTATCACTGTTTTTGATAGCAAAGTTGCCATTAACTGTCTACAGTTAATGGCACTGTGTTAACACAATTCTTCTTGTTGAGACTCCACCTGTAGCATACAGCACAATTGGGAAGTCCCGTCCATATGACAGTTTAAATGGTTGCTGTTGTTTCAACGAACTTTGCATAAATCAACAGTAAAGGTGTATATGAGAAACTTTGTAACATATCATATCAGAGAAAATGCTTTTTTCTCCAATCATACAGGTCCTAAAACATTTTCTGGTAAGTCTGTCTTGAGAAATCAGAGTGATCTGCAGTACGACAGTAGAGACAAAACACAATCTTATTTGTAGAGACAGGTCCACATTAAAAGTCTAGTGAGAGGGGATAAAAGAAGATTTTTCTCTAACATATATGCAAACTACAGTGACCATTTAATTTATCAAGGCAGGCAATCAAAGTAATAAATGGAATAGGTGTACTACAGCGCATGGAAAGTTTATCAAAAATTAAAGTAATTTAGTTTACAAGAAATATCTTAGGGCGAACATAAGTATACCCAAAGTCAATACAGAAATCTGTCCTATTATCTATTTATACTCAGGACTATATATATTATTAGGAGGCATCCCCTACATCTAGACCAAAGAAGGCGACTACACTGTAAATTTCTGCCAGACAAAGGTGTCATGGTGTCATATATAAAGAAAGATGAGCGAATCAGTTCGGACCGAACCAATGGAGCTAGTCTGTCACCAGAAACTTCACTGTTAAACCAGACACACTGCTTTGTAGGGCTAGCTCAGCTGAATGTAATGATACCTTTCACTTAGTGATTTGCTGCTTCATTCTGGAGAAAAGGTATATTTAATTCAGATGCAAATAAGTAGTTAAGTACACTATGAATGGGCCTGTGCCATCTGCTCCTTTGCATTCCTCTAATTAAATGATAGGGTCAGACCAGATAATTATGCAGGAACCTGGCCATGTCAATCAAAAATGGAGGAAGTGACCGTCAAAGGATGTTGAAGAAGAAAGGACCCATGAAACTATGTCGGATCTACTCAGTTATATCCCACAGTATTATGCCAAGATAGATAGGATACTGTATATTTTCAACTGGGATCTCTTAGTTAGTAAAACATAACTTATTTATAGTTCAAATCTAAAAAGGTATATATGTGGTAAACAAAAAAGGTAAAAAATCAAGTCGGAAAATTACTGAGAGGGTCAAGGGTCCCAGAACAGTTAGATGCTTCCGCTACTGGGTTAATTCCCTAATCAGCTAATAGGGACAGGCCTACACTGGTTAGCAGGGTAAGTAATCAGTGGTTAAGATTCCCCTAGCCTGGTACCTAAATGCCTATGTCAACTTCCCCTGTAAGATTCTAGACTAAAGTAGGGGGAAGCTAGCGTGGCTGTAGTCAGAACACCTGCCCTGAGAAGGGTGACCCCAAGCTGCCTGGAACCTCTGACCAAAACTTACTAACCCTCTCCTGTACTGATCCCCTCTATTCTCCAATTCAATGGCTCATCAGGGAGCAGCACTACATGTAATACAGAAATCTGTGGTGGTGGCCGACTGCAGCTACACTAGCTTCCCCCATATTGTAGTCTAGAATCTGACCAGGGAAGTTGACATAGGCATTTAGGCACCAGGCTAGGGGAATCTTATCCACTGATTACTTACCCTGCTTACGAGTGTAGGCCTGTCCCTATTAGCTGACTAGGGAACTAACCCAGCTGCGGAAGCATCTAATTGTGCTGGGAACCTTGACCCTCTCAGTATTTTTGCGACTTGATTTTTCACCTTTTTTGTTTACCACATAGATAGCTTTTTAGATTTGAACTATAACTAAAAGTTATATTTTACTAACTAAAATATACAGGAGAAAGGACCCACCCTTGGTGCACTTAATTGCTAATTTACATATGGATTGAAAGTACTTTTCTGCAGAATGAAGCAACAGATTGCTAAGTGAAAGGTAACATTTAGCTGAGCTAGTCCTACAATGCATTGTCCCTGGTTTATCATTGAATTACACAGTGACCAATTCTCTTTAAGGGAAATATACTGCAATTAAAAATGTATTCTGAGAACACTGAACATATTGTAAACCGTCTTACAGTGTGCATTCTTTAAGTATGTCTCACGATATTGGACGATAATATTGTCCGTGCTTTCACATTTGGATGACTTTATAGATAATAAATATGTATAACTACTCTATGAACGTATATCTAAAACCCTTTAACTTGTAAAATGAGAAATCTGACAGTATGTTATTTTTGCCCTTGAATTGAAATCAGCCCAGACCCAGATAATTAATAGCATCCTATAGTTAGCTTTATATGAGTCTGCTTTGACATTCGGCACCCACAGACTTCAAAGATCTGTCATTCTTTCAAACTCCTCATTATAGGATCAATACAAGCAAAGGGTGGAGGCACCAGACATACAACTTGCTAGAAATACTTTGTGCTAAGCCAATATGACAACTTCAAAAAGATTATGGTACAATGTGTTGTCACACTGCAATTCTTGATACATAAAGTGAAGCACCATATTTACATATTTACAGCAATGTATTGGGAGCCGCATGGGTTAACAGTTCTGGAAGATATACTTTACATTTACTTTACTGTGTTATAAAGGGGTTATCCCATGATTAATAAAAAAAAAAAAAAATGAAAAGCATACTTAATCTAGTACATAACAATTTTTTACTAACAAAGCCAGAACCAGCCCTGTACCTCACACAAATTCTCTCATTGCTTCAATTGTTCTGCTATATTTATTTCAAGTTGGCGTCTTAGGTGGCGTGTCCTTTCTCGAGTTGTGTTCTTTTTGCTGCAGATGGTGACAGTTGAAGGGTAGAACTGAGCATGTGCTTCTGTCTCAGTGAGCAGGACAGAGAAATTTGAAAGAGAGCAAACGGCAGGTGGCGCTATACAGATAGATTACATTGAATAACTCAGTAGCATTAAAAAAAATTGTTAATTACAAGCAATTACAAAAGTATTCAGATCCAGGTGCTGGTTTGAAAACTGTAGAATACTTTTCATGGCTCAACCCCTTTAAGTTATCTTAAGTTTTATGTAGGGGAAAATCCATTTGCTTGGAATTAATCTTGTAGGCTAGCATGTGGGTCAGAGACCGTCCATTTCAACAGTGAACAGGGTAGAGAGAAGACCTTCCCAAGGGCAGAAGAAAAAATCTGGCAAGAAGAAGGTGGCGTCAGCCAACAGTTAAGACACGGTTACACAGCCAAGATTGCAGGCAATCCTCAGTAAGGAAGCAGCTGCTCATCAGTGAAGGAAACTGCTACATTTACATGCAGCGATCTCCTCCACAGTATGCGGAGGAGCGATTTCTAATGCCAACGCTCGTTCCCATACAGACTCGTTATTTACACAGCATAATCTGCTGCTGGCAAACGACGATTTTGGTGCCTACACAAACAAGTCATTACCCGATGAACAAGCGTTTTGCTTGTTCATCGGGTAATCAGTGGCACCTTTACACTGCCAGATAATCGCTAACGAGTGTTCTTATGAACACTAGTTTGTGATTATCTGGGGGTTTCTCTGCACTTGTAAGGGGCTGTTTAGTACTAGGCTAATTTTCTAAAAAACTTGTCCAGGCCAACACTTTATTAAAGGCCATTTTCTTTTTAGTAGTCCTCCACTCCATTCATCTTTTTGAAGACTTTACAAACTTCTAGGCGGAGCTACAATTACGATGAACGTTAGGAGAGTTGTATGACCTTTTTCGGAATGGTTATAAACAGGTTTGCTCATCCCACAGCAATTTAAGTGTAATTTGCATTTAGCAGTAATTGTTGCAGTTAAAGACTCGTTTTCCATAGTCCATGAGTCATATCTTCATCTGCCACATGACAGCCTACCAAATAAAAGGCCAGGTAATTCATTAAGAAGCCTGGTGGCCCTGTAATTAATCAAAGTAGTGCAAGAGATGTCACATGCCAAAGTATAGACTTGTCCGAGGTATGCAAACCCTTCTGAAGTATGGAACTCATGAAGAGGTATGTCCAGACCAGGAACTATAGGACTACCAACACCTGCTGAAATCTGCTCTGTGTCCTGGAATGTTGGGACTTGTGATTTTACAGCTCCGCACGAGGCACAGATTGCAGAACACCCTTGTAAATATTCAATGGAAATACTTAAAGGGAACCCGTGACCTCTACTATGCCGCTTTCACTGAGGGCATCATAGTATAATGACAGACCCACTGATTTCAGCTGTCTGTCATTACTGAGCTGGCAGTCAGTACTTTTTCTGGGAGCCCTCCGACTGTCCTGTCTATGACTGACATGCTTCATTCTGGTTACGCATAGGAAGGAAACCTGCCAGACATGGTCAGGAGGCGGGGGAGAGTGGAGACAGTGAGCCTCATCGGAGTCATCTCCATTGCAACGCCCAGCGCTGCAAGGTTCGGCATATCAATACTTTAAAAGTACTGAACGCCAGCCCAGAAGTGACAGACCCCAGAAATCAGCAGGTCTGTCCCTGTACTATGATGGCAGCATAGTGCAGGGGACAGGTTCCCTTTAAAAGGAAGTTTTTGAGATTTGGATGAATCTCAAAAAGCTCCTGAACTGAGCTCGCATTAGGAAAGCAACTATGTTCCAAATTGATATGTCATCTCGAAAATGCCACCCGTCATCAATAAAAAAAACTGCTCCCGACAAAGCACAAACAACAAAGCATACATTAAAAACTAAGCCAATGAGATCCAAAACCACAAACTGGGAGGTCTGCCAGGTCTGATGCATACAAGATTGTATGATATAATCAGTTATTTATTTTTAAAGAAGACATGCTCCAGTGAAGGAGGTCATCTAAAACTACAACTCCCAGCATGCCCGCACAGCAAAAGTCTGTCCGGGCATGCTGGGAGTTGTAGTTTTGCAACAGCTGGAGGCACACTGGTTGGGAAACACTGATCTAAGATATAATTAGATCACATGGATGAAGTCAGTGATCCAGTTCACAGATTAGATACTTCCATCACTAGAAATTCGACAGTTCTAAGCAGATTCACACCATTGTCAGAGAACTCTGAGCAGCGTCGAAGGGGTAATTCTTCAATAGAAATCAATGGTGTTCCGAGATTGTAAACTTCACCACATAAACCTATGACACATCAGAAGATCATTCTGACTTTTTCCAGTCTCATCATATACAAGGGACTGCCCCTAGTGGATAGAAACCAATGCTGTGTGATTTAAGCATATAATACTTGTGTGTGGTATACATTAATAAGTAATTAAAATAACTATTAACCATAATTATCCTGATAGCTTATTATCTTAAACATTTCACTGAAATTAAAATAGATTAATGGATTTTTTCACCTTAATATGAAATTATATAGATATGCTCTACTTGTAGAGCTACTGTGTTATGCAGTTACTTCCATATCATTACATGGTATACTATAGGTACAGACATAACACCAAACATTAAAATTGATAGATTTGCCATTTTCAAAAAGTACTCTTTTCACAGGGCATCTTCAGTATCCACTTAGGGTATGTTCTAGAAAAGCTCCTGGCTTATTCACATGGATCCATAAAACAGATGCCACTGAACCACTGAATGACATCTACCCCCTCCGCAGAGACACCCATGGTAAAAAAAAATAATGTATAACACATGGTAGACTATTTTTTTTTTATGGAAAACCTTTGCATGGAATAATAGAGGACTCTTCAAACCAGCTCTAAAATGGAAACCTTCCTAGATGCGTCCAAATGGAAACTAAAGCTAAAGAATACTGTTTTGGCTGCCATATGGATTATGGAAGCCTATGGATCCATTTAATGGGTGCAATGGGAAACTTTTTCAGCGCATACGCTAAATGATCACTAAAGACGCAGTGTGTAAGGATCCTAAGAAAGAATAATTGATGTGACATTCTTGAAAGCTTAATGGGACTTCCAAGATTATGTCCATCTTTAATTATCCCATTAGAGTGTGAAACTTAATAAATGCATCAAAGTCAACTGCTCCCCAACTCTTCTTTCCACTGACAAGGCTCCATTCAGTTATCTTCCAGTCTCGACTCTCCAGCTTGTTTACCTTCAGCAAGGGAATGGATGGGGACAGATTGGCCACTGCAACCAATGACCTACGTCAGTGGTGACATGCCCCAAATGGCACATGATCCAGCAGTGACAAGCTTCTTGGGTACCTTTCCCTGCTTAGGCCAGTCATTGCTACAGCGGTGCATATGAGCATGTCTACACACCAGCCAGAAGTAAACATGCTGAGGACTGGGAGACTGCCGAGCTGAGTCAGGGCACCAGAGTGGAGCTGTGGGGAGCAGGTAAGTATGATTTAATTATTAGGTACCAAATACTAAGGGGATTCATTCAAAATGGCTATAATCCTGAAAAACACCTATAAAAGGTATCTTCTGTGAAAAATAAAAACTTCACTCTCATGATCTGAACCTTTGTTAATTCTTTACATGTTTTTCTTATTAGCAAATTTGTCCCTATGAAACTGCCTGACCTGTTACATGTGCACTTGGCAGCGAAGGCATCTGTGTTGGTTCCATGTTAATATGTTCTCGCATTGCTGAGAAAAATGATGTTTTAATATGTGCAAATGAGCCTTTAGGAGCAAGGGGGTGCTGCCATTACACCTGGAGGCTCTGCTCTCTCTGCAACTGCTGCACCCTCTGCACTTTGATTGACACGATCAGGTGTGTATGATGGCGTTTTCACTGCCTGGTCCTGTAAATCAAAATAGAGAGGGCAGTTCCAGAGAGAGCAGAGCCTCTAGGTGAGCCTCCTAGAGGCTCATTTGCATATATTGAACCATCATTTTTCTCAGCAATGCGGCCACATATGAACATGGGACCAACACAGATGCCTTCAGCTGCCAAGTGCACATGACAGGTCAGCCAGTGTCATAGGTACAAGTCTGCTGACAGATGCCCTTTAATTCACTAACAGCAAGTTATCATTGTCTACCCTGTTTCAGATACAGTGGACCTGCAGCTTGGTCACTGGTCACTCTTTCTTCAAGCCTGGGAGCTGACATTACTAGTGCCACTCGTCCTCCTCCTTATTAGTACGCTTTCCTACACACTGCTTACAGCGGTTGGCTGATTTATGTTTACTGTATTTTAACATGTATGGTGGAAACATGAATGTATGCAATGTACTAATATATACTTATTACAAGCTCATTACAGATTTCTTGTGGAAATTGCTACTGATGGATGTATTTGAACAATGGCAATCCATCAACAGCTATCTCAAGGGCTAAAGTGCCATGCAGACAGTAGACACCACTTTGTTATCAAAGGGGTATGGCTTCAAAATTAGGAAATCAACAGTGAAGTTATATGTACTGTATGTATTAGTAAGATGCATTTTTTGGTGGATCTGTCACCTGCTAAAATGTTTAAATCTATGTACCTACATCATTCCCCTGGGACTTCTGGTGCTATTTTCTCCTCATTCCTAAAATATTGGGCTGCTAGTTCAGATGTCTGATTTGCTAATGTGGCTGTGCTGTGCATAGCCAAGGGGGTGGTCACCATCACTCACTCCTCTGAAATTGTCCAATGAGTTTTGGCACCATCAGAGTAGTAAAGTTCACTTCCCTCTAATACCATTGTATATATTGAAAAAAAATTGAGATTGCAGTCAGCACAACCCAATACGCAGGTGCACGTTGCTATGGTGAAATACACATACAAACGTAAAAACAAAGGTGCAATGGCACACTGCAGCTAGAGCTCCGTCCTGCCACTATGCTGGATGTTAGATGAGGCATTAGTTTATATTTTGGCCAAATTATGTAAGCCCCCCCACCACTTCACGGTTGCCTCTCGAGTGGTCCCTAACATTAATTCTTACCTTTTATGGGCCATATCAGCCACGCAAAATGCAGGGAGTGCAGGTGCAGCATGCATGCCAGATACACTCTGCTTGTAACCCCGTCTGGTGCCATACAGCATTCATCAGATCAAGGGATGCAAATACCAACATGCATGCTGAGCCCACTAGTACTTCTCCTGGAACCAAATGGCTTCTGGTAAGTTCTATAAAGAAGACTCAGCCCATAAAAGGTAAGAATTAATGTTAGGGACCACTCGAGAGGCAACCGTGAAGTGGTGGGTGGCTTACATAATTTGGCCAAAATATAAACTAATGCCTCATCTAACATTCAGCATAGTGGCAGGACGGAGCTCTAGCTGCAGTGGGCCATTGCACCTTTGTTTTTACGTTTGTATGTGTATTTCACCATAGCAACGTGCACCTGCGTATTGGGTTGTGCTGACTGCAATCTCCATTTTTTTCCTTTGTAGCATATATGGGAGGTGTGGTGACCTCCATGCAGTCATGCACACCTGACTAGTGAATCCGCCCTGTAGGCTGGTTTTAAAGTCAGTATAAAACTGAGTCTGCTTTATAGAACTTACCAGAAGCCATTTGGTTCCAGGAGAAGTACTAGTGGGCTCAGCATGCATGTTGGTATTTGCATCCCTTGATCTGATGAACGCTGTATGGCACCAGACAGGGGTTACAAGCAGAGTGTATCTGGCATGCATGCTGCACCTGCACTCCTGGATTTTGTGTGGCTGATATGGCCCATAAAAGGTAAGAATTAATGTTAGGGACCACTCGAGAGGCAACCGTGAAGTGGTGGGTGGCTTACATAATTTGGCCAAAATATAAACTAATGCCTCATCTAACATCCAGCATAGTGGCAGGACGGAGCTCTAGCTGCAGTGTGCCATTGCATCTTTGTTTTTACATTGTATATATTGGTTAATATCACAGAAGTATGAAGCTTCCACCTTAAAATATAACTTTTATATTGGTTGCCAGAACTAATGGCTGGAATATATCAGGAACAGAGGCCTCAGAAGGAAAAATAGTACTAGAAGACTCAGTGGAGCAGCACCAAGTGAGGAAAGTACAGAGATTTAAAAGTTTCAGCAGGTGACAGAACCTGTCAAAGAATGTGTTAAGGCTGCAGTAATTACAGAACTTTACTAACCAGCAAATTCTCTCTATTGACGTACAGCTTGTAGTTTCCTGTTAACTGTATCAGCTCTCCAGCCTCCCATTGTGTTCATTGTAGGCTAATTTGAAAATACTGTCTTTTAAGTGCCAATTCCTTGATGGGATAATTATCAAGTCATGGAGTTATGTTTCTTAATTATCTTTTCTTTAGTGCGTGGAAGTGATGTCTTTATTAATTGCCATGAATTATCCTACAAATGATACAGTAGTGCGTTTTGATACTTGTAAGTTTTCATGGTAACTAATGTACAATTTCATTAGAAATGAATTTATTTTGCATGCCATTGTTGCATTTGTTAAAACACAGACTAAATGAGTCCATTACATATGGGCAAATT
This sequence comes from Bufotes viridis, assembly GCA_033119425.1. Lineage (NCBI taxonomy): Eukaryota > Metazoa > Chordata > Amphibia > Anura > Bufonidae > Bufotes > Bufotes viridis. The sequence continues at coordinate 242,412,514 of CM065594.1, read as the reverse complement.
TCTTGAATTTTATTTCGGGTCCGATTCCAATTATTCAGTCACACGATTTGATTCAGGAAAGGATAAATTATATCCAATCCGAAAGTGTTCAGATTGCCCTGAAAAGTTGTCTAACATTCTGGGATCTCAAAGAGCTAATTTTTCTTTCTTGTCTAACTATGTTTTGTTATTTAAAGAAATTTCTCTCTCTCTCTCTCTCTCTCTCTATTTCTTTAAAGCAAAGACAGCATTATTAAAAACAGTTATATTATCATATATAGCCTTTGACAGTGACATATACAGCCTGTTTAAATTTGTTATGCTTTTTAAAATTTAAAAAGTTTAGAAAATTGTCTCTTTTTGCGGTTAGCTGCCTGCCTATGTTTATACATTCAAGGTAATATCGGGAGCAATTTATCATGAAGGGAATATTTGAAGTCAGCTTTGCTTGCGTCTGTATTGGAATACTTTATGCCACATTTATCAAATGTCACATGTTTGATCATTTTGTCTCATCCTTAAACCTAACACTTTTGTCTAGAAAAGCTACTCTAGCTTTCCTGCTCCACCCTTCTACTGAACAAAGAGTGCAACGTTTTTGCAACTTATTAAAAAAGCATCAGTTATGAATCTGGAATGATAGGCATTAACATAGCTTACTACACCCAATTTCCCACCCATATTCTAAAACTGGAGTGAGTGGTGTAAAAATGTAAAACGTCTCAGAATTTTAAGTCCAAAAATTCACAAAAGCCCCATTTTGCTACTTTTTGACTCCAGAATTCTGGAATGAAGGCATGATAAATCAAGGCAAATGTCTTGTTCTGAACAAGAGGTCTATAAATTATATCTCCAACAGAGCCAGATTCCTGCCTGTGTTTATACATTTATTAACTGTAAAAAAATTCAACTGATTTTTTGAAAAAGGGTACAATAGGACAACCTCTGAAGCCAAAATATAACCTGCTGGTGTTGCAGTAAAATACACTTATTAGCGTAAAAGCTTTACAACAGGTTTTTGAAAAATGTGTATCAACTACAATAGTCTGTCGTTGACATTGGAAAACAAGCTTGTATACTTATTAATTGTAGAAGCTTTGCAATATGTTTCTGGGGGAAAAGTTATATTAGCACAACCTCTGTGAAAAATCTATGCTCTTTTACTGACACAGTAAAAACATTTATTGTACATTTATTAACTGTAGAAGGTTTGCAATAGTTTTTTGTAAAATGGCACAATTGCACAACCTCTGCAGAAAAAAAAAATCCTGCTAATGATGAATAGGCTTATTTTGCAATTACCGACTGTAAAAACTTTGCAACAGGTTTTTGGGGAAAAAAGTGGTGTGTAGCGTCAAAATATACACTGCCAGTGACATAGTAAAGTACTCTTATTATACACTTATGAACAGTGAAAGCTTTTTAATGGGTTTTTAAAAGGGCTAGCTCCACCACATATAAAGGAGTACTATCTCTTTAGCCCTTTTAAGACCCAGAATTAAAATTTTTGTGTTTTTGCTTTTCACTCCCAGTCTTCCCAAAGCCATAACTTAAATTTTTCTTTTCACATAGCTGTATGAGGATATGTTTTTTGAAGTTTTACTTTCTAATGACACCATCTTATATTGTAAATGATGTGGCGTAAAGCTGGGAAAAAATTCTAAATGGGGTGAAAGTGGAAAAAAGTCCACATATCTACCATAGTTTTATGGATTTTATTTTTTGATGTTCCCTAAGCGGTAAAACTGACCTCTTTATTCATTCTCTGTGTCAGTATGTTTAAAGCAATACAAGATTTGTATACTGACCTGTAAAACTGACCTGTTTCTTCATTCTCTGTGTCAGTATGTTTAAAGCAATACAACATTTGTATACTGACCTGTAAAACTGACCTGTTTCTTCATTCTCTGTGTCAGTATGTTTAAAGCAATATAACATTTGTATACTTTTTCTTGTATTTTAAAACATCTAAAAAAATACAAGCTTCGTGGCCATGCTATTAACCCGCATCTGCCTTTCATGTTATAATGAAGACTGTACTGTACAGTCACTCTTCATTGTTAATGGCTATGGGCACCTTTAAAGCAACTTTAAACAAGGGCTGTTGCTGGTATAGAGCTTGATTAGGTTAGGGTGACAATAAGCATATTTTTGCTTTTCTTGGTTTCAATCTCCTGCAAGTTATTTGACAGTAAACACAGAATACTAATCAGCTCTTGAATACCCACTTATCCAACCCAAGCGCTCTCCTGCCCTACAGATGGGAACCCTTCTTTTGCTATCTGCTTTTCTTCCTTTTCCACTTTATCTAATATAGATAAGAATATGTCATCAGGAACATCCAGCTCCTCCTCTCTCTGCATCTTGCTGACTTTTCTAGGACATGGAGACTTTGAAGGATGATTTGGAAGAAGCAAAGCCAGCAAAAGATGAGGATAGTCATCATTAAGACCTGGCCCCCTAAGGGGTGCAGACTGGATGGCATTCGTTGGCATGCTGGCAGTGGAATAATAAAGGCTTCCATATTATTGGTATTGAATTACATATTTAACTTTATGGCTGATGTAAGAATACGTAAATGTAGGAACAAATAAATAAAACATATGCAGAATGAGTCTCCCGCACTCTCCTTCTCCAATATTCTTAAAATATTAATCGATTTGAGCAACACTGTCACTAGCGCATGAGCGCTTGCCACATCTCCCCTATGCTCAACATACAGGAGAATGGCAGAGAGCCACGCGGGTTGACGGTTCTGTCGGCCTGTGACATCACGGGTGATGGCTATCTGTGGATAGGCTGGCTGCAAGGCATTATGGGTGATCTTACGTTCCTGGACTTCTTAATTTCACTTTTACACTTGCAGCTGCCATTTTAGGAAAAACTTATTTGTTTCCACGAAGTGTGAGGAAATTCGGATTTGTTGTGAATCAATGTTTTCCTAAACTTTGGACTGAATTCTGTTTGAATGCATTGCTTCGCTCATCACTAACAGCAGCAACTGCACTGCCAGCAACTTGGCCAGGTTGGAATTAAGCTTGCGAACCATTGAATTGCTGGGTGTGTAGAGTTTTTTCCTGGCTATGAATTCCGTTATCGATGGCTGACGATAGAGTGGAGGAGGAGGAATCTGAGCGGGAGAAGTGGAAAGGGATGATGACGATGTGAAAGACACCATACTGCTCGTGGATAGAAAGAGAACTCCTGATACGGTGGCTGGCTGTACCTCTGTTTGCCCACGGGATGGGGTGATGCCACTTACTGTGGTTCAATAAACCTGTGTCACCTATATTTGTGTTTGCCTGCCCATGTCTTATTTTTCTCTTGCACAGATTGCACAAGGCAATGCTTTTCTCTTCCATCAGAATGGAGAAAGAATGCCAGGCGGGAGATACTCACACAGCAGAGGTAGAGGAAGCTGAGCTGGGCTTAGCTCTGGCACGTTTTGGGACTAACCCACCCACTGTGTCAGTGGAATCACCAGATCCAGAAGCAGACGTGGTCCTGTCTGTTCTTTGGGAGATACATGGCTTTTTCTCTTTTTGCTGCCACCATCACTCTTCTCCTCTGATGTTGCCTCCTCCCCATCACCCTGATCTGGCCCCCAGGTCCTGTCCAGCACACAATCATCTTTGCAGTCCTTACTCTCTTTTTGCTTCTATCAGACTGTAAGATATCCTGATTGGTTCTTTGTCGTCGCCCCCCTAGCAGCTACGGGCCACTACTACCACCGCTGACACTATGCCTGGGGTGTGCAGCCTCCTTCACCTCCTCCTCATGGCAGTACATGCACTGACTGTTCTCACACAAGTCGTCAACAGGAAGAATCTCTTGAATATCTGCCATAGGGCGCAGTGGACCACTTCTTAGTAATAATAATATTGCCCCTCTAGGAAGGGGCAGTGAAGACTTGGAGGACTCCACTGAAAGCCTTTTTTGGGTCTGCAAGGAGGAGTTGCAGGAAGAACGCTGTGATCCCTGGCTCCACGGCATGGTGTCAGACTCTGAAGTCACCTCTACATCATTCTTCTGCAACTGAGGTAGGGAGTGAGCCATCCAATCCACTATCTCATCCTCTTTCTCCTCAACTATAATGTTGCACCTTTCCAAAGCCATCAGGGACAACTGCGGCCTACTACTTCTTCTTCTGTCTGGATAGTTGGTGCTGCTACTACCCACATTCTTACTCTGGGTCTTTCATTTGAAACCCTTCTATAACCCGGATATTTGAGCCTCTCAGATAATGTTGTGCACTACCCTGTGTATTGGTGTAGTAATCACATATATATGCTGCTAGTTTGAATATAATCAACGATCCCCACCCAAAATTTTTTTTTATAAGAAATGTGTGAATATAGGGAAACTGATGCTCCTGATGAAGGGGGATACGAACCCCGAAACGCGTTGAGCCTGCCTCCACCCCGCCTGTCTGTATATTTTTATACAATAAAGGAAGTTTTCTTGAAGACCGCAATGTCCGTCTGCTGATTTCCTTCCAACATACTACAAGCGATCCAGGCGAGGGAGAGAAGTCCCCTGAGTGTCTTGAGCTTATCTCTTGGGACCTCTCCCTGTGAAGTAAGTTACTATCTTTTGCTTCCAGCCATTTGATGTGCCTGATGCGTCCAATGCCTTGATGTTGTTATAGTAACAAATACCATCCATATATACTACAGTCTCGATTGTGAATTTATTATCATCAAGTACCCTATTATCAATTGTCTCCAGGCTGGCGCCGAACACCTCTTGTTGGTGGCGTGGGTTGTATTTTGTTTTTTTCCCATATGCATCTCCATTTGTGAGGATAATTCCACACAACCACAACCAACTATCAGGCTGCCTCCCATCATTTCTTCCCCCTTTCCTGCATCCTCCTTTGGCGCCCGCCTAGTGCTTATTCTTTGCTAGTCTACACCAGGTCAGGTCTTCCTGATCTAGGTAGTTCTTGCGGAATTAACACACTCTGTTTTTTTATTTTTTATCTGTACCAACAGGTTGCTGCCACACCAGAGCTATTGCTGAGATAATCATGTATATATGCATACGGACAATGAGGCCTGATGCTCAATTTTGTCATTAATACACACAGGTAAATAGCTTCTATACACTGTGTCTTAATCCAACTGTATGGAAACTGAATATAAGAAAACAGATGATTGAGTGTTGATGCTAAATTTCACCTTAATACACACTGGTACATTACAGCCAGACCAGGAGTATTGCTGCAGTAATCAAGTATATATGCAGCTTAAGTCAATTGACTCCCCACAAAAAGGTAAGTTGCAACCGTGTGGAAACTGAATATACAACGATTGAGGCTTGACGTTAATACACAAAGATAGATTGCTGCTACACCTTGGGTATTGCTAAGGTTATCACGACTGTATGCAGCTTAATTAAATTGAACCCCCCAATAAAAATACATAAATAATTGTAACCGTCTGGAAACTGAATATATGTAAATGGTCAATTGAGGCTTGACGCTAAATTTCACCATAATACACACTTGTATACTGCTGCTACACTGTAGGTATTGCTGCAGTAATCATGTATTATGAAGCCTAATTGAGGTGCATCTGCACTTCCTATAGCAGGCACAGTGAGCGACAGCTCCTGCCTTCTCTTTCCCTGTTTGTCAGCTGCCTTGCTTTTCTCTATTGTACGTAATACACACAATTCTTTTTTGGAATCCTAGCCTTTCCCTTCACTGTGCCTGGCAATAAGCTCAATTGATTGATTTCTGACTGTCGCTGATTGATTTATCACTGTCCCTGACTCCCTAAGATCATTTTCCTGGCAGACATTGTAAGGCCCAACACCCTCATTCACAGCCCAGCAGACAATGGCATGTTTCTCATTCTGCTAGGACACCTCCCTGCCTGCTGCAGCACTGATTGGCTCATCCAGGCAAGCCCACTCACCCACTTCCTCTCAGGATCATGTGAGAACCCTTCTTTCTTCTCCCTGATGCTTTTTCCAGCCAGCATGTGCACTAAAAGGTAACACACCTCAAATCTGTGGCAATGATTACCTAATTTTTGCTTTGTTTTGTTTGCACTGCTATTAGATAAAATCTATAATCTTGTGTCCCATATAGATAATAACTAGCCATAGATAATTACTAGTGTTGATCGCGAATATTCTAATCGTGAATTTTTATCACAAATATCGGCACTTCGAGAATTTGCGAAGATGTACAATATAGTAATCGCGAATATTCTAGATTTTTTTTCATCACTAACCTCCTTTCTTGCTTGTGGGCCAATGAGAAGGCTGCAATATCTTTGTAAGAGCTTAGCAACATCCCAAGCAACCAATAGGAGAGTTGCCTGCCCCTTTACTATAAAAGAAACTCCACAGAGCAGTGACATTGCTGTGCTCTGTGCTTTCATCTGGATCCTATTCCTTATCTAATTACATTAGATAGTTAGTTAGCTCAGATATATAATATAGATAGTTAGTAGGAGATAGTCAGTGTAGGTTAGATAGTGATATAGTGTAGCTGATAGGTTCCAGTGCAGGGTGTTAGGTAGTGTGATAGGAATTACTGTTTCTCTGCTGTCCATACATACATGCTACATACATAGTGCTGTGATGTCACAACAATACTACGTGCACCTGATAAAAAGTTGCATGTATTGCGCAAAAAATATGTGCATCATTAGTGTCGATTTGTGCAAAAGCGAAAACAGTGACCGAAGATCATGAATTCTAGAATTCGCAAATTTATTGCGAATATTAAGCGAAAAAATATTGCTTATGCTGCTCATCACTAATAATAACTGGATTTAAACAAGTCAGTGAGAGATTGACTTTCTTTTATTATCTGTAAACTAGGTTAAGGATGAGTAGTAATATGTGCATGCGTGTGTTCCAGCTTAGTTACATTAGCATTAATATTCAAAGAATTGGCATTTAATATATACAGTATATACACTTAATGGTACATGAACACAACCTCATCATAAAGTAAAGGGAGACATCTTGTGGTAAGTTCCTGTATCTAGGAACTGAGACGTTTTTACTGTCTGTGCTTTTATTTTTGTGGCCAGCTATGATAGATTATCTGTAAAATATAGGGATGAAAATATTAATCGATATGTTAATTGAAACAATAATTGTCATGGATCTCTGTCTCTGTGTATTGGAAAATATGCTAACTTTCTTCAAGGATTTCTACACTTTTATATTAAAGGGGTCTCTGGTTTCGAAAATCAATTTTCAGATACTATTTTAGGGAAGATAATGTGGGTGGGGAGAAGGGCATTTAGTTTTTTTCCGACTGTGGCACATTATATGTTGTTTTGGTGGATGCTACTGTGTAGCTCAAAGTCAAAGCTTTAGGTTGTTGTTTAGTTCCTACACTGCCCAACTTGCAGGTACTGTAGTGTGATAGTGTGGATTACCATGTGATCCTACACCAAACATGAATGACAAAGGGTTTATACAGGTTAATCAGAATGTGTACTAAGAACCGTTATGTTCAATTTAAAAATACAATATGCTTAGGAGGAGCAATAGATTACAAAAATATGTTGCGATCACATAGACTATCTGTGTGGGTCTGCTTCTGTCATGTATTGGCACCGGCAGACACGCTCCTTTGCAGCGCTGCTCGTGTCCAGTTATCAAGGAGATAGCTGGGTTTCTCTGTAAAGGAGCGCTGGCCAATCAGAGTTGCCACTGTCATGTCAGGCGTGCTGACATCACTGGTCACGTAATGCCAGGTGCATCATGTGACCAGGAAGTGCAGCCTTTTTGAACAGGCAACCTGCTGGCCACAGGTTTGTGAATGGTTGATAATCCTTGGACTGCCTCACTAACCATAAAATACTTCCCTGATTACTGGATCCCTGACCTCTTATTTGAACCCTGACTCTGCCTTCTTACTGACCTTTTGGACTTGACGTGATCTCCTAGTTTTGACCCCTGTTTTGCGTTTCTGGTTCTGATTCTAGTTTGGACTCTACTAGTACTGACCTCAGATTGGTAAGTTTTTGGTTCTGTTTTCTGTCCACTGTGCCATTCTGTCATTAATCATCTGTTATTTTTCTCCCTGAGTTCCTGTCCCTGATTCAGGTTCTGCACATATATAGGGAAGGGACTGTAGTCCAGTTGTGTGCCGCCGTTTAGAGCTGATCGTGCAAATAGGTAGGGACAATGCTAGGCAGGAGTATATAGCTCACTGTTCTCTAACATGACAGCTACTTTGAAGGAAGTCTTAGTAACAATGCAGTTAGTTGCCAGTTTGGATAACGGCTAGTAAGAAGTGGTTTCAGAAACAAATAGCCAATTACAACTCAACTAAGCACATCTCTATAGACTACTAGTATAGAAGCAGTCAGAAACCTTCAACAATCTGCAGCTGATGGTGCAGTGAGCCCCTGAGGAGCCAGAGCAGAGGATGGGCGTGGTAGTGACCCTCATGAGATCATGTGTCATGATCTACTTATATAGCAATAACAAATGACAGAACAGGTGCACTCTGCGGTCTTATTAAGCCCTCAAACTGATGTTAAAATTGAGAGATTAGTCAACATGTCCTGCAGTGGAGGACATGTTTTAAGCCGGAGCACCGCGCCAAGGTTTCTCAAGTAGCTCGGGACCTAACACTCACCTACATGTGCCGTATGGGCAATACCAGGGGCCAGTGGGCATTACAGTAATTTATAGGCTGACTCACAACAAACTCCTCAGTTACCTCCAGCATGTAACCATGCCTGCAATGGGAGGAGGGAGAAGGCTGTGAGCCCCACCTAAGACTGGCTGATATGGCCCAGGCCTCACAGGTGCACCTAAATGTAGCCTGTGGATGGAAAACAGGCTACATTTACATAGGCATTTATACACCTCCAAAAATTATATATATACACAAAACAACTGAAAGGTGGCATTAAGCAGGATGTTCTCAACCCAAAATGCAGTTGTGCATATATATATATATATATATATACAGGGGAGCAGATCCTGCACTTGTGGCCCGTTGCTAATGGCGATCCCCAGCAAAAATGCATACGGTGGAGGATGGCCGCAGCGGACAACAAGGACCACAATAGACATCCTACAAAAGACCGCAGTGTGAACCTGTTCTGTCATTTGTTATATCTATATTGTTATATTATTTATCACATCCACACAATTGCCATCTTGTGTAGGATGTCTATTGTGGTACTTGTGGTCCGCTGTGGGCATCCTCCACTGTATGCATTTTTGCTGGGAATTGCCATTAGCAACGGGTCACAAGTGCAGGATCTGCTCCCCTGTATATATATGCACAACTGCATTTTGGGGTTGAGCACATCCTGCTTCATGCCACCTTTCAGTTTTTTTGTTTATATATATATATATATATATATATATATATATATACTTTTGGAGGCATATAAACTCCTATGTAAATGTAGCCTGTTTTCCATCCACAGGCTACATTTAGGTGCACCTGTGAGGCCTGGGCCATATCAGCCAGTCTTGGGTGGGGCTCACAGCCTTCTCCCTCCTCCCATTGCAGGCATGGTTACATGTTGGAGGTAACTGAGGAGTTTGTTGTGAGTCAGCCTATACATTCCTGTAATGCCCACTGGCCCTGGTATTGCCCATATGGCACAGGTAGGTGAGTGTTAGGTCCCGAGCTACTTGAGAAACCTTGGCACGGTGCCCGGGCTTAAGACATGTCCTCCACTCAGGGCTGCCATCATAAATTTTGGGGCCCCTTACACAGCTCAGGGCCTGGGCCACCCCGCCCCGCCACCACAGCCCTAGTGGCGGATCCAGGGCCTGGTCTCGGGAGGGGCAATAGGAGATCATGAGGCTCCTGTGTTCTGCAGCGCATGTTCTGACTCCAGCTACACCCATATCCCACCTCTATCCCCCGTTCACACCGCGATCTTTCTGCCCCTAATCCCATCACTACAGTAATACAGCGCCCCATACCTCTTGCATCCAGTGACGTCTCCTTTGATGTAGATGGTAGATGTTCTCTGTCCTCGTCTTCTCCTTTCGGACCTTCAGACCAGACCAACATTTTGTCGCAATTTTCCGTCTCTGCAGTTTGACAATACATTTTTTTTTAGTTTACTACTTTTCCATCATCCTCCTATCTTCTGGACAAATCATCCTACTACCACCAATACTGTGCCGCTGTGCTCCCCAATACTATACTGCAGAAACAGATAATACCCATGATAATACTAGTACCATACAGAGCCCCCATATAAAATACCCCTTTTTTGTGGCCTCAGTAAAAGCCCCTATAATGCCCTATAATAATGTGCCAGTAACAAGTGCCCCCCAAAGATACCTCTCCGCCATGTGCCAGTGTCAAGTGTCAAACCTTCTATGTACTAGTATCAAGTGCCGAACCCCCATGTGCCAGTATCAAGTGCCAAGCCCCCATGTGCCAGTATCAAGTGCCACCACCCTATGTGCCAGTATTAAGTGCCAATGCCCCCATGTGCCAGTATCAAGTGCCAATGCCCCCTATGTGCCAGTATCAAGTGCCAATGCCACCCCATGTTCCTGTATCAGGTGCCAATGCCCCCCATGTGCCATTATCAGGTGCCAATGCCCCCATGTGCCAGTATCAGAAGCCAATGCCCCCCATTGCCAGTATCAGGTGCCAATGCCCCCCATGTGTCAGTATCAGGTTCCAATGCCCCCCCAATGTGCCAGTATCAAGTGTCATTGCGCCCCATGTGCCAGCATCAAGTGCCAATGCTCCCCATGTACCAGTATCAGGTGCCAATGCCCCCCATGTACTAGTATCAGGTTCCAATGCCCCCCATGTGCCAGTATCAGGTGCCAATGCCCACATGTGCCAGTATCGGGTGCCAATGCCCCCCCTGTGCCAGTAACAGGTGCTAATGCCCCCCCATGTGCCAGTATCAAGTGCCAATGCCACCCCGCATGTGCCAGTATCAAGTGCCTCCCGCTCCCCATGTGGCAGTAACAGATAGTCTGGCATTTAAAAAAAAAAACCTCTTCCAGCCTGTGTCCCGCGCTGTACGGCTGTATGGCTCTGAAAGGCTACAGGCCTTGTGCTGGCAGCCTATCAGAGGAACAGAGAAGGTTGACGCCTCTCCCTCCCCTGCCCCACAGCACATCAGTCTGTATCGCTGTCCTGAGGATGGCGATACAGATGACTATGGAGATGAACAATGGAAGCGTTCATCTCCCTCAAAAAAAAGTCTCGGGACCAGCCGGGCCCCCATGGGGTCCGGGCCCTTACTGGGGTACTGGCTGTACCCCCTGATGGTGGCCCTGCCTCCACTGCAGGACATGTTGACTAATCTCTCAATTTTAACATCAGTTTGAGGGCTTAGTAAGACCGCAGAGTGCACCTGTTCTGTCATTTGTTATTACTATATTGTTATATTATTTATCACATCCACACAATTGCCATCTTGTGTAGGATGTCTATTGTGGTACTTGTGGTCCGCTGCGGGAATCCTCCACCATATGCATTTTTGCTGTGGATAGCCATTAGCAACGGGCCACAAGTGCAGGATCTGCTCCCTGTATATATATGCACAACTGCATTTTTGGGTTGAGCACATCCTGCTTTATGCCACCTTTCAGTTGTTTTGTCATGATGTACTCCCCACAAGCTATTGCTCCTTGGGGATAGTTGCATTTTAAAGGTAGTACAAGGAATCGGGCCAGAAGTAAAAGAATACAGGTGCTTCTCAATAAATTGGAATATCATTAAAGAGTTAATTGATTTTAGTAATTTAATTCAAAAAGTGAAACTCATATATTATATAGATTCATTACACACAGTGTGACCTATTTCAAAAGTTTATTTATTTTAATATTGATAAATATAGCTTACAGCTAATGAAAACCCTTTCACAAGAGATCCACAAGGAGTGGACTGAGACTGGAGTCAGTGCTTCAAGAGCCACTACACACAGAAGTTTCCAAAACATGGGCAACAACTGTCGCATTCCTTGTGTCAAGCCATTCATACCCAGAGACATCAGAAGTGTCTTACCTGGGCTAAAGAGAAAAGGGACTGCACTTCAGTTTGAAAGCAAGGTCCCAGAGACTGAAGGAAGAGTAGAGACACACACAATCCAACTTGCTTGATGTCCAGTGTTAAGTGTCCATTTCCACAGTCAGTGATGAACTGGGGAGCCACGTCATCTCCTGGTGTTGGTCCACTGTGTTATATCAAGCCCAAAGTCAGCGCAACCGTCTACTAGGAAATTTTAAAGCACTTCATGCCTCCCTCTACTGGAAAGCTTTATAGAGATGCTGATTTCTTTTTCTAGCAGGGAGCTGCCCACACTGCCAAAATTATCAACACCTGGTTTAATAACCACAGTATCAATATTCTTGATTGGGCAGCAAATTCATCTGACGTAAACCTCATATGGAATCTACGGTATTGTCAAGAGGATGATGAGAGACACCAGACCCAACAATGCAGATGAGTTGAAGGCCACTATCAAAGTAACCTGGGCTTCCATAACACATTAGCAGTGCTACAGACTGACATATATAATAATAACATAATATTCTAATTTTCTGAGATAAAAAGGGATATTTATCAAGACTGGCATATCCATATGCTAGTCTTGATTTCCATGAACTGGCTTGAGATGCGCCTAATTTATCAAGAAGCAGATGCCTCTGCCCTATCGTTTGCCAGATACTAAAGTCTATGCCAGCTACAGGCTTAGACTTAGTAAGCCCTGCTTCTCCCTCTAAGCCCCATCCCTTTTTATTAGCACTTCAAAAAAGTGCAGAGAAACTTAAAAGAAGAAGAAGCTTAAAAAGTTAATCTGGCGTGTAACATAATTTGCGACTTTTTTACAGTATAATAATGACATAAAGGGTTTAATAATTGTCCCTTGTGGGGACGGAGCTTGGCATCGGAGTAGCACGCACATGCATGCGTGAGCTCTGCTCGGGACTTGAGGAAGCGGGCTTCATTAGCTCTTATTTCACCAGCAATATGGGAAAAACGATCAAAGATTGCTTCAAGACCAGGACAAGTACTGGGAGACATTGATAAGTTTATGAAAAAGGCCTACCCGTCCTTGGTGAGACAAAGAAGCAAGATTGCACGGGAAGAAGAAGCTCCGCCTTTCGTGGACTTCTCAGCAGACTCGGAGGCAGAGATGGACAGTGAGGCTGAAAACCAACCAAGGTAAGAACAACTACCAGTCTTGAGGATATTTATGAAAGAACTTCTGGTGGAAGCCCTATAAAAAGAGACCTGCAAGAAATGAAACAGGACTTGCAAGTAAATGAGCGGGTAGATGCCAGATGCCATTGAAAACACCCAAAGGGCCCTAGTGGAGTTTGGCTCTGCAGTCTCATATAGCTTAGAAAATGCCCAAGCTCACATAAACCTTTTATATAGTATTAGACATTAAGCCCGTTACAATAACGGGCGCTAGAATAGTAGTGCATAAACATTAGTAGGAACAATCTATATTAAATAGCAAGGGAACTTGACCACATTATATTTCTTCTATTTTTTTATATATATATATTTTGGCAAGAAGTCAAAAGTAAAATAATAATAAAAATAAAATTAAAACATATATATCACAATACAGTGAGTATAAATATTATTACCTTAGTGTAAAACTTTGTAACAATCTGCAATATACACTGAACAAAAATATAAACGCAACACTTTCGCTTTTGCTCACATTTTGCATGAGCTGAACTCAAAGGTCTGAAACATTTTCTACATACACAAAAGACCCATTACTCTCAAATATTGTTCACAAATCTGTCTAAATCTGTGTTAGTGAGCACTTCTCCTTTGCCGAGATAATCCATCCCACCTCACAGGTGTGGCATATCAAGGTGCTGATTAGACAGCATGAATATTGCACAGGTGTGCCCTAGAGTGCCCACAATAAGAGGCCACTCTGAAATGTGCACATTTTTGCCTTACTGGCGGGGTGTCAGAAAACCAGTCAGTATCTGGTGTGGCCACCAATTGCCTCACGCAGTGCAACACATCTCCATCGCATAGAGTTGATCAGGTTTTTGATTGTGGCCTGTGGAATGTTGGTCCACTCCTCTTCAATAGCTGTGCGAAGTTGCTATATATTTGCAGGAACTGGAACACACTGTTGTATACGTCGATCCAGAGAATCCCAAACATGCTCAATGGGTGACATGTACGGTGAGTATGCTGGCCATGCGGGGAACTGGGATGTTTTCAGCTTGTGTACAGATCATTGCAATATGGGAGTGTGCATTATCATGTTGCAACTTGAGGTGATGGTCCTGGATAAATGGCACAACAATGGGCCTCAGGAACTCATCACGGTATCTTCAAAATGACATCAATATAATGCACCTGTGTTCATTGTCCATAACATATGCCTGCCTGCCCATACGATAACCCTACTACCGTCATGGGCCACTCGATCCACAATGTTGACGTCAGCAAACCTCTTACACACGACGCAACACACGCTGTCTGCCATCTGCCTTGAACAGTGAAAACCGGGACTCATCCGTGAACAGAACGCCTCTCCAATGTGCCAGATGCCATTGAATGTGAGCATTCGACCACTCAAGTTGGTTACGACGATGAATTGCAGTCAGGTCCAGAACCCGATGAGAACAAAGAACATGCAGAAGAGCTTCCCTGAGATGGTTTCTGACAGTTTGTGCAGAAATTCTTTGGTTATGCAAACCGATTGTTGCTGCAGCTGTCCGGGTGGCTGGTCTCAGACGATCCTGGAAGTGAACATGCTGGATGTGGAGGTCTTGGGCTGGTGTGGCTACACGTTGCCTGTGGTTGGATGTACTGCCAAATTCTCTGAAATGCCTTTGGAGACGGCTTATGGTAGAGAAATGAACATTATGGTAGACATTCCTGCAGTTGGCATGCCAATTGCATGCTCCCTCAAACATTGCGACATCTGTGGCATTGTGCTGTGTGATCAAACTGCACATTTCAGAGTGGGCTTTTATTGTAGGCACTCTAAGGCACACCTGTGCAATATTCATGATGTCTAATCAGCACCTTTATATGCCACATCTGAGAGATGGGATGGATTATCTCGGCAAAGGAAAAGTGCTCGCTAACACAGATTTAGACAGATTTGTGAACAATATTTGAGAGTAATGGGTCTTTGTGTATGTAGAAAATGTTTCAGATCTTTGAGTTTTTACCTCTTGAAAGTTTTCCATAAACTTTCTTTATTGACATCATTTGTAAATATTCTGTCTTAATTTGGCAACAGTTTAGCCCAGGAACATCTACAACCTTTACAACCACATCTGAAAAAGTTCTAACTCTTGATAATGCAACATTTAACTGACCGTAGCTGAATACTGGTTCTGGCAAGTAAATGCCAACTTTTTCTAAGATTTGCCCCTGAGCTTTATTAATTGTCATGGCAAAGGCTCATGTAACTGGAAATTGTCGCCTTCTTAAGGTAAAGGGTAAAATAGTAGCGGATGGAGCCAAATCAATGTGGGGAATAAAGACCATGTCCCCTTCAGCTGAACCTGTTATTACTTGAGCAATAATGAGGTTTCTTTTCAAGTCTTTAACAAAGAGGCGGGTTCCCTTGCACAGTCCTCTTTTAGTGTTTATAATCTTAAGGAGCATAATTATTGCTCCCTTTTTAAGGTTCAGTTTATGCCTCGGCATTCTTGTTGGAGTTAGATTATTAAGAAACTCAATAGGATAGTTCTGCATATCTTCCTCAGTTGAGTCATCAATTGAGCTGAGGAATGTCACAGTATCTCCTTCCAAAATGTTTAGCACCTCTTCATTTGAGCTATCAACATCAGGGTTATTTGGGCAAATAATAAATTTTTGTGCTCTCTTTGAGACATCAGCAACTTGAATTCATTCTCCAAATAAGTCTTTGACAATATTTCCTGTACATAAATTTTTGAAGGGATTTCAATTTATGTCTTTGGGCAAACCGTCAATGTGTGGTGTATAACCATTGCCAACTTGGATCAACCAATTGCTGAATTCAGTGTCAACTGAACGGATATTGTTTATAAGGTTAAGTATTTGGAAGTTTTGCCACAGTTTATTATACTTTATACATGCTTCTACAATTTTTGTCTCGTCACCATGAGGAACCACTGGAAGCGTTTGCCAAAAATCTTCACCAGTTAATAAAACTTTTCCTCCAAAGGGTTTGTGGTTAGCCATTATTTATTTTAGCAGTTTTTGACCACTGTAAGAGCAATAGTACACTTTTTTTGTACACTCATCCCAAATGAGTACTCTAGATGATCTCAAATTTTCGGCATGAGCAGAATTGAGACACATATTTGATATTGAGTTCTCAACTATCGGAACAGGTAATTTGAACTGAGAGTGGTATGTTCTTCCACCCTCAAGAAGATTGGCTGCTATACCTGTTGTGGCTACAGGCATTCAGGGAGTGCAATGTTACCTTCTCCACGAACTGTGCTGAGAAGGGTTTTGTAAAGATAGGTTTTAGCACTACCTCCTGGACCATCCAAGAAAAAGCAACGGTTGCCAAGGTTGTCATTTTTGCTTGCAGACAATATTTTTTCTAAAGCTACTTTTTTTGTTCTCTGTTTAATGTTTTCTCCATTTCTTCAGCTGTGTATTTTTGTAATTCCTTGTCATACATTTTCCAAAGTAGATGAGTATTTGGCATTGTGGAAGACAATCCAAAATCTTCAAAGGTTTTGCCATACTGTACCAGAATGTTGGCTATTTCTTTAAGTGCAATCTTACGACATATTGTGCAATCATCATTGTGTTGTTTATGTTTGTGAACTAAATATTTAAGGAGATATTGATCATATTTTAGAAAAAGGGCATTCATATCACCACTGTGACTGGTGGCTGGTGGCACTGACTGATGGCTGAGATGGTTGGTGCTGACTGGTGGCTGAGACTGCTGGCACTGTGATTGGTGGCTGTGGCTGGTGGCACTGACTGCTGCCTGAGATGGCTGGCACTGACTGGTGGATGAGACTGCTGGCACTGGGATTGGTGGCTATGGCTGGTGGCATTGACTGATGGCTGAGATGGCTGGCACTGACTGGTGGTTCTGAGACTAGTGGCAGTAACTGGTGGCTAATACTGCTGGCAGCAGCTGCTGTGTGTGTCTGACAGTACTGGAATTTGTGCGACTCTGTGATGAACATAATGGTGGCGCTTGTGATGCACATGATGGCGGTGCTTGTGATGCACATGATGGAGGTGCTCTGCTCGAGAGAGCACACCATAGGAGACGATGATTGGCACGCGCGCAGATGTGGCCGGTACGGGCGGCTGTGATAGGACGGCGTGCTGGTGTGGGGGCGGTGCGGCATGTGGTGCGCCGTGTTTTTATTGGCCGGCGCAGGTGTGGGCGGTACGGGCGGCGTGTGGGGCAGCTGTGATAGGATGGTGCGCTGGTGTGGGCAGTGCAGATGGTGTGTGGTGCGCCTTGTGTTGATTGACCGGTGAGCTGCGCATGCGCACTTCAATAATCGGCACACATGCACGGACACCATCCCTGAGCACGCACATAGGGCTTTTATTAGTATAGATGGTCAGGGACCAAGACAACCGCAGCAGATGCAATATCGCCCACATTAAGGGTCTCCCTGAAATGATCACCGCTGAGGCCCTCATGGTGTCAGTGTCACGTTCGGGTGTGGGAGGGAAACACCACACCAAACATAGGAGGGAAAGGGGTGAGGGAATAAGGCCTGGAAACTAGGGAAAGGAGATGGACACCTCCTTGTAAAACCCTAATCAAAGTCCTGACTAACTACCGGTATGAACAGATCCCAGAGGTAGGTGAGTTTATACACAGGAATACCTAATGTCCTAACTCACCCTATATGACCCTGGTACTAGTGTCAGGACTGAGACAACCTGTTCTTCCAAAAAGAAGGACGACCAGAAGTCTCCCTCAGGCCTTAATACAAATGATAGGGAAAAGCAACACACAAAATAACCAAAACAAAATACAAAAGGGAAAGAAAATACTTAACTTCAAGTGGCTATGGCAGCACCAGGAACTCAGCCGAGATACACACACACCAGCTATTCACAACTCAAACGGAAGCTATAAACCGCATAGCATAGTGGGAGAAACAACAATAAATAGAGAAGGTTAAATTACCATAATAGGCACACCTGGGGAAAGAAGGTGTGCAAAGCACCAGAAACAACACAGATGTAATTTGATCCAAATAGTAAACATGTCAGATCAAACCACGTGTTGCCAGTCTCACCGATCTCCTGCCACCTGTCGCAGGAACGTCCGTGACAGTCGGTGACTGAACTTTTACTTTAATGTTGGGCCCAGACTCGATAGACACAATATATCTCTTAATGGATAGGACTTACCAGGCATTATGCCCCCCACCGAGACTGAACAAACCACCTAGAGATGTCATATGCCGACTAGTGAACTTCCAAACTAAAGAAAAAGTTCTTAAAGCAGCCCGTATATCACCCTGGCTCACTTTTGCAGACGCTAATATCTCTCTGTTCCAAGACCTCTCTCCACTGACGTTGCAAAAAGAAGAGAACTAAAGCCTTTCCTTAATGTCCTTAAAGAAAGAAACTTAACATACCGCTGACTACACCCATTCAGGGTCCTTATTAATGCTCCCGGGTCTTAAAGTGACTGTTCGATCCTCGGCTGATCTACAAGCAGTATACCAGACCTGGATATGGAACCGCTAGAGATCCTGGAATGGAATGCGGTCCAGAATTTGACAGACCTCCCACCACTTCCCTTCATCGCTCCCTGGACACCATCTCACCCCCAGAGACAACAACGTATGAAGAGGAAACGTATGAAGCCTTTGCAGGTGAAAAACAGTGTATGGCAGGAGATGGCTGCAGGGTCGGCACTGAGCGCCTGGTATTTACTTTATATTACATTGGGCATGATTGCATTGCTGGACTTTAGTGGTTCTTTCATGCTGTTTAAAGAACGATTTGTTCTGTGTCTCTATATTATAGCCTCTTTCCAGCATGTTCTCTTATGTTGTTATTGTCAGGGTTCTTTGATGGGCTGTACCTGCAGCCATCTCCTGTGTCCATCAGTCCTCTCCTATGTTTTTTATCTGCTGTGCGCTACATTACTTTTTAATTTATCTACTTTACTCTAATTTATCACCCCAAGCCTGTGGTATATTTTGGCAACTATTTCACCTTTGCCAATAACTTCCTTAAAGGATATTTTCTCTAATATTAGAACCTACAAACACCATTAGCCTTGTTATGATACAAAAGTTTTTACTGACTAATTTTCTGTTCATTTTTCTTTCTCTTTGTTATGTTCACTACAGTCACACCAACTCCAGAGAGGTCCACTGCTATTACCTCCTGTCTTGACTCAATATGGCTACACTTGAGCATCAGTTCCTTTAATGTCCGAGGTCTGGGCACACCTTCCAAGAGAGGTTAGATCATCCAACACATGCGCAAATACCGAGTAAATGTTATGATGCTGCAGGAGAAAAACATATCCCATGTTTATCAAGATCCACCTACAACCAGTGGTTTCACACTTTGCCTCCCGGGTCTCCAACAAAGGTACATATATTGGCATACATAAGAACCTACCCTTGGAGGTGCGCTCGATCTTAATTGACAAAGAGGGTCAATACGTCTTCCTAAAAGGTTCTATTGGAAACCGGATGTACACATTTGGTAATGTCTGTGCCCGAATATCTCTCAACATATTTGACTTACTGTGGTCTTGGCTTTGTTCATTGAGTTTGCAGAGGAGTGACAATCCTGAGAGAAGACCTAAATGTGGTCTTTAACCCAAAGTTGGACACTTCCACTGGACATTCTTCATGTCCCAGCTTGCAATCCATAAAATATTAAAATCTTTCACAGATGCAGGCCTAATCGACTCTTGAAGGACTCTCCACCCCTTTGAGAAGGACTATACTTTCTATTCCATGGCCCACAAATCATATCAGCGGCTAGATTATATTTTTGTTTCTCCCATATGCTCTCCGCATGTACAGTAAAAAGGTCACCATAGGCAATATATTACTTTCTGACCAGTTGCCATTATTTTTGGAAAAAGCTCATGTGAGTCTACCGAAACCGTCTACTTCCTGGCGTCTCAATGAGACACTGCTAGACAATTTTATTAATGTCAGTAACATTATAGGGAAACTGGAGGAGCACTTCTGACTTAATGAAACCCCTGATGTGTCTGAGGGGATAGTTTGGGAGGCTCACAAGGCAGTCGTGTGAGGATACCTGTCATGCTCATGTGTGGGAGGAAAACACCACACCGATCATAGGAGGGAAAGGGAATACTGGAATAAGGCCTGGAAACTAGGCAAGGAAGATGGACCCCTCCTAGAGAAAACCCTAACTTCAGTCCTGACAGACTACCAGTATGAACAGGCCCCAAAGATAAGCAAGTTCATACACTGTATACCTAGAATCCTATCTCACCCAAAAGGACCCTGGAACTAATGTCAGGACTAAGTATACCTGTTCATTCAAAAGGAAGGACGAACAGGAGTTTCCCTTAGGCCTAATGACAAACAAAATGGAAAGGCAACACACACATATACCGGTATATAAATAAAATACAAAAGGGAAAGGAAACACCTATCTTCAATGAAGCTTTGGTAGCACCAGGAACTCAGTCACGAACCAAACACAAGCTAACCATAAGTCCAACAGAAGCTATAAACCGCATAGCATAGTGGGAGAAACAACAATAAATAGAGAAGGTTAAATGACCCAAATAGCCACACCTGGGGAAAGAAGGTGTGGCAAGCACCAGAAACAACACAGACGTCATTTGATCCAAAAGGAAAACATGTCAGATCAAACCACATGTTACCAGTCTCACAGATCTCCTGTCACCTGTCGCGGGAACGTCCGTATGTCGCGGTACGTCCGTGACAACACCTTATATCACTGGGATAATTCTTAAAAAGAGAGAGAAGCAGCCATATTAAATAGCTCGCCTCAGATTCAGATTACGGAGAAAAAACACAAAAAGCATCTAAAAACTGAGGATTTGACCAAAATAGATGCACTTAGGACAGAGCTTGAAACATTTTAAATGTATGATCTGCAAAACTGTACCTCTCTGCACAATTCCGATATTATGCCTATGGAGACAAGGCCTCCAAATTAATGTTAGCCCAACTAAAAGAAAGGAAATAACGAGCATATATCCACTCTGTCAGATCAGCATCTTCCCGACCACTGATGACTTGTGTTGAGCGAACAGTTCGAGAATCGTTCGGTCCGTGCAATTTTGGGGTGTCCGTCACACGGACCCGAACACGGACATTTTCAAAAAAGTTTGGGTTCGGTGTTCGTCGATTTCTTCCCGCTTTCTAAAGGGCTGCATAGCAGCCAATCAGCTAGCGTTTTACTTCTGTCCTAAGAGCTCATCACAGCCATGCCTACTAATGGCATGGCTGTGATTGGCCAAGTGCAGCATGTGACCCAGCCTCTATTTAAGCTGGACTCACGTAGCGCCGCACGTCACACTGCTCTGACTAGTGTAGGGAGAGGATGCAGCTTCTGTGAGGGCGAGATAGGCAGGGATAAAGAAGCGATTGAATGATCTACCTTTCTACACCTGTGCATCAGAACAACTCAGCTGAGCTGTTCACTGAAAGTCACTATTTTGTTGAGACTGGCCAGAGCGATTTTTACTGGCACATGTAACTGGGCTGACCGGCGGTGGCCATTTTGGGACTTGTGGTGCGCCAGCACAAGCTGCTACAGAGTCTAAACCAAAGCTCCAAAGAAGTGTAAAATCTACACCTGTGAATCAGAACAACAGTGATTCAGCTGCTCAGTCAAAGTCTATTTTTTTTCTGGCTGGGCAGACCGTTTTCTGGCACATGTTACTGGGCTAATAGGCGGCGGCCATTTTGGGACTTGTGGTGCTACAGCAAAAGCTGCCACAACATCCATTAATCTCATGTAATAGTCTATTTTTTCATAGATATACTACATCAGGGGTTTGGCTGTGCTTGTGTCACCCATACTAACTGCAAAGATATTTAATATATCAGTGGTGAAACTGAAAGTAACCCACTTGGATAGCAAATTCCATGAATGTGCTGTTCCAGCAAGGCTAGCCAGTGCCACTACAGCCGAGTCCAATACTGTCAGCCAGAAATATTTTTTTTTTTTATGTGCCAGAAATATAAATTAAAAAAAGCTTTCACCGTAATAATAAAATTATTCTGGTGTTAGACCAGAAGAAGCACTCATGTTGTAATTAATACTGTAAAAAGGCTTAGGCAATATTTCTCCCAGTGTGGGAAATTTATCTAGCAAAACTAGCATTTTAAAAATTCCGGTGTTCTGAAATACCAGCAGTCCTCTTGTAATTAATACCGCAAAAAGGCATTATATCGTCCAGTGTTGTAATTTTGGTGAAAAAAAGGCCAATTTAATCAATCTGATGTTAGTTACACCAGAAACAGTAGGCCTCACGTTTTTACTCCTGTAAAAAGGAATTAATACCGCAAAAAGGCATTACATTGTCCAGTGTTGTAATTTTGGTGAAAAAAAGGCCAATTTAATCAATCTGGTGTTTGTTAGACCAGAAACAGTAGGCCTCACATTTTCACTCCTGTAAAAAGGAATTATATCTCCCCGTGTGGGAATCTATGTACCAAAACTTGCATATTAAAAATTCTGGTGTCCAATTTGCAGCAGTTTTCTTGTAATTAATACCGGAAAAAGGAATTATATATTCCAGTGTGGGAATTTATGTACACAAACTAGCATTTTAAAAATTCTGGTGTCCAATTAGCAGCAGTCTTCTTGTAATTAATACCGCAAAAAGGCATTATTGTCCAGTGTTGTAATTTTGGTGAAAAAAAGGCCAATTTAATCAATCTGGTGTTTGTTAGACCAGAAACAGTAGGCCTCACGTTTTCACTCCTGTAAAAAGGAATTATATCTCCCCGTGTGGGAATCTATGTACCAAAACTAGCATTTTAAAAATTCTGGTGTCCTATTTGCAGCAGTTTTCTTGTAATTAATACCGGAAAAAGGAATTATATATTCCAGTGTGGGAATTTATGTACACAAACTAGCATTTTAAAAATTCTGGTGTCCAATTAGCAGCAGTCTTCTTGTAATTAATAGAGATGGCCCGAACTATTCGCCGGCGAACAGTTCCCGGCGAACATAGCTTGTTCGCGTTCGCCTCTGCCGGGCGAACATATGCGATGTTCGGTCCGCCACCTATACATCATCATTGAGCAAACTTTGACCCTGTACCTCACAGTCAGCAGACACATTCCAGCCAATCAGCAGCATACCCTCCCTCCCAGACCCTCCCACCTCCTGCACAGCATCCATTTTAGATTCATTTGGAATTTGCAGTCTTAGTGAGAGGAGGGAGAGTGTAATTGCTGCTGATTTAATAGGGAAATTGATAGCTAGGCTAGTGAATTCAGTGTCCACTCCAGTCCTGAAAGACTCATCTGATCTCTGCTGTAAGGACAGCGTCCTGACAGCACCCCAAAAGCCCTTTTTAGGGCTGCAACATTAGCTTTTTTTTCCTTTATATATATATTGCAGTTGCATGGCCTGCCTGTGTGTGAGGAGCTGCAGGCCCACAGACTGTAGTGTGCCCACTGCCAGTGCCCACCCCTGTCATCCCATGTGGCACAGGACTTTGCATCAAAAAAGGCATTTAATTTTTACACTTTAATCTAAGTTTAGTTGCCTGCCAGTGTGTGTCAGGCTGACTTCCAGTGACTGTAGTGTGCCCACTGCCAGTGCCCACCACTCATACCGGCTGGCACAGGACTTTCCATAAAAAAAGGCATTTAATTTTTACACTTTAGTGTTATTTCAGCTGCTTGCCTGCTGCTAGTGTGTGTCAGGCCGACTTCCACTGACTGTAGTGTGCCCACTGCCAGTGCCCACCCCTGTCATCCCGTGTGGCACAGGACTTTGCATCAAAAAAAGGCATTTAATTTTTACACTTTAATCTAAGGTTAGTTGCCTGCCAGTGTGTGTCAGGCTGACTTCCAGTGACTGTAGTGTGCCCACTGCCAGTGCCTACCACTCATACCGGCTGGCAGAGGACTTTGCATCAAAATAGGCATTTAATTTTTACACTTTAGTGTAATTTCAGCTGCTTGCCTGCTGCTAGTGTGTGTCAGGCTGACTTCCACTGACTGTAGTGTGCCCACTGCCAGTGCCCACCCCTGTCATCCCATGTGGCACAGGACTTTGCATCAAAAAAGTCATTTCATTTTTACACTTTAATCTAAGTTTAGTTGCCTGCCAGTGTGTGTCAGGCTGACTTCCAGTGACTGTAGTGTGCCCACTGCCAGTGCCCACTACTCATAACGGCTGGCACAGGACTTTGCATAAAAAAGGTATTTAATTTTTACACATTAGTCTAATTTCAGTTGCTTGCCTGCTGCCAGTGCGTGTCAGGCCCACTTCCACTGACTGTAGTGTGCCCACTGCCAGTGCCAACCACTGATACCGGGTGGCACAGTAGCTTGCCGATAAATAAGGCATTTCATTTTTACACATTAGTCTAATTTCAGTTGCTTGCCTCCTGCCAGTGTGTGTCAGGCCCACCTCCACAGACTGTAGTGTGCCCACTGCCAGTGCCAACCACTGATACCGGGTGGCACAGTAGCTTGACGATAAATAAGGCATTTAATTTTTACACATTAGTCTAATTTCAGTTGCTTGCCTGCTGCCAGTGTGTGTCAGGCCCACTTCCACAGACTGTAGTGTGCCCACTGCCAGTGCCCACGACTGATACAGGGTGGCACAGTACCACATATCGAAAAAAATGACAGGCAGAGGCAGGCCACCCCGCAGGGAGCCGCCGTGGTCGTGGTGCTGTGATTTCCACTGTCCCTGGAATAATGCCTAGTGTTCAGAGGCCATGTACCCTGAACCCGAAAAATTCTGAGGACGCAGTTGACTGGCTTAGACAGGACACCCAATCTTCAACAGCTTCTGCTAAGAACCTTGACGCACCATCTTCCTCCAGCTCAGCTTTGGTCACCTGCTCTCAAGTTACCACGCACCCGCCCGCCGCTGATAGGAATAGTACTAGTTAAGACACCACTCATATAGGGTGTCACAGCACATTGCTCTGTGCACGCGCAGTGCCCCAATTTGGGAGTATGAGGACCGACCAAGCTGCTTTTTCCATCTCCCGGTTCCTGAAATCAATTCAGTTTGGTGTATGAGAGTTTGGTCTGTCATTGTGAAGGCAGTCGAAGGTACCAGGCCTAATATTTTTTTCACAAAAGGCAATCCCTGATATGGGATGAAACAGGGATTAAACTGATGAGAATAGTACTACAGAAAATACCACTCATATAGGGTGTGACAGTAAATTGCACGGCGCAGACGCAGTCACCGTGGTTTAAAACAGAGTGGAGGGAGCCAGCGTTTTTTTAACCATCTCCCCGTTCGAAAAATCTATTCAATAAATGAACCCCCAGATTGGGGACGTTAGAGGGATTAAACTGATGAGAATAGTACTACAGAAAATACCACTCATATCGGGTGTGACAGTAAATTGCACGGCGCAGACGCAGTGACCGTGGATTAAAACAGAGTGGAGGGAGCCAGCGTTTTTAACCATCTCCCGTTCGAAAAATCTATTCAATAAATGGCCCCCAGATTGGGGACGTTAGAGGGATTAAACTGATGAGAATAGTACTACAGAAAATACCACTCATATCGGGTGTGAGAGTAAATTGCACGGCGCAGAAGCAGTGACCGTGGATTAAAACAAAGGGGAGGGAGCCAGCGTTTTTTTAACCATCTCCCCGTTCGAAAAATCAATTCAATTGACCTTTCGGGGACCCTTGGTGTTGTACGTGGCTGGGTGGAGGAAGAAACCTTCAATGACATCACCGGGACATGGCTAGCTTGGTATCCAACTTTGTGCAAATGGGGAGTTTGCGGTTGTGCAAATGGACTGTTTGCGGTGCATTAAAAGAGGAGTTTGGTATGTCAATGTCTGAGAATCGGGCGTAACCCTTACACTACCTGATTGATACAACATCATACCTGATCGTATACACACAATGGATGTTTTAAAGCATTTAGGAATGTTAGTTGATTTTTGCCCTTTATGGATTAAAACCCGACTCTGCGTCCACTACGTAATTTTCCATGGGAGTTTTGCCATGGATCCCCCTCCGGCATGCCACAGTCCAGGTGTTAGTCCCCTTGAAACAACTTTTCCATCACTATTGTGGCCAGAAAGAGTCCCCTTGGTTTTTAAAATTCGCCTGTCTATTGAAGTCTATGGCGGTTCGCCCGGTTCGCCTGTTCGCGAACATTTGCGGAAGTTCGCGCTCGCTGTTCGCGAACTGAAAATTTTATGTTCGCGACATCACTAGTAATTAATACCGCAAAAAGGCATTATTGTCCAGTGTTGTAATTTTGGTGAAAAAAAGGCCAATTTAATCAATCTGGTGTTTGTTAGACCAGAAACAGTAGGCCTTACGTTTTCACTCCTGTAAAAAGGAATTATATCCCCCCGTGTGGGAATCTATGTACCAAAACTAGCATATAAAAAATTCTGGTGTCCAATTTGCAGCAGTTTTCTTGTAATTAATACCGGAAAAAGGAATTATATATTCCAGTGTGGGAATTTATGTACACAAACTAGCATTTTAAATGTTCTGGTGTCCAATTAGCAGCAGTCTTCTTGTAATTAATACCGCAAAAAGGCATTATTGTCCAGTGTTGTAATTTTGGTGAAAAAAGGCCAATTTAATCAATCTGGTGTTTGTTAGACCATAAACAGTAGGCCTCACGTTTTCACTCCTGTAAAAAGGAATTATATCTCCCCGTGTGGGAATCTATGTACCAAAACTAGCATATTAAAAATTCTGGTGTCCAATTTGCAGCAGTTTTCTTGTAATTAATACCGGAAAAAGGAATTATATATTCCAGTGTGGGAATTTATGTACACAAACTAGCATTTTAAAAATTCTGGTGTCCAATTAGCAGCAGTCTTCTTGTAATTAATACCGCAAAAGGCATTATTGTCCAGTGTTGTAATTTTGGTGAAAAAAAGGCCAATTTAATCAATCTGGTGTTTGTTAGATCAGAAACAGTAGGCCTCACGTTTTCACTCCTGTAAAAAGGAATTATATCTCCCGTGTGGGAAACTATGTACCAAAACTAGCATATTAAAAATTCTGGTGTCTAATTTGCAGCAGTTTTCTTGTAATTAATACCGGAAAAAGGAATTATATATTCCAGTGTGGGAATTTATGTACACAAACTAGCATTTTAAAAATTCTGGTGTCCAATTAGCAGCAGTCTTCTTGTAATTAATACCGCAAAAAGGCATTATTGTCCAGTGTTGTAATTTTGGTGAAAAAAAGGCCAATTTAATCAATCTGGTGTTATTTAGACCAGAAACAGTAGGCCGCACGTTTTTACTCCTGTAAAAAGGAATTATATCTCCCCGTGTGGGAATCTATGTACCAAAACTAGCATATTAAAAATTCTGGTGTCCAATTTGCAGCAGTCTTCTTGTAAATAATACCAGAAAAAGGAATTATATTTTCCAGTGTGGGAATTTTGGGGCTAAAAAATAATATATTTTATTGTGGTGCGAGTTGAATCGCAACAATGAGGAAACATTCTATTAAGGGACGAGGACGCGGTCGTGGTGGTGTCCGTGGAGCCTCTGTTGCTGGCAGAGGACGTGGCCGTTCGGCCTCAGGCGCACAAAGTAGTGAACCAACTCCCTCAAGTAGCCGGCAGAATTTACAGTGATATTTGGTGGGGCCCAATGCCGTTATGAGGATGGTAAGGCCGAGCAGGTACAGGCATTAGTCGATTGGGTGGCCGACAGTGCTTCCAGCACGTTCACCACATTGTCTTCCGCCCAGTCTTCTGCGGAAAGTGCACAGGTGGCACCTGAAAACCAAGCCCATCAGTCTGTCACATCACCCCCATGCATATCAGGGAAACTGGCTGAGCCTCAAGTTATGCAGCAGTCTCTTATTCTGTTTGAAGACTCTGCTCCCACGGTTTTCCAGGGGCGTCCACCTAGCCCTTCCCCAGCGGTGGAAGACATTCCATGCACTGACGCACAACCACTTATGTATCCAGATGATGAGGACATGGGAATACCACCACAGCATAGTGACCGAGTCTCTGATGATGACGAAACACTGGTGCCCACTGCCGCGTCTTATTGCAGTGTGCAGACTGAACAGGAGGAGGTCAGGGAGGAAGACTGGGTGGAAAACGATGCAGAGGACGATGAGGTCTTAGACCCCACATGGACTGAAGGTCGTGCCGCTGACTTAAATAGTTCAGAGGAAGAGGCAGTGGTGAGACCGAGACAACAGCGAAGCCAAAGAGGGAGCAGGGGGCAAAAGCAGAACAGCCGCCGTCCAGAGAGTTCGCCTGCTATTGGCCAGCGCCAACAGGGACCCAGCACCCCAAAGGCATCTTCAAGGAGTTCCCTGGCATGGAACTTCTTCAAAAAATGTGCTGAGGACAAGACCAGAGTGGTTTGCACGCTGTGCCATCAGACCCTGAGGCGAGGCATTAACGTTCTTAACCTGAGCACCACCTGCATGATCAGGCATCTACATGCAAAGCATGAACTGCAGTGGAGTACACACCTTAAAAACAAGGAACCCGCTCAGGCTCCCCCTGCTCCCTCTAGCGCTGCTGCCTCGGCTTCCGCCTCGAGAGGAATGTTGCCACCTGCCGAGCAGCAAACAGAGGATGTGCCACCGACACCACCACCACCACCGTCACCTAGCGTCTCCACTATTTCACACAGCAGCGTTCAGCTCTCCATCTCTCAAACCTTTAAGAGGAAGCGCAAATTCCCACCTAGTCACCCTCGAGCCCTTGGCCTGAATGCCAGCATTTCTAAACTACTGGCCTTTGAAATGCTGTCATTCCGGCTGGTGGACACAGACAGCTTCAAACAGCTGATGGCCATGGCTGTCCCCCAGTATGTGGTTCCCAGCCGCCACTACTTCTCCAAGACAGCCGTGCCTTCCCTGCACATGCAAGTGTCCGATCAAAATCAAGTGTGCACTGCGCAACGACATTTGTGGCAAGGTCCACCTAACCACAGATACGTGGACCAGTAAGCACGGCCAGGGGCGCTATATCTCCCTAACTGCACACTGGGTAAATGTAGTGGCGGCTGGGCCCCAGGCGGAGAGTTCCTTGGCGCACGTCCTTCCACCGCCAAGGATCACAGGGCATCATTCTTTGCCTCCTGTAGCCTCCTCCTCCTACTCGGCTTCCTCCTCCTCCTACTATACAGGTCCCACAGCAAGGAATCATGCGTCATATCAACCACCACCGGAGAAGGCCACTCTCATGTATTTTGGACCAGCACCCAGACAGAGGAGAGAGGTCCCACATCAAGGAATAAGGCGTCATATCAACCCCCACCGGAGAAGGCCACTCTCATTTATTTTGGACCAGCACCCAGACAGAGGAGATAGGTCCCACAGCAAGATATCATGCCTCATATCAACCACCAACGGAGAAGGCCACTCTCATATATTTCGGCCCAGCACCCAGACAGAGGATACAGGTCCCACAGCAAGGAATCATGCGTCATATCAACCACCACCGGAGAAGGCCACTCTCATGTATTTTGGACCAGCACCCAGACAGAGGAGAGAGGTCCCACATCAAGGAATCATGCGTCATATCAACCCCCACCGGAGAAGGCCACTCTCATTTATTTTGGATCAGCACCCAGACAGAGGATACAGGTCCCACAGCAAGGAATCATGCGTCATATCAACCACCACCGGAGAAGGCCACTCTCATGTATTTTGGACCAGCACCCAGACAGAGGAGAGAGGTTTTCACAGCAGAGAATCATGCATTTAGATCACCCACCACAGGAGTAGGCCACCATTTAATGGGACCCCGGCAACCATGTCAGATGGCACAAACATCAGCTTCACATCACCCAGCACAAGCGAAGGCCACTTTGAGAGACTTTGACCCCTGCACCCAGACGGAGGAGAGAGGTTTTCACAGCAGAGAATCATGCATTTAGATCACCCACCACAGGTGTAGGCCACCATTTAATGGGACCCCGGCAACCATGTCAGATGGCACAAACATCAGCTTCACATCACCCAGCACAAGAGAAGGCCACTTTGAGAGACTTTGACCCCTGCACCCAGACGGAGGAGAGAGGTTTTCACAGCAGAGAATCATGCATTTAGATCACCCACCACAGGAGTAGGCCACCATTTAATGGGACCCCGGCAACCATGTCAGATGGCACAAACATCAGCTTCACATCACCCAGCACAAGCAAAGGCCACTTTGAGAGACTTTGACCCCTGCACCCAGACGGAGGAGAGAGGTTTTCACAGCAGAGAATCATGCATTTAGATCACCCACCACAGGAGTAGGCCACCATTTAATGGGACCCCGGCAACCATGTCAGATGGCACAAACATCAGCTTCACATCACCCAGCACAAGAGAAGGCCACTTTGAGAGACTTTGACACCTGCACCCAGACGGAGGAGAGAGGTTTTCACAACAGAGAATCATGCATTTAGATCACCCACCACAGGAGTAGGCCACCATTTAATGGGACCCCGGCAACAATGTCAGATGGCACAAACATCAGCTTCACATCACCCAGCACAAGAGAAGGCCATTTTGAGAGACTTTTACCCCTGCACCCAGACGGAGGAGAGAGGTCCCACAGCAGAGAATCAGGCATCATGTCAACCACCACAGGAGTAGGCCACCTTTTGTTTCTTTGACCCCTGCACCCAGAAAGAGGAGAGAGGTCCCACAGCAGAGATTCAGGCATTTATATCAACCAGAACAGGAGAAGGCCGCTTTCAGTAACTTAGGCCTTAGCACCGACACAGAGGAGAAAGGTCAGATAGCACAAGCATCAGTTTCACTTCAACCACCACAGGAGAATGGCACTTTCAGAGACTTTGACCCCTGCAGCCACACGGAGGAGAGAGGTCCCACAGCAGAGAATCAGGCATTTATATCAGCCAGAACAGGAGAAGGCCGCTTTCAGTGACTTAGGCCTTAGCACCGACACAGAGGAGACAGGTCAGATAGCACAAGCATCAGTTTCACATCAACCACCACAGGAGAAGGGCACTTTTAGAGACTGTGACCCCTGCACCCAGAAAGAGGAGAGAGGTCCCACAGCAGAGATTCAGGCATTTATATCAGCCAGGACAGGAGAAGGCCGCTTTCAGTGACTTAGGCCTTAGCACCGACACAGAGGAGACAGGTCAGATAGCACAAGCATCAGTTTCACATCAACCACCACAGGAGAAGGGCACTTTTAGAGACTTTGACCCTGCACCCAGAAAGAGGAGAGAGGTCCCACAGCAGAGATTCAGGCATTTATATCAGCCAGCACAGGAGAAGGCCACTTTCAGTGACTTAGGCCTTAGCACCGACACAGAGGAGACAGGTCAGATAGCACAAGCATCAGTTTCACATCAACCACCACAGGAGAAGGGCACTTTTAGAGACTTTGACCCCTGCACCCAGAAAGAGGAGAGAGGTCCCACAGCAGAGATTCAGGCATTTATATCAGCCAGCACAGGAGAAGGCCACTTTCAGTGACTTAGGCCTTAGCACCGACACAGAGGAGACAGGTCAGATAGCACAAGCATCAGTTTCACATCAACCACCACAGGAGAATGGCACTTTCAGAGACTTTGACCCCTGCAGCCACACGGAGGAGAGAGGTCCCACAGCAGAGAATCAGGCATTTATATCAGCCAGAACAGGAGAAGGCCGCTTGCAGTGACTTAGGCCTTAGCACCGACACAGAGGAGACAGGTCAGATAGCACAAGCATCAGTTTCACATCAACCACCACAAGAGAAGGGCACTTTTAGAGACTTTGACCCCTGCACCCAGAAAGAGGAGAGAGGTCCCACAGCAGAGAATCAGGCATCATGTCAACCACCACAGGAGTAGGCCACCTTTTGTTTCTTTGACCCCTGCACCCAGAAAGAGGAGAGAGGTCCCACAGCAGTGAATCAGGCATTTATATCAGCCACCACAGGAGAAGGCCGCTTTCAGTGACTTTGGCCCCCTGCACCCACACAAAGGAGACATGTCAGACAGCACAAGTATAACATTCATATCACCCAGCACAGGAGAAGGACACTTTCATGTACTTTGGCCCCGGCACCCAGACAGAGGGAAGGTTCATTCAACTCTGGGTTGCACCCCAAGATCCTACTTAATTTCAAAAATTGATTTTTCAATGAAGAAGTGGCCAGGAGTACAAGACAACATGGTTTAAGGCAGTTATTAAGGACTACTCTGCACAAGGGAGGGTCAGGTCTTGTGGGATCCATGCCTAGTTCATTTTTATAAACGTCAGCTTGTCCACGTTGGCTGCGGACAGGCGGCTGCGTTTGTCAGTAATGACGCCCCCTGCCGTGCTGAATACACGTTCAGATAAAACGCTGGCCGCCGGGCAGGCCAGCACCTCCAAGGCATAACATGCTAATTCTGGCCACGTGGACAATTTAGAAACCCATTGTCTTTGTACCGTGGATCCAGCAGGGTGGCCACCCAGTAGTCAGCACACGTTAAAATGTGGGCAACTCTGCTGTCGTTGCGCAGGCACTGCAGCATGTAATCGCTCATGTGTGCAAGGCTCCCCAGAGGTAAGGACAAGCTGTCCTCTGTGGGAGGCGTATCGTCATCATCCTCTGTATCCTCCCAGCCACGCACCAGGGATGTGCCTGCGCTGTGCTGGGTGCCACCCCGCTGTGAACCTGCTTCATCCTCATCCTCCTCCACCTCCTCCTCATCCTCCTCGTCCTCCAGTAGTGGTCCCTGGCTGGCCACATTTGTACCTGCCCTCTGCTGTTGCAAAAACCTCCCTCTGAGCCACTTCTAACAGACTGGCCTGAAAGTGCTAAAACGACCCGTCATCCTCCTCCTCCTCCTCCTGGCCCTGTCCCACCTCCTCTTCCATCATCGCCCTAAGCGTTTTCTCTAGGAGACATAGAATTGGTATCGTCACGCTGATAACAGTGGCCTCGCCACTGGCCATGTTGGTGGCGTACTCTAAACAGCGCAACAGGGCACACAGGTCTCGCATGGAGGCCCAATCATTGGTGGTAAAGTGGTGCTGTTCCGCAGTGCGACTGACCCGTGCGTGCTGCAGCTGAAACTCCACTATGGCCTGCTGCTGCTCGCACAGTCTCTCCAGCATGTGCAAGGTGGAGTTCCACCGGGTGGGCACGTCGCATATTAGGCGGTGAGCGGGAAGGCCGAAGTTCCGCTGTAGTGCTGACAGGCGAGCAGCGGCAGGATGTGAACGCCGGAAGCGCGCACAGACGGCCCACACTTTATGCAGCAGCTCTGACATATCTGGGTAGTTGTGAATGAACTTTTGCACCACCAAATTCAGCACATGCGCCAGGCAAGGGATGTGCGCCAAACCGGCTAGTCCCAGAGCTGCCACAAGATTTCGCCCATTATGGCACACCACCAGGCCGGGCTTGAGGCCCACCGGCAGCAACCACTGGTCGGTCTGTTGTTCAATACCCCGCCACAACTCCTGCGCGGTGTGGGGCCTGTCCCCAAACATATGAGTTTCAGAATGGCCTGCTGACGTTTACCCCGGGCTGTGCTGAAGTTGGTGGTTAAGGTGTGTGGCTGACTGGATGAGCTGGTGGAAGCAGAGGAGGAGGAGGAGGAAGCCGAGTAGGAGGAGGAGGCTACAGGAGGCAAAGAATGATGCCCTGTGATCCTTGGCGGCGGAAGGACGTGCGCCAAGGAACTCTCCGCCTGGGGCCCAGCCGCCACTACATTTACCCAGTGTGCAGTTAGGGAGATATAGCGTCCCTGGCCGTGCTTACTGGTCCACGTATCTGTGGTTAGGTGGACCTTGCCACAAATGGCGTTGCGCAGTGCACACTTGATTTTATCGGACACTTGCATGTGCAGGGAAGGCACGGCTGTCTTGGAGAAGTAGTGGCGGCTGGGAACCACATACTGGGGGACAGCCATGGCCATCAGCTGTTTGAAGCTGTCTGTGTCCACCAGCCGGAATGACAGCATTTCAAAGGCCAGTAGTTTAGAAATGCTGGCATTCAGGCCAAGGGCTCGAGGGTGACTAGGTGGGAATTTGCGCTTCCTCTCAAAGGTTTGAGAGATGGAGATCTGAACGCTGCTGTGTGAAATAGTGGAGACGCTAGGTGTCGGTGGCGGTGGTGGTGTTGGTGTCGGTGGCACATCCTCTGTTTGCTGCTCTGCAGGTAGCAACATTCCTCTCCAGGCGGAAGCCGAGGCAGCAGCGCTAAAGGGAGCAGGGGGAGCCTGAGCGGGTTCCTTGTTTTTAAGGTGTGTTCTCCACTGCAGTTCATGCTTTGCATGTAGATGCCTGATCATGCAGGTGGTGCTTAGGTTAAGAACGTTAATGCCTCGCCTCAGGGTCTGATGGCACAGCGTGCAAACCACTCTGGTCTTGTCCTCAGCACATTGTTTGAAGAAGTGCCATGCCAGGAAACTCCTTGAATATGCCTTTGGGGTGCTGGGTCCCTGTTGGCGCTGGCCAATAGCAGGCGAACTCTCTGGACGGCGGCTGTTCTGCTTTTGCCCCCTGCTCCCTCTTTGGCTTCGCTGTTGTCTCGGTCTCACCACTGCCTCTTCCTCTGAACTATTTAAGTCAGCGGCACGACCTTCAGTCCATGTGGGGTCTAAGACCTCATCGTCCTCTGCATCGTCTTCCACCCAGTCTTCCTCCCTGACCTCCTCCTGTTCAGTCTGCACACTGCAATAAGACGCGGCAGTGGGCACCTGTGTTTCGTCATCATCAGACACTCGGTCACTCTGCTGTGGTGGTATTCCCATGTCCTCATCATCTGGATACATTATAAGTGGTTGTGCGTCAGTGCATGGAATGTCTTCCACCGCTGGGGAAGGGATAGGTGGATGCCCCTGGAAAACCGTGGGAGCAGAGTCTTCAAACAGAAGAAAAACTGCTGCATAACTTGAGGCTCAGCCAGTTTCCCTGATATGCATGGGGGTGATGTGACAGACTGATGGGCTTGGTTTTCAGGTGCCACCTGTGCGCTTTCCGCAGAAGACTGGGCGGAAGACAATGTGGTGAACGTGCTGCAAGCACTGTCGGCCACCCAATCAACTAATGCCTGTACCTGCTCAGGCCTTACCATCCTCATAACGGCAATGGGCCCCACCAAATTTCGCTGTAAATTCTGCCGACTACTTGAGGGAGTTGTTTCACTATTTTGTGCGCCTGAGGCCGAACGGCCACGTCCTCTGCCAGCAACAGAGGCTCCACGGACACCACCCCGACCGCGTCCTCGTCCCTTAATAGAATGTTTCCTCATTGTTGCGATTCAACTCGCACCACAATAAAATATATTATTTTTAGCCCCAAAATTCCCACACTGGAAGATATAATTCCTTTTTCCGGTATTAATTACAAGAACACTGCTGCTAATTGGACACCAGATTTTTTATAATGCTAGTGTTGGTACATGGATTCCACACGGGAGATATAATTCCTTTTACAGGAGTAAAAACGTGAGGCCTAGTTTTTCTGGTCTAACAAACACCAGATTGATTAAATTGGCCTTTTTTTCAGCAAAATTACAACACTGGACAATAATGCCTTTTGGCGGTATTAATTACAAGAACACTGCTGCTAATTGGACACCAGATTTTTTATAATGCTAGTTTTGGTACATAGATTCCACACGGGAGATACAATTCCTTTTACAGGAGTAAAAACGTGAGGCCTAGTTTTTCTGGTCTAACAAACACCAGATTGATTAAATTGGCCTTTTTTCAGCAAAATTACAACACTGGACAATAATGCCTTTTGGCGGTATTAATTACAAGAACACTGCTGCTAATTGGACACCAGATTTTCTATAATGCTAGTTTTGGTACATAGATTCCACACGGGGAGATATAATTCCTTTTTACAGGAGTAAAAACGTGAGGCCTAGTTTTTCTGGTCTAACAAACACCAGATTGATTAAATTGGCCTTTTTTTCACCAAAATTACAAAACTTGACAATAATGCCTTTTGGCGGTATTAATTACAAGAACACTGCTGCTAATTGGACACCAGATTTTTTATAATGCTAGTTTTGGTACATAGATTCCACACGGGGAGATATAATTCCTTTTTACAGGAGTAAAAACGTGAGGCCTAGTTTTTCTGGTCTAACAAACACCAGATTGATTAAATTGGCCTTTTTTTCAGCAAAATTACAACACTGGACAATAATGCCTTTTGGCGGTATTAATTACAAGAACACTGCTGCTAATTGGACACCAGATTTTTTATAATGCTAGATCTCCTCCTGACGAAGCTTACGCGAAACGCGCGTAGAGGGGTGCGCGGGTCCACTGTGATTTACTGCCCAGATTTTGAAAGGTATGCACTGGCACTTTGTTATTTGCGATCTGTATCAGGATAGACTTTTATAGGAAAATATGATGTCTCTATGGGGCTAGGTGCAATAGTATGGGCGGTGCAATTAGTATTGGACTAAGTTGGACTGAGCGCTGTTTTGTATTGGTTTTTCACCTCTATTTTATATTTGAATTAATTATGTTTGTAAGAGATTTTAAAAGATATTAATAAACTATGTACTTTATTGGGACAGTGGTGCTTTAGTGTTTTTTGAATTGATTTGACAAGTACGCTGGGATATATAGGATCATATAGTGTTGAATAATGCCTTTTAGCGGTATTAATTACAAGAACACTGTTGCTAATTGGACACCAGATTTTTATAATGCTAGTTTTGGTACATAGATCCCCACACGGGAAATATAATTCCTTTTAGAGGAGTGAAAACGTGAGGCCGAGTTTTTCTGGTCTAACAAACACCAGATTGATTAAATTTGCCTTTTTTTCAGCAAAATTACAACACTGGACAATAATGCCTTTTGGCGGTATTAATTACAAGAACACTGCTGCTAATTGGACACCAGATTTTTATAATGCTAGTTTTGGTACATAGATTTCACACGGGAGATATAATTCCTTTTACAGGAGTAAAAACGTGAGGCCTAGTTTTTCTGGTCTAACAAACACCAGATTGATTAAATTGGCCTTTTTTCAGCAAAATTACAACACTGGACAATAATGCCTTTTGGCGGTATTAATTACAAGAACACTGCTGCTAATTGGACACCAGATTTTTTATAATGCTAGTTTTGGTACATAGATTCCACACGGGAGATATAATTCCTTTTACAGGAGTAAAAACGTGAGGCCTAGTTTTTCTGGTCTAACAAACACCAGATTGATTAAATTGGCCTTTTTTTCAGCAAAATTACAACACTGGACAATAATGCCTTTTGGCGGTATTAATTACAAGAACACTGCTGCTAATTGGACACCAGATTTTTTATAATGCTAGTTTTGGTACATAGATCCCCACACGGGAAATATAATTCCTTTTAGAGGAGTGAAAACGTGAGGCCGAGTTTTTCTGGTCTAACAAACACCAGATTGATTAAATTGGCCTTTTTTTCAGCAAAATTACAACACTGGACAATAATGCCTTTGGCGGTATTAATTACAAGAACACTGCTGCTAATTGGACACCAGATTTTTTATAATGCTAGTTTTGGTACATAGATTCCACACGGGAGATATAATTCCTTTTACAGGAGTAAAAACGTGAGGCCTAGTTTTTCTGGTCTAACAAACACCAGATTGATTAAATTGGCCTTTTTTCAGCAAAATTACAACACTGGACAATAATGCCTTTTGGCGGTATTAATTACAAGAACACTGCTGCTAATTGGACACCAGATTTTTATAATGCTAGTTTTGGTACATAGATTCCACACGGGAGATATAATTCCTTTTACAGGAGTAAAACGTGAGGCCTAGTTTTTCTGGTCTAACAAACACCAGATTGATTAAATTGGCCTTTTTTTCAGCAAAATTACAACACTGGACAATAATGCCTTTTGGCGGTATTAATTACAAGAACACTGCTGCTAATTGGACACCAGATTTTTATAATGCTAGTTTTGGTACATAGATCCCCACACGGGGAAATATAATTCCTTTTAGAGGAGTGAAAACGTGAGGCCGAGTTTTTCTGGTCTAACAAACACCAGATTGATTAAATTGGCCTTTTTTTCAGCAAAATTACAACACTGGACAATAATGCCTTTTGGCGGTATTAATTACAAGAACACTGCTGCTAATTGGACACCAGATTTTTATAATGCTAGTTTTGGTACATAGATTCCACACGGGAGATATAATTCCTTTTACAGGAGTAAAAACGTGAGGCCTAGTTTTTCTGGTCTAGCAAACACCAGATTGATTAAATTGACCTTTTTTCAGCAAAATTACAACACTGGACAATAATGCCTTTGGCGGTATTAATTACAAGAACACTGCTGCTAATTGGACACCAGATTTTTTATAATGCTAGTTTTGGTACATAGATCCCCACACGGGGAAATATAATTCCTTTGTAGTGGAGTGAAAACGTGAGGCCTAGTTTTTCTGTTCTAACAAACACCAGATTGATTAAATTGGCCTTTTTTTCACCAAAATTACAACACTGGACAATAATGCCTTTTGGCGGTATTAATTACAAGAACACTGCTGCTAATTGGACACCAGATTTTTTATAATGCTAGTTTTGGTACATAGATTCCACACGGGAGATACAATTCCTTTTACAGGAGTAAAAACGTGAGGCCTAGTTTTTCTGGTCTAACAAACACCAGATTGATTAAATTGGCCTTTTTTCAGCAAAATTACAACACTGGACAATAATGCCTTTTGGCGGTATTAATTACAAGAACACTGCTGCTAATTGGACACCAGATTTTCTATAATGCTAGTTTTGGTACATAGATTCCACACGGGAGATATAATTCCTTTTACAGGAGTAAAAACGTGAGGCCTAGTTTTTCTGGTCTAACAAACACCAGATTGATTAAATTGGCCTTTTTTCAGCAAAATTACAACACTGGACAATAATGCCTTTTGGCGGTATTAATTACAAGAACACTGCTGCTAATTGGACACCAGATTTTTATAATGCTAGTTTTGGTACATAGATTCCACACGGGAGATATAATTTCTTTTACAGGAGTAAAAACGTGAGGCCTAGTTTTTCTGGTCTAACAAACACCAGATTGATTAAATTGGCCTTTTTTCAGCAAAATTACAACACTGGACAATAATGCCTTTTGGCGGTATTAATTACAAGAACACTGCTGCTAATTGGACACCAGATTTTTATAATGCTAGTTTTGGTACATAGATTCCACACGGGAGATATAATTCCTTTTACAGGAGTAAAAACGTGAGGCCTAGTTTTTCTGGTCTAACAAACACCAGATTGATTAAATTTGCCTTTTTTTCAGCAAAATTACAACACTGGACAATAATGCCTTTGGCGGTATTAATTACAAGAACACTGCTGCTAATTGGACACCAGATTTTTATAATGCTAGTTTTGGTACATAGATTCCACACGGGAGATATAATTCCTTTTACAGGAGTAAAAACGTGAGGCCTAGTTTTTCTGGTCTAACAAACACCAGATTGATTAAATTGGCCTTTTTTTCAGCAAAATTACAACACTGGACAATAATGCCTTTTGGCGGTATTAATTACAAGAACACTGCTGCTAATTGGA
The DNA here is from genome assembly GCA_033119425.1 of Bufotes viridis. NCBI lineage: Eukaryota > Metazoa > Chordata > Amphibia > Anura > Bufonidae > Bufotes > Bufotes viridis. The sequence continues at coordinate 242,372,907 of CM065594.1, read as the reverse complement.
CACCAGATTTTTATAATGCTAGTTTTGGTACATAGATCCCCACACGGGGAAATATAATTCCTTTTTAGAGGAGTGAAAACGTGAGGCCGAGTTTTTCTGGTCTAACAAACACCAGATTGATTAAATTGGCCTTTTTTTCAGCAAATTTACAACACTGGACAATAATGCCTTTTGGCGGTATTAATTACAAGAACACTGCTGCTAATTGGACACCAGATTTTTTATAATGCTAGTTTTGGTACATAGATTCCACACGGGGAGATATAATTCCTTTTTACAGGAGTAAAAACGTGAGGCCTAGTTTTTCTGGTCTAACAAACACCAGATTGATTAAATTGGCCCTTTTTTCAGCAAAATTACAACACTGGACAATAATGCCTTTTGGCGGTATTAATTACAAGAACACTGCTGCTAATTGGACACCAGATTTTTATAATGCTAGTTTTGGTACATAGATCCCCACACGGGAAATATAATTCCTTTTAGAGGAGTGAAAACGTGAGGCCGAGTTTTTCTGGTCTAACAAACACCAGATTGATTAAATTGGCCTTTTTTTCAGCAAAATTACAACACTGGACAATAATGCCTTTTGGCGGTATTAATTACAAGAACACTGCTGCTAATTGGACACCAGATTTTTTATAATGCTAGTTTTGGTACATAGATTCCACACGGGGAGATATAATTCCTTTTACAGGAGTAAAACGTGAGGCCTAGTTTTTCTGGTCTAACAAACACCAGATTGATTAAATTGGCCTTTTTTTCAGCAAAATTACAACACTGGACAATAATGCCTTTTGGCGGTATTAATTACAAGAACACTGCTGCTAATTGGACACCAGATTTTTTATAATGCTAGTTTTGGTACATAGATTCCACACGGGGAGATATAATTCCTTTTTACAGGAGTAAAAACGTGAGGCCTATTTTTTCTGGTCTAACAAACACCAGATTGATTAAATTGGCCTTTTTTTCAGCAAAATTACAACACTGGACAATAATGCCTTTTGGCGGTTTTAATTACAAAAACACTGCTGCTAATTGGACACCAGATTTTTTTATAATGCTAGTTTTGGTACATAGATTCCACACGGGGAGATATAATTCCTTTTTTACAGGAGTAAAAACGTGAGGCCTAGTTTTTCTGGTCTAACAAACACCAGATTGATTAAATTTGCCTTTTTTTCAGCAAAATTACAACACTGGACAATAATGCCTTTTGGCGGTATTAATTACAAGAGGACTGCTGGTATTTCAGAACACCGGAATTGTTAAAATGCTAGTTTTGCTAGATAAATTTCCCACACTGGGAGAAATATTGCCTAAGCCTTTTTACAGTATTAAATATAACAGGAGTGCTTCTTCTGGTCTAACACCAGAATCATTTTATTATTACGGTGAAAGCTTTTTCTAATTTATATTTCTGGCACATAAAAAAAAAAATATTTCTGGCTGACAGTATTGGACAAAGTAGTGGCACTGGCTAGCCTAGCTGGAACAGCACATTCATGGGATTTGCTATCCAAGTGGGTTACTTTCAGTTTCACCACTGATATATTAAATATCTTTGCAGTTAGTATGGGTGACACAAGCACAGCCAAACCCCTGATGTATTATATCTATGAAAAAATCGACTATTACATTAGATTAATGGACGTTGTGGCAGCTTTTGCTGTAGCACCACAAGTCCCAAAATGGCCGCCGCCTATCAGCCAAGTAACATGTGCCAGAAAACAGTCTGCCCAGCCAGAAAAAAAATTGACTTTGACTGAGCAGCTGAATCGCTGTTGTTCTGATTCACAGGTGTAGATTTTTAACTTCTTTGGAGCTTTGGTTTACACTCTGTGGCAGCAAGTGCTGGCGCACCACAAGTCCCAAAATGGCCACTGCCGGTCAGCCCAGTTACATGTGCCAGTAAAAATCGCTCTGGCCAGTCTCAACAAAATAGTGACTTTCAGTGAACAGCTCAGCTGAGTTGTTCTGATGCACAGGTGTAGAAAGGTAGATGATTCAATCGCTTCTTTATCCCTGCCTATCTCGCCCTCACAGAAGCTGCATCCTCTCCCTACACTAGTCAGAGCAGTGTGACGTGCGGCGCTACGTGACTCCAGCTTAAATAGAGGCTGGGTCACATGCTGCACTTGGCCAATCACAGCCATGCCACTAGTAGGCATGGCTGTGATGGGCTTTTAGGGCAAGAAGTAAAACGCTAGCTGATTGGCTGCTGTGCAGCCCTTCAGAAAGCGGGAAGTAATCGACGAACACCGGACCCGAACCCGAACTTTTTTGAAAATGTCCGGGTTCGGGTCCGTGTCACGGACACCCCAAAATTCGGTACGGACCCGAACGATTCTCGAACTGTTCGCTCAACACTATACGCCACCAACATGGCCAGTGGCGATGCCACTGTTATCAGCGTGACGATACCAATTCTATGTCTCCTAGAGAAAACGCTTAGGGCGATGATGGAAGAGGAGGTGGGACAGGGCCAGGAGGAGGAGGAGGAGGATGACGGGTCGTTTTTAGCACTTTCAGGCCAGTCTGTTAGAAGTGGCTCAGAGGGAGGTTTTTTGCAACAGCAGAGGGCAGGTACAAATGTGGCCAGCCAGGGACCACTACTGGAGGACGAGGAGGATGAGGAGGAGGTGGAGGAGGATGAGGATGAAGCAGGTTCACAGCGGGGTGGCACCCAGCACAGCACAGGCACATCCCTGGTGCGTGGCTGGGGGGATACAGAGGATGATGACGATAGGCCTCCCACAGAGGACAGCTTGTCCTTACCTCTGGGGAGCCTTGCACACATGAGCGATTACATGCTGCAGTGCCTGCGCAATGACAGCAGAGTTGCCCACATTTTAACTTGTGCTGACTACTGAGTGGCCACCCTGCTGGATCCACGGTACAAAGACAATGTGCCCACTTTACTTCCTGCACTGGAGCGTGATAGGAAGATGCGCGAGTACAAGCGCACACTGGTAGACGTGCTCCTGAGAGCATTCCCAACTGTCACAGGGGAACAGGTGGAAGGCCAAGGCCAAGGCAGAGGAGGAGCTAGAGGTCGCCCACGCAGCAGTGTCACGGCCAGCTCCTCTGAGGGCAGGGTTAGCATGGCAGAAATGTGGAAAAGTTTTGTCTCCACGCCACAGCTAACTGCCCCACCACCTTATACGGAACGTGTTAGCAGGAGGCAACATTTCACTAACATGGTTGAACAGTACGTCTGCACACAACTCCACGTACTGACGGATGGTTCGGCCCCATTCAACTTCTGGGTTTCCAAATTGTCCACGTGGCCAGAATTAGCATGTTATGCCTTGGAGGTGCTGGCCTGCCTGGCGGCCAGCGTTTTATCTGAACGTGTATTCAGCACGGCAGGGGGCGTCATTACTGACAAACGCAGCCGCCTGTCTGCAGCCAACGTGGACAAGCTGACGTTTATAAAAATGTACCAGGCATGGATCCCACAAGACCTGACCCTCCCTTGTGCAAAGTAGTCCTTAATAACTGCCTTAAACCATGTTGTCTTGTACTCCTGGCCACTTCTTCATTGAAAAATCAATTTTTAAAATATAGTAGGATCTTGGGGTGCAACCCAGAGTTGAATGAACCTTCCGTCTGTCTGGGTGCCGGGGCCAAAGTACATGAAAGTGTCCTTCTCCTGTGCTGGGTGATATGAATGTTATACTTGTGCTGTCTGACATGTCTTCTTTGTGTGGGTGCAGGGGGCCAAAGTCACTGAAAGCGGCCTTCTCCTGTGGTGGCTGATATAAATGCCTGAATCTCTGCTGTGGGACCTCTCTCCTCCGTGTGGCTGCAGGGGTCAAAGTCTCTAAAAGTGCCCTTCTCCTGTGGTGGTTGATGTGAAACTGATGCTTGTGCTATCTGACCTGTCTCCTCTGTGTCAGTGCTAAGGCCTAAGTCACTGAAAGCGGCCTTCTCCTGTGTTGGCTGATATAAATGCCTGAATCTCTGCTGTGGGACCTCTCTCCTCTTTCTGGGTGCAGGGGTCAAAGAAACAAAAGGTGGCCTACTCCTGTGGTGGTTGATGTAAAACTGATGCTTGTGCTATCTGACCTGTCTCCTCTGTGTCGGTGCTAAGGCCTAAGTCATTGAAAGCGGCCTTCTCCTGCGCTGGCTGATATAAATGCATGAATCTCTGCTGTGGGACCTCTCTCCTCTTTCTGGGTGCAGGGGTCAAAGAAACAAAAGGTGGCCTTCTCCTGTGGTGTTTGACATGATGCCTGATTCTCTGCTGTGGGACCTCTCTCCTCCGAGTGGCTGCAGGGGTCAAAGTCTCTAAAAGTGCCATTCTCCTGTGGTGGTTGATGTAAAACTGATGCTTTTCTATCTGACCTGTCTCCTCTGTGTCGGTGCTAAGGCCTAAGTCACTGAAAGCGGCCTTCTCCTGTGCTGGCTGATATAAATGCCTGAATCTCTGCTGTGGGACCTCTCTCCTCCGTGTGGCTGCAGGGGTCAAAGTCTCTAAAAGTGCCCTTCTCCTGTGGTGGTTGATGTAAAACTGATGCTTGTGCTATCTAACCTGTCTCCTCTGTGTCAGTGCTAAGGCCTAAGTCACTGAAAGCGGCCTTCTCCTGTCCTGGCTGATATAAATGCCTGAATCTCTGCTGTGGGACCTCTCTCCTCTTTCTGGGTGCAGGGGTCAAAGTCTCTAAAAGTGCCCTTCTCCTGTGGTGGTTGATGTGAAACTGATGCTTGTGCTATCTGACCTGTCTCCTCTGTGTTGGTGCTAAGGCCTAAGTCACTGAAAGCGGCCTTCTCCTGTGCTGGCTGATATAAATGCCTGAATCTCTGCTGTGGGACCACTCTCCTCTTTCTGGGTGCAGGGGTCAAAGAAACAAAAGGTGGCCTACTCCTGTGGTGGCTGATATAAATGCCTGAATCTCTGCTGTGGGACCTCTCTCCTCCCTGTGGCTGCAGGTGTCAAAGTCTCTAAAAGTGCCATTCTCCTGTGGTGGTTGATGTAAAACTGATGCTTGTGCTATCTGACCTGTCTCCTCTGTGTCGGTGCTAAGGCCTAAGTCACTAAAAGCGGCCTTCTCCTGTTCTGGCTGATATAAATGCCTGAATCTCTGCTGTGGGACCTCTCTCCTCCGTGTGGCTGCAGGGGTCAAAGTCTCTGAAAGTGCCATTCTCCTGTGGTGGTTGATGTGAAACTGATGCTTGTGCTATCTGACCTGTCTCCTCTGTGTCGGTGCTAAGGCCTAAGTCACTGAAAGTGGCCTTCTACTGTTCTGGCTGATATAAATGCCTGATTCTCTGCTGTGGGACCTCTCTCCTCCGTGTGGCTGCAGGGGTCAAAGTCTCTGAAAGTGCCATTCTCCTGTGGTGGTTGATGTGAAACTGATGCTTGTGCTATCTGACCTGTCTCCTCTGTGTCGGTGCTAAGGCCTAAGTCACTGAAAGCGGCCTTCTACTGTTCTGGCTGATATAAATGCCTGATTCTCTGCTGTGGGACCTCTCTCCTCCGTGTGGCTGCAGGGGTCAAAGTCTCTGAAAGTGCCATTCTCCTGTGGTGGTTGATGTGAAACTGATGCTTGTGCTATCTGACCTGTCTCCTCTGTGTCGGTGCTAAGGCCTAAGTCACTGAAAGCGGCCTTCTCCTGTGCTGGCTGATATAAATGCCTGAATCTCTCCTGTGGGACCTCTCTCCTCTTTCTGGGTGCAGGGGTCAAAGAAACAAAAGGTGGCCTACTCCTGTGGTGGTTGACATGATGCCTGATTCTCTGCTGTGGGACCACTCTCCTCCGTGTGGCTGCAGGGGTCAAAGTCTCTAAAAGTGCCCTTCTCCTGTGGTGGTTGATGTGAAACTGATGCTTGTGCTATCTGACCTGTCTCCTCTGTGTCGGTGCTAAGGCCTAAGTCACTGAAAGCGGCCTTCTCCTGTGCTGGCTGATATAAATGCCTGAATCTCTGCTGTGGGACCTCTCTCCTCTTTCTGGGTGCAGGGGTCAAAGAAACAAAAGGTGGCCTACTCCTGTGGTGGTTGACATGATGCCTGATTCTCTGCTTTGGGACCTCTCTCCTCCGTCTGGGTGCAGGGGTCAAAGTCTCTCAAAGCCGCCTTCTCTTGTGCTGGGTGATGTGAAACTGATGCTTGTGCCATCTGACATGATTGCCGAGGTCCCATTAAATGGTGGCCTACTCCTGTGGTGGGTGATCTAAATGCCTGATTCTCTGCTGTGAAACCTCTCTCCTCCGTCTGGGTGCAGGGGTCAAAGTCTCTCAAAGTCGCCTTCTCTTGTGCTGGGTGATGTGAAACTGATGCTTGTACAGATGTAGCATGGTTAGCACTCCTTTTTTCTGAGATTTCTGAGTTTGGTTATCTAGTCTAAGCAAACACCTTCAATTGTTTTCAATGGCTTTTTTCTCAAGATAATGAAATGAGTTAAGAAATTTGAGTTAACAGCGGGAGTGCTAACCCTGCTACATCTGTACCAGCTGACATGGGTGCAGGGGTCAAATTAACTAAATGGTGGCCTACTCCTGTGGTGTGTGATATGATGCCTGAATATGTGCTGTGTGGCCTCTCTCCTCTTTCTGGGTGCAGGGGTCAAAGTAACTAAAGGTGGCCTTCTCCTGTGCTGGATGGTATAAATGTAATGCTTGTGCTATATGACATGTCTCCCCTGTCTGGGTGCTAAGGCCTAAGTCACTGAAAGTGGCCTTCTCCTGTGGTGGTTGATATGATGCCAGATTCTCTGCTATGGGACCTCTCTCCTTTGTCTGGATGCTGGGGTCGAAATAATAGTAAGCGACCTTCTCCATTGGTGGGTGATTTGAAGCCTGATTCTGTGCTATGGGACCTAACTCCAATTAATATTGGTTAATTTTATTTTATTTTATGTTAAGTTATCATTTCCTTATCTACATTTGTTTGCAGGGGATTTACCTACATTTTGCTGCCTTTTGCAGACCTCTAGCCCTTTCCGGGAGTCTTTTACAGCCTTTTTAGTGCCCAAAAGTTCGGGTCCGCATTGACTTCTATGGGGTTCGTGTTCGGGATGAAGTTTGGGTTGAGTTCGGATCACGAACCCGGACATTTTCCGGAAGTTCGGCCGAACCTCTCGAACCCGAACATCCAGGTGTTCGCTCATCTCTACTGATGACCACAGAGCAGAATGCTGCTCGCTTCAGTGAATTCTATCAACAATTGTACAATATGCGTGATTTCACAACTGCACAAGAAAAGGAAATCAGAGGTCGTGACATAGATGCCTGGATAGGGTCTATTAATCTACCACGAATAGATGAGGCTAAATCTTCCTCACTTCATTGCCCCTTTTCCTTGAAAGAACTGACTCTAACTCTTAAAACCACTTCCCTTCGCAAAAGTCCAGGCCCAGATGGCTTGCCTTTGATCTATTATTAGACATTTCAATCCATTCTCCTCCCTAAACTTCCCTCTGTTTGTAATGCTGCCCTACAAAATAACCCTCTACCACCCCAGAGGCTGAATGCTACTGTCACAATTATCCCCAAAGAGGAGAAAGATCCCTCCTTATGTGCAAGCTATACCTTTGATCCTTTGCCAGACACTATTAAAATTGGCCAGCCACTGCTGAAACCACTGATTTAGGGGATTGCTATTTTTGCAATTGAATTTTACCCCAGAACAAAATATATCCTTTGCCGGACATTATTAAACTTGGACAGCCACTGCTGGGACACCAGATTTAGGGGATTGCTATTTTGGCAATAGAATCTAACACCAGAAAAAAAATATCCTTTGCCGGACACTATTAAACTTGGCCAGCCACTGCTGGGACACCAGATTTAGTGGATTGCTATTTTGGCAATTGAATTTCACCCCAGGACAAAATATATCCTTTGCCGGACACTATTAAACTTGGCCAGCCACTGCTGAAACCACTGATTTACGGTATTGCTATTTTGGCAATTGAATTTCACCCCAGAACAAAATCTATCCTTTGCCGGACACTATTAAACTTGGCCAGCCACTGCTGAAACCACTGATTTATGGTATTGCTATTTTGGCAATTGAATTTCACCCCAGAACAAAATCTATCCTTTGCCGGACACTATTAAACTTGGCCAGCCACAGCTGAATCCACTGATTTTCGGTATTGCTATTTTGGCAATTGAATTTCACCCCAGAACTAAATATATCCTTTGCCGGACATTATTAAACTTGGCCAGCCACTGCTGGGACACCAGATTTAGGGGATTGCTATTTCGGCAATAGAATTTCACCCCAGAAAAAAAAATATCCTTTGCCGGACACTATTAAACTTGGCCAGCCGCTGCTGGGACACCAGATTTAGGGGATTGCTATTTTGGCAATTGAAATTCACCCCAGGACAAAATATATCCTTTGCCGGACACTATTAAACGTGGTCAGCCACTGCTGAAACCACTGATTTACGGTATTGCTATTTTGGCAATTGAATTTCACCCCAGAACAAAATAAATCCTTTGCCGGACATTATTAAACTTGGCCAGCCACTGTTGGGACTCCAGATTTAGGGGATTGCTATTTTGGCAATCTTGGCTAATTTCACCCCAGAAAAAAAAAATATCCTTTGCCGGACACTATTAAACTTTGCCAGCCACAACTGAAACCACTGATTTACGGTATTGCTATTTTGGCAATTGAATTTAACCCCAGAAAATAAGGTATCCTTTGACGGACACTATGAAACTTGTCCATTTCCCCTCTCAATAAAATATAAAAAATTCTATCCTGAGTTTCTAGTGGTGACAATAAGCACAGCCAAGCCCCTGATGTAGGATATAGCAAAAAAAAACAAAACACTACTGTTGATGGATTAATGTACTTGGTGGCAGCTTGTGCTGGCGCACAACAAGACACAAAATGGCTGCTAATCACCCCAGAAAAAAGTGACAGAAAAATGCTCTGAGCAGCCTGAAAACAGTGAATTAACAATTAACTAGCAGAAGTTGAATGATTCAGGGCTGTAGATCGATCACTTCATTAAGTGTTTTTGCTGAGTTAATCCCTGCCTAATCTCGCCCTAACAGCAGCTGCATCCTATCCCTACACTAATCAGAGCAGAGTGACGTGCGGCGCGACGTGACTCCAGCTTAAATAGAGGCTGGGTCACATGCTGCACTTGGCCAATCACAGCCATGCCATTAGTAGGCATGGCTGTGATGGCTTCTTAGAGCAATAAGTAAAATGCTAGCTGATTGGCTGCTGTGCAGCCCTTCAGGAAGCGGGATGAAATTGCCAAACAACGAACCCGAACTTTTACGTAAATGTTAAGGTTCGGGTTCCGTGTCACGAACACCCCAAAATTCGGTACGAACCCGAACTATACAGTTCGGGTTCGCTCATCCCTAATTATGAGAAATTTATAAGGAAATTGTATAATTCCCCAAATTTGTGTAAGATAGACTGGACCGCCGGCAATGCCTGATGGGGATTAGTGATGATGATAATCAGCAAATCATCTGCAAAAGAAGCTACCTGGTGATATGTCTTCCTTATCTGCATACCTTTGACCCTGTCATCCTACCTCAGGGCCTGCAGTAAAGGTTCAATAGTAAGGACAAACAGTAAAGGAGATAAGGGACATCCCTGACGGGTTCCATTTCGGATTGTAAAGGGAGGGGACAGGGTGGAATTAACTAAAACCTTCGCCGAGTGTTCTTTATATATTACCATGATAGCATCTATAAATTGGGGAGGTATGTGGTATTTAGCGAGGACCCTATTCATGAACAGCCAATTCACTCTGTAGAAAACCTTTTCGGCATCGGTACCTAATACGATTAGGGGTAGTGAGTGAGATTTGGCTCGTGTATAAGGTTGATCAAACAGATCGTGTTCATTCAGCCCTCTCTACCCGCAACGAAGCCCACTTGCTTCATATTAATAAGTTGGGGAAGTAATGGTTTCAGTCTAAGTGCAAACATTTTCACATATAATTTTTGCCAAAATAGCAATACCATAAATCAGTGGTTTCAGCAGTGGCTGGCCAAGTTTAATAGTGTCCGGCAAAGGATATATTTTGTTCTGGGGTGAAATTAAGTTGCAAAAATAGCAATACCGTAAATCTATTGTTCCATCTGTGACTGGACAAGTTTTATAGTGTCCGTCAAAGGATATATTATTTTCTGGGGTGAAATTCATTAGCAAAAATAGAAATACCGAAAATCTGGTGTTTCATCTGTGACTGGACAAGTTTCATAGTGTCCGTCAAAGAATATATTATTTTCTGGGGTCAAATTCAGTTGCAAAAAAAGCAATACCGTAAATCTAGTGTTCCAGCTGTGACTGGACAAGTTTCATAGTGTCCGTCAAAGGATATATTATTTTCCGGGGTGAAATTCAGTTGCAAAAATAGAAATACCGTAAATCTGGTGTTCCAGCTGTGACTGAACAAGTTTCATAGTGTCCGTCAAAGGATATATTATTTTCTGGGGTGAAATTCAATTGCCAAAATAGCAATACCCAAAATCTGGTGTTCCAGCTGTTGCAGGCCAAGTGTAAATCTGTCCGTAAAAGGGTATATTACACTCAGCGTGCATCTCCAAGTGGGTATATTACAGTAAGTGTTAAAATACAGCATAATCCTCTACATTTGCACACACTGTTTTGCATCTCTAAGTGTATTTCTTTCCGTTAAAGGGTATATTGCACAAAGTGTTAAAATACAAGTGCTGAAAGCATAATCCTATATATTTTTTCACACGCTACTGTGCATCTCCAAGTTTAAATCTGTCCGTAAAAGGATACCTTTCATCCAGGGCCTAAATAATAGGCCTACAATTGATATTCCCCTAAATCTGTGGTCACAGCTATGCCTGGATTAGTGTAATACGGTACATAAATAGATAGCCAGATAGTGTTAGGTGCCTGTAAAAAAAGGCCTAAATTTGAATTCAATACATTGGGCAAAATAATTTTTTTCTTATTGTGGTCAACGGTAACAAACATCTAGTAAGGGACGCGGACATGGTCGTGGTGTTGTTAGTGGACCCACTTGTGCTGGGAGAGGACGTGGCCGTTCTGCCACAGCCACACATCCTAGTGAACCAACTACCTCAGGTTCCAGTACCCTCCAGAATTTACAGTGATATTTGGTGGGGCCCAATGCCGTTCTAAGGATAGTAAGGCCTGAGCAAGTACAGGCGCTAGTCAATTGGGTGGCCGACAGTGGATCCAGCACGTTCACAACATTATCTCCCACCCAGTCTTCTGCAGAAAGTGCACAGGTGGCGCCTGAAAACCAAGCCCATCAGTCTGTCACATCACCTCCATGCATATCAGGGAAACTGTCTGAGCCTCAAGTTATGCAGCAGTCTCTTATGCTGTTTTATGACTCTGCTGGCAGGGTTTCCCAAGTGAATCGACCTAGCCCTTCCCTAGTGGCAGAAGACATAGAATGCACTGACACACAACCACTTATGTTTCCTGATGACATGGGAATACCACCTCATCAGAGTCTGCACGTCTCTGATGATGACGAAACACAGGTGCCAACTGCTGCATCTTTTTGCAGTGTGCAGACCGAACAGGAGGTCAGGGAGGAAGACTGTGTGGAAGACGATGCAGGGGATGATGAGGTCCTAGACCCCACATGGAATGAAGGTCGTGCCACTGACTTTCATAGTTCAGAGGAAGAGGCAGTGGTGAGACCGAGCCAACAGTGTAGCAAGTGAGGGAGCAGGGGGCAAAAGCCAAGAGAGTTCGCATGCTACTGGCCACCGCCACCAGGGACTGAGCACCGCAAAGGCAGCTTCAAGGAGTTCCCTGGCATGGCACTTCTTCAAACAATGTGCTGACGACAAGACCCGAGTGGTTTGCACGCTGTGCCATCAGAGCCTGAAGTGAGGTATTAACATTCTGAACCTTAGCACAACCTGCATGACCAAGCATCTACATGCAAAGCATGAACTGCAGAGGAGTAAACACCTTAAAAACAAGGAACTCACTCAGGCTCCCCCTGCTCCCTCTGCATTGGAGAGAAAGCGTAAATTCCCACCTAGCCACCATCGAGCCCTGGGCCTGAATGCCAGCATTTCTAAACTACTATCCTTTGAAATGCGGTCATTCAGGCTGGTGGACACAGACAGCTTCAAACAGCTGATGGCGACAGTATGTTGTTCCTAGCCGCCAATACTTTTCCAAGAGAGCCGTGCCTTCCCTGCACAACCAAGTATCCGATAAATTCAAGTGTGTACTGCGCAACGGCATCTGTGGCAAGGTGCACCTAACCACAGATACGTGGACCAGTAAGCACGGCCAGGGACGCTATATCTCCCTAACTGCACACTGGGTAAATGTTCTTTGGCGCACGTCCTTCCGCCGCCAAGGATCGCAGGGCATTATTCTTTGCCTCCTGTAGCCCCCTCCTCCTACTTGGCTTCCTCCTCCTCTTCTTCCATCTGCTCATCCAGTCAGCCACACACCTTCACCACCAACTTCAGCACAGCCCCAGGTAAACGTCAGCAGGCCGTACTGAAACTCATATGTTTGGGGGACAGGCCCCACACCGCGCAGGAGTTGTGTCGGGGTATTGAACAACAGACCGACGAGTGGTTGCTGCCGGTGGGCCTCAAGCCCGGCCTGGTGGTGTGCCATAATGGGCGAAATCTCGTCGCAGCTCTGGGACTAGCCGGTTTGACGCACATCCCTTGCCTGGAGCATGTGCTGAATTTGGTGGTGCAGAAGTTAATTCACAACTACCCCGACATGTCACAGCTTCTGCATATAGTGCAGGCCGTCTGTGTGCGATTACGGCATTCACATTCTCCCGCTGCTTGCCTGTCTGCGCTACAGCGTAACTTCGGCCTTCCTGCTCACCGCCTCATATGCGACGTGCCCGCCAGGTGGAACTTCACCTTGCACATGCTGGAGAGACTGTGCGAGCAGCAGCAGGCCACAGTGGAGTTTCATCTGCAGCACGCACGGGTCAGTCACACTGCGGAACAGCACCACTTCACCACCAATGACTGGGCCTCCATGCGAGACCTGTGTGCCCTGTTGCGCTGTTTCGAGTACTCCACCAACATGGCCAGTGGCGATGACTCCGTTATCAGCGTTACAATACCACTTCTATGTGTCCTTGAGAAAATACTTAGGGCGATGATGGAAGAGGAGGTGGCCCAGGAGGTGGAGGAGGAGGAAGAGGGGTGGGAAGGATGAGGAGGAGGTGGAGGAGGATTAGGATGAAGCATGTTCACAGCGGGGTTGCACCCAACAAAGCTCGGGCCCATTACTGGAAACGGAGGACGATGACGATACGCTTCCCACAGAGGACAGCTTGTCCTTACCTCTGGGCAGCCTGGCACACATGAGCGACTACATGCTGCAGTGCCTGCGCAACAACAGCAGAGTTGCCCACATTTTAACGTTTGCGCACTATTGGGTTGCCACCCTGCTAGATCTCTGGTACAATTACAATGTGCCCACCTTACTTCCTGCACTGGAACGTGATAGGAAGATGCGCGAGTACAAGCGCACGTTGTTAGACGCGCTACTGAGAGCATTCCCAAATGTCACAGGGGAACAAGTGGAAGCCCAAGACGAAGGCAGAGATGGAGTGAAAGGTCGCCAAAGCAGCTGTGTCACGTCCAGCTCCTCTGAGGTAAGGGTTAGCATGGCAGAGATGAGGAAAAGTTTTGTCACCACGCCACAGCCAACTGCACCACCACCTGATACGGAACATGTTAGCAGGAGGCAGCATTTCACTAACATGGTGGAACAGTACGTCTGCACACCCCTCCACGTACTGACTGATGGTTCGGCCCCATTCAACTTCTGGGTCTCCAAATTGTCCACGTGGCCAGAGCTAGCCTTTTAAGCCTTGGAGGTGCGGCCTGCTCGGCGGCCAGCGTTTTGTCTGAACGTGTATTCAGCACGGCAGGTGGCGTCATTATTGACAAACGCAGCCGCATTTCCACAGCCAACGTGGACAAGCTGACGTTCAGAAAAATGAACCAGGCATGGATCCCACAGGACCTGTCCATCCCTTGTGCAGAATAGATATTTATAACTACCGCCCCTTAACCATATATTCTTGTACTCCAGGGCACTTCTTTATTGAATCCTCTTTTTTTTTATTTTACCATTATTTTGCAGGGCAACCCAAAGTTGAATGAACCTCTCCTCCGTCTGGGTGCCAGGGGCCTAAATATCTGAAAGTGGCCTTCTCCATTGGTGGGTGACATGAAGCCTGATTCTTTGCTTTGGGACCTTACTCCTCTGTCTGGGTGCTGGGGCCTAAATAACTAAAAATGGACTTCTTCGTTGGTGGGTGACATGATGCCTCTTTTGCTGCTATGGGACCTCTCTTCTCTGTCTGAGTGTCAGGGGCCTAACTTTCACATGCTTGCTGTCTTGGTGGCAGACATTTAACACTTTTTACTGTCTAATGACCGCCCCATTGTCTGGGTGTCAGGGGCCTATATGTCTTTTAATCATTTGTTGTCTTGGTGGGAGATATTAAACTCTTTTTACTGTCATGACCGCCCTATTGTCTGGGCGTCAGGGGCCTAAATTTCACGTACTTGCTTTCTGTCTTGGTGGCAGACATTTAGCACTTTTTACTGTATAATGACTGCCCCATTGTCTGGGTGTCAGGGGCCTATATGTCGTTTAATCATTTGTTGTCTTGGTGGGAGATATTAAACTCTTTTTACTGTCATGACCACCCCATTGTCTGGTTGTCAGGGGCCTAAATTTCACATACTTGCTTGCTGTCTTGGTGGCAGACAATTAACACTTTTTACCGTCTAATGACCGCCCCATTGTCTGGGTGTCAGGGGTCTATATGTCATTTAATCATTTGTTGTCTTGGTGGGAGATATTAAACTCTTTTTACTGTCTAATGACCGCCCCGTTGTGTGGGTGTCAGTGGCCTATATTTCGTTTAATTGCTTTCTGTCTGGGTGAGAGACATTAAACTCTTTTTACTGTCAAATTGCCTCTCCTCTGTCTGGGTGTCAGGGGTCTACATAAATAATAATGTCCTGTTCCATTGCAGATTGACCTGAGGCCTGTGTTGCTGTTACGGAGCCGCTCTCCTCTTTGCGGGTGCCATGGCCCTGAGTCTGTGAATGAGGCCTGTGGCACTGCAGGCAGACATGAATCCTTTTTGGCTGTGATGAGAACATCAACTCCCATAGCATTCCCACCTGATGCCACCCCAACCTCCTATTCCACCTCCTCCTCCTCCAAGTTGCCAATTGGTTAATTTTTATTTATTTTATTTTAAGTCACTTTTTCCCTATTCACATTTGTTTGCAGGGGATTTACCTACATTTTGCTGCCTTTTGCAGCCCTCTAGCGCTTTCCTGGGCTATTTTACAGCCTTTTTAGTGCCCAAAAGTTCGGGTCCCCATTGACTTCAATGGGGTTCGGGTCCGGGGTGAAGTTCGGGTCGAGTTCGGATCCTGAACCCGAACATTTTCAGGAAGTTCAGCCGAACTTCTCGAACCCGAACATCCAGGTGTTCGCTCAACTCTACTCATAATCCCACATTTTGAATGTATCCCTAGACGCCCAATCTCAGCAAATGTTACAACTACATTCCCCTTTTCAATAGTCTAATGATCGTATTAAATTCTTGGGGATGAACCTGACTTCAGAACATTCTGATCTGTACAAAGCAAACTTTCTTAATATGCCATTGCAAATAAAATCCTTATTGGATTCCTGGAAAACACAGTTTGCTTCATGGTTCAGCAGGAGAGTTCTGGTCAAAAGCATTATATCGCCCAAAGTTTTGTACTGTCTACAGACTCTCCCAATATACTTGCCCAGCAGTTTTTTCTCTCAGTTCTGCATCACCCTCTCTGCATATCTGTGGAAGAAAGCTAGGCCAAGACTCTCTTACTCACATCTTATACAACCTAGCAATCTAGGTGGTATTGGCCTCCCGGACTTTATGTTATATTATAGAGCTATCTAAGGACTTAAGTGTCTGGAATGGCTGCGTCCTCATTCTGTTTTTTTACAGGAGAAATTCCTAATGATATCACCACTGAGGAAGAGGTCAGAGACACATTGAGACCTCGAAACGCGTTTGGAAAAAAAATCTAAAAATTTAGCTCCAAATACCTCCTAATCAGCGTACGCTGGAACCTTAAAATAAGGCCTTGGCTTATTGTGGACACGGAGATCACACTTCCGATTGGACCACTTCTCAATCCAAGAATCGAGCCCCGTTCGGCAGGTGCCGCCTATTACAAACCACCCTTTGAACACAACGGAGGAGGATCTCGGGGAGCTCGCGAAGTGAAACTCCACCACGCCGACACGTTGCACGCCGCCAACCAAGCGGAAAGTGGTGAGTTACTAGCCAGCCAAGTGTGGCAAAATACCGGTGGGATAGAGGTAAGACGAGGAGCACTTATTGTATGGTGGGACGCCACCTTTTGCTCATAGACTCTGCCCCATCGGTTAGACATTTGTTTCAGAAAATTGCTTGACCAAAATTGCTTGACCAAAAGTGACCTATAGGATATTCATGTCTACAGATAAACTGGTCCTCTTTAAGTATTAAGTATCAATGTATCGAGTGCTCCCTATAGCACAAGCATATGGGAGTGCCCAGTGGGGATTAATTGGACACTAACAGTAACAATTAAATGCGGTTTTTGGGAATCATATTGGATGTAGTTGGTTGTTGCATGACCAGTCCCTGGACCTTTATTTCTATTTTTATTTATTTTTTATTTCAATTTTTATCATTGTGATTTATGAATTTTATTACATTTTATTGATTGATTATAAAATTTTTGGTTTACTCCGGTTTATGAGTGCCATATCGTTACATATACTTTGATTTTCATTTAGGGGGTGCATTGGAGCTTGCATCATTTCGATATTGAGCACCATATTTTTCCTCTATATCTAGGTTGAGCCGTCTCTTCACTGTATATTTATTGATATCAAATCTGCCCTGAGCCTGTACACTCACAATACCATCAAGATTTTGAGTCAATACCTCTACCCCGCTTTGTTAACACCTTAACTCTCACCTTTAATTCAAGTACGAGATGTATTGAGCAACTCTTCTCCTCTTTTTAGGATCTCACTCATAGAGGCTGGAAGATATATTACATTGCCATTACTAGACCTCTTAGACCCCAATTTTAATCTGCCACAAGGTTCGCAACTCCACCCTCAACTTAGACCCCTCTCTCCCTTACAATTATTTCACATCCAACACTATGTTAGACAAATTTCCATAATACCTCAAGATAAGAAGGTGGAACATACACCATTTGAGAAGCGAACCCTCATGGCTAAATCTCCACCTCGGAAAATCTATTAATGCTTTTTTGATATCTACTGTTAACCCTAAGGAAGTGACTTATATTAAAAGATGGGAAACAGATCTCAAGGTCCCATTCTCAGACAGTGAAAAACTCTACCTCTACTCTACAGCATTGACTCAAAACATTTCAAAATGTGTAAAACTACAGGAGAACTTTAAAAAGTTCTTACCCGATGGTACTACACACCAGATAGATTACATGCTATATTTCCAGCATCTAGTCCACTTTGCTGGAGATGTCATGAGACCTTGGGTTCATTTCTCCATATTTGGTGGGAATGTCCTAAAATTTATTCCTTTTTGTTAGAGATTGGAGACATCACTTCACGAGTATGTCAGATGATACTACCCCCGACACCTAAGACCTATTCCTCAACATATATGGAGACCAGGTGGGGCCAACCCTAGTAAAAAGCACGCCCGCACCCCATCATTTTCAGGATGGCCAAACAGCTTGCCATGGTAATGCTAAGTCTGATCAGACTTCTGCTAAAGGCCGAAGTCTTATCAGACTAAGTGTAAAGTGAAAATACAGTACAGTACACTATATAGTGTACTGTATTGTATTATACAGACATCAGGCCCACTAGATCTTCAAGAACCAAGTGGGTCTGGGTCAAAAAAAAAAAAAGTGACAAAAACGTAAAAATAAGAAAACACATTTATCACTGATTAAAAATTTGAAAAAATAAAATGCACTACACATGTTTGAAATCACCACGTCCGTAATGACCTGATCTATGAAACGGCCATGTTACTTATCCCGCACAGTGAACACAATAAAAAAATAAAAATAAAAACTATGATGAAATTGAAATTTTGCTCACCTTACTTCCCAAAAAAGGTAATAAAAGGGATCAAAAAAGTCGTATGTATGCCAAAATGGTACCAATCAAATTGGCACCACATCCTGCAAAAAATTAGCCCCTACATGAGACACTCGCCCAAAAAGTTAAAAAAAATATGGCTCTTAGACTATGGAGACACTAAAACAAATTTTTTTCCCCTAAAACGCTGTTATTGTGTTAAAGTTAAATAAAATTTAAAAAGTATACATATTATGTATCGCTACGTCCGTAAGAACCTGCTCTATAAAAATATCACATGACCTAACCCCTCAGGTGAACACCATTAAAAAACAAAACAAAAAAATATATAAAAAAACGATTTTGGGTCACCTTACATCACAAAAAGTGTAATAACAAGCGATCAAAATGGTGTATGCCTCCCAAAATAGTACCAATCAAACCACCATGTCATCCCATAAAAAATAAAAAAATATGGCTGTCAGACTATGAAGACACTAAAACATATTTTTTTTTTAAATTCTAATATGCTGTTATTGTCTTAAAGTAAAATAAATAAAAAAGTATACATATTTGTATCTCTGCGTCCATAAGAACCTGCTCTATAAAAATATCACATGACCTAACCCCTCAGGTAAATACCGTAAAAAATAATAATAAAAACTGTGTCAAAAAAGCCATTTTTGTCACCTCACATCACAAAAAGTGTAATAGCAAGCAATCAAAAAGGTTTATGTACCCCAAAATAGTTCCAATCAAACCATCATCTCATCCCGCAAAAAATGATACCCTACCTAAGACAATCGCCCAAAAAATAAAAAAATATATAACTTTAAGACTATGGAGACATTAAAAAAGATTTTTTTTGTTTCTAAAATGATATTATTTTGTTATATATCGCCGTGTCCGTAAAAACCTGCTCTATAAAAATAACATATGACCTAACCCCTCAGGTGAACACAGCAAAAAAAATATATAAATACGGAGTCAAAAGCCATTTTTGTCACCTTACATCACAAAAAGTGTAATAGCAAACAACCAAAATGTTATATGCAGCCCAATATAGTACCAATCAAACCGACATCTCATCCCACAAAAAATGAGCCCCTACATTAGACAGTCGCCCAAAAAAACAAAAAATATGGCTTTCAGAATGTGGAGACACTAAAAAAATCATTTTTTTTCAAAAATGCTTTATTATGTAAAACTTAAACAACACCCCCCAAAAAGTAGTCATATTTGGTATTGTCACGTCTGTAACAACCTGCTCTATAGAAATAGCACACGATCTAACCTGTCAGATCAATGATGTAAATAACAAAAAATAAAAACTGTCACAAAACAGCTTTTTGTTGTTGCTAATTTTCCATTTTAATCCATTTTTTCAGTAACAAAGCAAGGGTTCACAGCCAAACAAAACTCAAAATTTATTGCCCTGATTCTGTAGTTTGCATAAACTCCCCATATGTGGTCGTAAACTGCTGTATGGCCAAACGACAGGGGGCATAAGGAAAGGAACGCCATATGGTTTTTGGAAGGCAGATTTTGCTGGACTGTTTTTTTGACACCATGTCCCATTTGAAGCCCCCCTGATGTACCCCTAGAGTAGAAACGTAAAAAGTGACTCCATCTAAGAAACTAAACCCCTCAAGGTATTCAAAACTGATTTTACAAACTTTGTTAACCCTTTAGGTGTTCCACAAGAGTTATTGGCAAACGGAGATGAAATTTCAGAATTTCTATTTTTTGTTACCTTGCCTCAAAAAAAGTGTAATATAGAGCAACTAAAAGTCATAATTACCCTAAAATAGTACCAACAAAACTGCCACCATATCCCGGAGTTTCCAAAATGGGGTAACTTTTTTGGAGTTTCTACTGTAGGGGTGCATCAGGGGGGCTTCAAATGGCATATGGTGTAAATAAACAAGTCCAGCAAAATCTGTCTTCCAAAACCCATATGGCGTTCCCTTCCTTCTGTGCCCTGCCATTTGGCAATATAGCAGTTTATGACCACATATGGGGTGTTTCTGCAAACAACGGAATCAGGGCAATAAATATTGAGTTTTGTTTGGCTGTTAACCCTTACTTTGTTACTTGAAAAAATTGGATTAAAATTGAAAATTTGCTATTAACGCTTGTGGAACACCTAAAGGGTTAAGAAAGTTTGTAAAATCAGTTTTGAATACCTTGAGGTGTGTAGTTTATAGAATGGGTAGTTTTTATTATGTAAGCCTCGCAAAGTGACTTCAGTCCTGAACTGGTTCTTAAACAAATGGGTTTTGGAAAGCCTTGTAATGTCCCAAAAAAATTAAATGGCATTCTCAAAATGATCCAAACATAAAGTAGACATATGGGGAATGTAAATTAATAACTATTTTGGAGGTATTACTATGTATTATAGAAGTAGAGAAATTGAAACTTGGAAATTTGCAAATTTTTCCAACTTTTTGGTAAATTTGGTAATTTTTTATAAATAAAAATGAATTTTTTTAAATTCCCTCTTACCAGTGTCATGAAGTACAATATGTGATGAAAAAACTATCTCAGAATGGTCTGGATAAGTAAAAGCGTTTTAAAGTTATTCACACATAAAGTGACAGATTTGCAAAAAAGGGCCTGGTCCTTAAGGTGAAAACGAGCCAGGTCCATAAGGGGTTAAAGTCAAAGTAATATTTTGAAATGCTATACATCAATACCAAGTGTTTCTTAGCAAGTACAGCAAAGATAGCGCTAACTTATACCTAAGGTATGCATTGTCATTGCTGCAAAATGAACTCAATATACAATATACTGTAAGTTGTCTTTTTAGAACTGGAACAGTTCTGTTACACCTACACATAATTATAGCATAATAATTTGCAATGTCAATGAACATATTTTACATAATTATATATTACATGTTATGTATCCAAATAATTAATTTCTTGGACTTGTGTCAAATGATGCTTACTGAAAAGTTTTTAGATCACAGCTACAGGCTGCTCAGTGACTAATGCATTTTTTCACTTGTTTATAATCAGGAAGCAAAAGGGGTTAACAAACTGCCACTGCCTTCTCTGAGAGGAGTCCAACAATCCAGGACTTTTGATAATTTGTCCCCTGTCAGATCCCTTTGCGGAGGATTGTTATCACTCCTGATTTGTCTGTTTTAGTAAAAACCTGAAACAATTTGTGAGCATGTTTTCTCAGAACTCTGTGCAATACTGTTTCCCTTATATTACTCCTAGAAATACATGAATACATTGACAACTGGGTGTTAATCATTGAGGGTGTGCCTTTAGTCAGAGTTGACATAGTTCCGAGAGACATACCCCTTGTACAAGGGACATGGTAACACCCAGGTGTCAATTTATTCATAAAATTTAAGGAGGATTAACAGAGGGACAGTACAATGCTGATCTCTAAGAAAAGATGCTTCAGAATTGTTTTTTTTTTTCATGGAGAATGCCATTTTTTACTAAAATAGACATGTTGGAATGTTACTGTTTATCTAGAAAATTTCCGCCGGTGAACTAATAAAAACCACAAGGGTGGACGGGGATGTCCTATAATTAGCAGGCAGGGTGGAAATGTGCTGCTAGAAGTTTCACAAATGAAAGGGTTCTAAATCATCGTTCTGAAATTTCAGAAAGCAGGATGGAAGTAAAGTTTTGGCGTATTTATTAGAAGGTAATTTATATCTCTAATTGTTCCATTGTAATTAAATGTCACAGGAAAATGTAAAGGACTTTGATCATGACGTTTAGCATCTGCACAACTTTCCGGTTTGACAGCCTCACGATGGGAGCATTTCTCCTATTTGTCACTAGGAGAGATGTGAACACTGCAGTTGCATACAATGTCTGACATTAGAGAAATATAATGGTAGATTAAAAAATACATTTGAAATCTCATCAAGTGGGTCCTTCTCTGTGTACCTTCCTGGTCAAATGCAGAAACATAACCCCATCATGTCAAACTAATCCTACAGTTTTTTTTGACTATGTCACAAAAGTGTTGGATGAAGGAGGTTCAGCGAGAGAAAAGTAGTGAAAAAGAGGAGTTATATTCAAATATTTTGGGTTGTATCCCCAAAAATAGGTGAAAGGTTAAAGGGGTTGTCCGGGTTCAGAGCTGAACCCGGACATACCTATAATTTCACCAAGGCAGCACCCCTGATGTTAGCATTGGAGTGTCATGGATCGCGCAAGGCAAGTGCTCTTTTGTTTACAATAACACACTGCCGGGAGGAAGCATCCTCCCCGCAGTGTGTTCAGTGATGTCACCGGCTCTGATGGACGTGCTTTAGCGCTGCCCACCCATCAGTGCTGGTGATGTCACAGGGCTTCCTGGAAGCCCCATGGAGAGCCCGGTTCGTCACCAGAACTCTGGAAAAGTTGAAGGTGTGTCCGGGTTCAGCTCAGGGAAGGAGGCCACAATATTTTATAGGTGTTAAATTGGAGAAAGCGGTGTTGGGAGGGAGGCTGCTAATTCTTTTTTGCTTACCTCCATCAGAAATAAAATTTGAATAAAAGGAATCTGATGAGAAGCATTGCTGTGGGCTGACATCGATACCTAACAAACTACATGCGATCTTGGCGCATAGGGATTGCAGGTGTCTTGAGCTTATCCTGCAGACCCCTTCCCCAGTGAATTGAGTAATACAACCATTTTAATATGATTATTCTACATCTTATTTATGCACCTGGTCCTATTGTTATTGGTACTACAATAATTTATCCTGAATCTGTTGGGGGATCCCTTTACTGCACTGGAGATGCCATGGATATTGCCTACCTGGATTTTAGCAAAGCCTATGATACAGTACCACATAATGTACTCATAGGAAAATTTGTGAAGATTGGACTTAATCCCAGTTCAATGTCTCCAATGTCTTCACTTGAGAAGAAGGAAATTTCAGTCTGACTATCGTATTGGCACCTCTGTATTAGAGATGACTTTAGAAGAGAAGGATTTAGGGGTTATGATATCAGGCAGCTTCAAAATGAGTGCATGGTGTTGGCAGGTGGCTGGAAAAGCAAGTAGGATGCTTGGCTGTAGACCAACAGGAAGAGAGAGATTTTGATTCCACTGTATACACCCGGACTCTAGTGAGACCACATCTTGAATGCTGTTTCCAGTTCTGGAGGCCTCACCATATAAAATGGAACTGGTGCAGAGAAGGGCTGCAAAAATGATGGAGGGTCTTAAGAATAAGGACTCTTTCACATCAGAATGAGGGATTAGGTCCGGATAGGTTCTGGATGCGTTCAGTGAAACTTGCACCATTTTGCAAGCAAGTTCAGTCAGCTTTGTCTGCGATTGCGTTCAGTAGTTCAGTTTTTTCCATGCGAATGCAATGCGTTTTCATGTGTTTTTCATGCGCTTGATGAAAAAACTGAAGGTTTACAAACAACATCTCCTAGCAAAATCGTTTTTCACTAAAGCTCTATTCACTTCTATGGGGCTAGGGCTGCGTGACTATAGAACATGCTGCATTTTTCACACAACGCAGAACTGATATGTGAAGAAAAAAAACTCTCATGTACACAGACCCATTGAAATAAGTGCGGGTACTATGCGTTCAAGTCACGCATTGCACTGGTGCGGAAAACTTGCTCGTGTGAAAGGGGCCTAAAACATACCAGGATAGACCTAAAGAACTTAGTTGGTGATGAATTAAGACTGGCGTTTCAGGCGCCAGTCTTAATAACCCCTATACCTGGCGATGGATCCTCCGAAGTTATGATGAGACGCTGACCTCTACATAACTTCAGTGCATGTAGCGCCAGTCTAAATGTAAGGCAGCTTCTGAGCTGCATTGAATTTAGACCATTTTCTACGCCTAAAAAGATGTAGAAAATGATGAATGAGATTGGCTGGCTGGCCCGTCCACTTCCCTGCCAACGCCACATACACTTTTTTAGATCAGGCTTGAGCATTATGACCCTTTTGATCTGTAAAGCCCTGAGAAAAAAAGGGAAAGGGAGAATGTGATTGAAACCTTTTTAATATGTTAAAGGCTTAAATAAAGTTCAGGAGGGAAGGCTGAGATCTTTTTTAGTTAATATTTTTAGATTTCCTGATATTCAGTTTGCAACCTTCTCCAAGGTTCAGATTTTTCTCATGTGGATTGTGTACCTCTCAATAAAACAAGCTGGATGCTGCTGAATTTTTCCCAGCAAATTGTCTTGTCTCTGCTTTCCTTCTTCTTTACCTGTATGATCTGCTATCCTTGGCTTCTTTCCATCTTATCCCTTGCTGTGTATAACATCCTACTCCCTACCTACTGTTAGAAGCATGTGCTCTGAAAGATTTATGTTAGATTCTCTGGCATCACATCCTCCAGATGTTGTAAAACTACAACTCCCAGAATGCCCTGCTGTAGGCTGATACCTGTAGGCTGTTCGGGCATGCTGGGAGTTGTAGTTTTTTAACAGCTGGAGGGCCGCAGTTTGAGGATGCCTGCTCTACAGAAACAAAATAATAGGAAATGTTTACTAAAGACAAAAGATGAGTCAATCAATTCTACATGAATCAAATTTGTTAGCAATTCCCAAGAAATTCTAATTCCAGCGAATCCAAAACTTTTGTGATTCATCTTGCACAAATTGTTCAAGATGGTCGAGAAGAAGGCATGTGCCACCAAAAAAGAGCAAATTTTTAGACAATTTTTAATGAAAAAAGAAATCCAACAGTGCAGCGTGTTTTTCTGTTTATTACCAGCTGTTATCATCCATTTTTCCATAGCCATGTATTTCGCTGTCAAAATCAGTTCCATTCACCTGAATGAGGCTTGCAGAAATACATGTGTTTTCCATTAAAACTACTCTGTTCACATGAATGAACTGATTTTCAGCTGCAGAAATTTCTGCAACAAAATCTGCTGCTGTGAAGGCACTCTAATGCTGTCTCGGGGTTTGATAGAGTCCTAGGAGTCCTGAGAATGTCATACATAACTTTTCAGGGAAAATGGGGCACTTTCGATTTGGGATGGATTTATACTGACTGAATTAAAACTGATGGCCGATTTGACCAAATTGGACCTGAAATGAAATTTGTGAAATCTGGTCACCCCTATTGTAGGTTATTTGGAAAGTTGCTTAATTTTCCACTTGGGAAGCAATTAACACATTAAAACCAGTGGAAACATGTCTATGGACTTTAATATTTCAGGTATAAAAAGTAGCCAAAACCATTAAATTCATTTTTAGGAAAAGCCTTTAAAGTTTCTAAACTTTAAACAGCAGACATAAGTTCTGAGCAAAATAAATATGACACACTGGCAACATGAGCTTAATAAAACTTATTATGAAATTAAAGAATATTCTAATTTGCAACTGGGCTGGTATAGCTACTGGTATATAAGTATATGCATTTAGCAGATGTATTCATCATCTACTTAAAATGCAGCATGAATCTGCCTCAAAATAGGCTATAATTTAAAATAGGTTATAATTGAGGTCATGCATATAAAATTATAAAGAGTGTACACATCAATAATATACTATTGACTAGATGTGTTAAATCAGTTGTTGATCATTGGGGTGAGGCTATCTGTCAGACCCCACCCCCTTTCCCCAACTTGACCTTGACTGGACCTGTGGAGGGAAGCATACTTACCTGCTCCCTACCACTGTGTTTCTGCTCCTTTGGCCCCCCTTTGCCAGTGGTGTAGCTATAGGGGGTGCAGAGGTAGCAGTCGCTACCCAGTGCAGGAGCCTGAGGGGGCCCAAAGACCCTTGTGCCACATAGGAAGGCATCGGTATTATAGAAAGTGCATGCAGGGAGGGCTCTGTCATAGATTTTGCACTGGGGCCCAGAATCTTCAAGTTACACTTCTAGCTGGAGAGAAGGGGTTAAGTCAAGAATTTGGCATGGGGGTGTGCTGTGCCTCAGATAGCAGGAGCGCTATGTGCTCCCCTGCCCATTGCAACAAAGCACTGAGGGAAGGGAGCCCCAAGCTCAAATCTTGCACCAAGGCCCATGAGCCTTTAGTTATGCCCCTGCCATTTGCCACTGTCTCGCCCGAGTCTCCGCTTGTCAACATCTTGTGTAACGCAGGTGATGTGGCCACAGCAGCCTATGACTGGCCACAGAGGTGTCTTCTATGTGCCATGTCACTGTGTCACATGACACATGGGAGACATATCACCACAGAGGCCAGTATGCTTCCTTCCACAGGTCTGACCATATGGTGGTATGAAGAAGACAGAGACTCTGCAGAGGCGGGGACAACAGCAGTATCACTGACTTTCTTCAATTAATAAGCAACCCAGATTGCTTGTCAAATTCCGAAATTAGAGATATGATAGGGTCTATTGATGAGGCCAAATCTCTTACATATAGCAGCATATCGTCTGCGTATAACGAGATACGCTCCTCTATACCTCCCCTTTTAAAGCCAGCTATTAGTGATGTAGTTCTGAGTAGGAGTGATGAGCCGATTGAACCATATTCGATTTCGCGAAATTTTGCAAATTTTCAATTGAATATTCGTCATTATTCTATATATTGCGAATGTTACGCAAATTTATATTCGCATTGTGAATACAACTTAGAGCTGAGTTCCTAATGGTTGTACAACTTGTATTGCTAGAATTCACGAAGATAACGAATATCACGAATATAGCACTATATTCTCAATCTTCATTATATTCTAGCAACAACCATTAGGAACTCAGCTCTAAGTTGAATTCGCAATGCGAACATATACTCGCATTGCAAATTCAACTTAGAGCTGGGTTCCTAATGGTTGGCTTGCTAGAATATAACGAAGATTGAGAATATAGTGCTATATTCGTGAATACGTGATATTCGTTATATTCTAGCAATACAACCATTAGGAACCCAGCTCTAAGTTGAATTCGCAATGAGAGTAATTCAGGTTATATTAATCGCATTACGATTACAACTTAGTCAAATTTGTGACATCGTGTTTCTCACATCCGACAGTACATTTTAGCATGGAGGCGTTTCCATGCACACGGGAAGTCGGCAGAAGCGGCAACGGGCATTGACTGGAGCGGGCAGGGAGCCAAGAATCCTCCGGACAGGTAAGAACAGCTTTTGGGAAGTGGGAAGGCAACCAAAGAGCAACAAGTATTAACAACTTTAAAAAAAAAAAAACGAATATTCGAAATAGCGAATATATAGTGCTATATTCGCAATATTCACAAATTTGCGAAGTGCCAATATTTGGTAAAAAAATATGCTATTTGAATATTCGCGCTCAACACTTCTAAGCAGACATGCCAGAGCCTCTTTCTCCGGGCCAAACCCTATTTTGGTCATAACTGCCCAAAGGTACCCTCACTCCACGCTATCAAAAGCCTTTTGCGTATTCCTCCCCCCCCCCTCCCTCAACTGAAGGTTAAGGAATAGAAATCTGAGATTTAAGGAGGTGGATTTCTCAGGCATAAAGCTAGATTGAACTTCATGAATAACAGTATTAATGAAACTCAATAACCTATTAGTTAGGACCTTGACTAGTACTTTAATGTCCACTGTTAACAGGGAAATGGGCCGGTAAGAATCCACCTGTGTAGGATCTTTACCAGATTTTGGGATCATCACCACAATCGCCTCTCTCATCCAACTTGGAAGGATGTCAGTCCGGAGAGGGTCATTGAGGACATCGAGGAGATGTGGGAGTAAAATCTCTTGGTGTTTCTTATAAAATTCTCCTGGCCGTCCCCACCAAGCGTCTTCTCATTAGAGAAAGACCTCAATGCTATCTTAAGTTCCTTCAGCGAAATTCCCTCATCAAGCAGATGCCCATGCTCCACAAAGAGAGTAGGCATGAATATGGCTGATAAATAATCATCTGTGTCCAGTTAACTAGCAGCTTAGACCTGTTTACATCCTTGAAATGAGCATGGAACACTCCCAAGATAGCGGTATCTCCAGTAACCAATTCCCTCTTTACATTCCTAATGGAGGTCACACAGGAGGGGCCAGATTGTGCTTTGATGAGCCATTAAGTGACCAGCACTCCTGGTGTAAAAACCTCTGGGACTTGAAAAATTGCTTACCTCTGGCTCTAACTTGCAAATGTTCTTTCAAAAAGGCTTGGGATTTCTTCCAGCTAGCTGCTTTTTCCGACATTCAATATATTTACACTCAGTAGATAAAACCATATTAGAGAGCTCCACTGTCAGAGCCTTGCTTTTGGCCATGTGCACACTAATACTTTTTAATAGTGTTGGGTGTGAATATTCGAATCGCGAATTTTATTCGCAAATATCACAACTTCGAGAATTTGCAAATATTAAGGACTCAGCCCTATTTCACCCTAAGGACTCGGCCATTTTTTGCAAATCTGACCAGTGTCACTTTATGTGGTGATAACTTTAAAACGCTTTTTCTTATCCAGGCCATTCTGAGATTGTTTTTTCGTCACATATTGTACTTCATGACAGTGGTAAAATGAATTCGAAAAATTTCATTTTTATTTATAAAAAAATACAAAATTTACCAAAAATTTTAAAAAATTTGCAATTTTCCAAGTTTCAATTTCTCTACTTCTATAATACATAGTAATACCGCCAAAAAAGTTATTGATTTACATTCCCCATATGTCTACTTGATGCATCGATCATTTTGGGAATGCTATTTCATTTTTTGGGAATGTTACGGCTTAGAAGTTTAGAAGCAAATCTTGAAATTTTTCAGAAATTTTCAAAAACCCACATTTTAGGGACCAGTTCAGGTCTGAAGTCACTTTGTGAGGCTTACATAATAGAAACCACCCAAAAATTACCCCATTCTAGAAACTACACCCGTCAAGGTATTCAAAACTGATTTTACAAACGTAATTAACCCTTTAGGTTTTCCACAAGAGTTAATGGCAAATGGAGATAAAATTTCAGAATTTCGATTTTTTTGGAAAATTTTCCATTTTAATCCATTTTTTCAAGTAACAAAGCAAGGGTTAACAGCCAAACAAAACTTAATATTTATTCCCCAGATTCTGTAGTTTGCACGAACACCCAATATGTGGTCGTAAACTGCTGTATGGCCAAACTGCAGGGCGCAGAAGCAAAGGAACGTCATATGGTTTTTGGAAGGTGGATTTTGCTGGACTGGTTTTTTGACACCATGTCCCATTTGAAGCCCCCCGAAGCACCCCTAGAGTAGAAACTCCATAAAAGTGACTTCACTCCATAAAAGTGACTTCATCTAAGAAACTACACCCCTCAAGGTATTCAAAACCAGTTTTACAAACTTTTTTAACCCTTTAGGTGTTCCTCAAGAGTTATTGGCAAATGGAGATGAAATTTCAGAATTTCTATTTTTTGTTACCTTGTCTCAAAAAAAAGTGTAATATAGAGCAACCAAAAATCATATTTACCCTAAAATAGTACCAACAAAACTGACAACTTATCCCGTAGTTTCCAAAATGGGGTCACTTTTTTGGAGTTTGTACTGTAGGGGTACATCAGGGGGGCTTCAAATGGGACATAGTGTCAAAAAACCAGTCCAGCAAAATCTGCCTTCCAAAAACCATATGGCGTTCCCTTCCTTCTGTGCCCTGTCGTTTGGCCATACAGCAGTTTACGACCACATATGGGGTGTTTGTGCAAACAAGAGAATCAGGGCAATAAATATTAAGTTTTGTTTGGCTGTTAACCCTTGCTTTGCTACTGGAAAAATGGATTAAAATGAAAAGTTTGCAAAAAAATTGCTGTTTTGGGACCGTTTTTATTTTTTGTTATTTACATTGTTGAACTGACAGGTTAGATTGCATGCTATTTCTATAGAGCAGGTTGTTACGGACGCGACAATACTAAATATGACTACTTTTTAGGGGGTTTTGTTTCAGTTTTACATAATAAAGCATTTTTGAAAAAAATTATTTTTTAGTGTCTCCACATTCTGAAAGCCATAGTTTATTTTTTATTTTTTGGGCGACTGTCTTATGTAGGGGCTCATTTTTTGCGGGATGAGATGGCGGTTTGATTGGCCCTATCTTGGGGTGCATATGACATTTTGGTCGCTTGCTATTACACTTTTTGTGATGTAAGGTGACAAAAATGGCTTTTGACACCGTATTTATTATTATTTTTTTATGTGTTCAGCTGAGGGGTTAGGTCATGTGTTATTTTTATAGAGCAGGTTGTGACGGATGTGGCAATACCTAATATGTATACTTTTTATTTATTTATATAAGTTTTATGCAATAATATCATTTAAAAAAAAAAAAAAAAATCATGTTTTAGGGCGATTGTCCTATGTTTGCGGGATGAGGTGACAGTTAGATTGGCACTATTTGGGGGGTCATATGACTTTTTGATCGCTTGATATTACACTTTTTGTGATGTAAAGTGACAAAAAAATGGCTTTTTATTTTTTTTTTACAGTTTTTACTTGAGGGGTTAGGTCAGGTGATATTTTTATAGAGAAGATTCTTACGGACGTGGAGATACCCAATATGTTTTTTTTTTTCACATTTAAGACTAAAAAGCATTTTTGAAACAAAAAAAAACATGTTTTAGTCTAAGAAGCATAGTTTTTTTATTTTTCGGCTAATTGTTTTAGGTAGGGGCTCATTTTTTGCGGGATGAGATGGTGGTACTATTTTGGGAGGCATACGCTTTTTTGATCGCTTTGTATTACACTTTTAGTGATGAGTGACGAGTTCAGTCATGTGATATTTTTATAGAGCAGATTTTTACGGACGCGGCGATACCTAATATGTGTTGTGTTTTATTTTTTTTAATTTTTATTTGGTGATATGTGTTTTTTTTTTTCATTTTTACTTTTTTTCACTTTTTTTACATTTTTTTTGTTCCAGACCCACTTGGTTCTTGTAGATCCAGTGGATCTGGTGTCTGTATAATACAGAACAGTACACTATATAGTGCACTGTGCTGTATTTTTTACTTTACAAGGTCTGAATAGACCTTTAGCAGGTCTATTCAGACTTTCAGCACCATGGAGAGCAGGACGCTTCTGAAAGTGTCCTGCTTCCATGGCAACCATCACCCGCTGCCATAAGTGCGCAGCGGGTGATGGATGGGGAGGGAGTGAAGCCCCCTCCCTCTGCGATCCCATCCTGTTGGGGGGCTGAAAAGGCACAGCAGCCCCCCAATGGGAGAGGGAGCTCCCTCCCTCCCTGTTAACCCTTCCATACGCAATCGCGATCCCACCCTCCGCACCGCCCGCCTCACACACCGCCGCCCGCCGCCCCGCAACCACCCCCCTGCACCTCAACAGCCATAATATGATTGGGGGCCGCAGGGGGGGGGTTAAAAATGAACACTTTGGGGGCATTAACTCTCTGATCCCTGTGGTCTGCGGTCAGAGATCGCACAAAGCGCTGCAAACCGCAGGTCTGAATTGACCTGCAGTTTGCAGAGATCGCCGATATGGGGGGGTCACAGGACCCCCCTGGGCATTGTAACAAGGTACCTGCTGAATGATTTCAGCAGGTACCTTGTTCCGATCACTGCCGGCTGAGCAGCAGTGATCGGAACTACTCATGACTTACCTGTACGTCATGGGTCCTTAAGGACTCGGAAACCATGACGTACAGGTATGTCATGGGTCCTTAAGGGGTTAAGAATATAGTGATATATATTAGTGTGTGGTTAAGTGTGTGGATGTGTAAGTGTGACTTAAGATTAAGTGAGGGAGTAACTGAGAGCTAAATTATTTGTGGACATTGAGTGGCTGCATTTGACTCTATTGTACACTAGGACTTTCTGCTTTGCAAGCTTCATTGCTGTGTTAACACTTTTTTTTCCTTTACCAGGGGTTGCACAGGTGAGTAAGTAGGGTGTGGCTGCCTAATTTGGAGCCTTTATGAAGTCAGCAGTGAGGAGAGCTCAGCCTTTGAATCCAGAGGAAAAAAAAAACAGGCTGGTGTATTTGAGTTTCATTTACAGTATACTTATATAAGTAGATATATATATAACGCGAGGTTGGTCGCGACGGGTGGTTGATTAAGTGTGTGGTTGTGTAAGTGTGACTTAAGATTAAGTGACTTCAGATTCAAGGACTTCAGTGGCGGACTGAAATTCGTCAGTTCTTGTTACTACATTATATTGTATTTTTTTGTTTTTGTGGTGTAATCCCCATAAGTATGTCAATTGACAATGACACAATTGACAATGCCGTCCAGTGCACATCTTGCATGATGTATGCAGTCCTGGAACAGCCGTTTGAGGGTGCATAACTTTGTTCAAAATGTGAGCAAATTACCTGTTTGGAATCGCACATCGAGTCTCTAAACGGGCATATTGCAACACTGAGAGCCACTGACAATTTGCAAAAGAGTTTGCTGCTCATCGAGCAAGCAGTCTTTGGGGTAGTTCAGGAGAAGGGTGACAGTAAGGAGGCTGAGGAAAGTGAGGTAGCTAGCTGGGTGACAGTAAGAAAGGGGGGTAGAGGGACGAGTGCCAGGGAGGCTAGCCTTGATCTGACACACCCCAACAAGTTTGCACGTTTGGCAGCTGAGGGGGGTGGCAGCTCAGGAACAGCACTGCTGCAGCCAGACACTTCCTCTGCTGGTCAAGGGAATGTCAGCTCCAGTAAGCAGGGGACCAGGAGAGCAGGGCAGGCCAGACAGGTGCTGGTAGTGGGAGACTCAATTATTAGGGGAACAGATAGGGCGATCTGTCACAAAGATCGTGATCGCTGAACAGTGTGCTGTCTTCCTGGCGCTAGAGTTCGACACATCGCAGATCGGGTTGACAGATTACTGGGAGGGGCTGGAGAAGATCCAGCGGTCATGGTCCATATCGGAACCAATGACAAAGTTAGAGGTAGGTGGAGAGTCCTTAAGAATGATTTCAGGGATTTAGGTGAAAAGCTTAGGGCAAGGACCTCAAATGTAGTATTTTCCGAAATACTGCCTGTACCACGGGCCACACAAGAAAGGCAGAGGGAGATTAGATAGGTTAACAAGTGGCTCAAGAACTGGTGTAGGAAGCAGGGTTTTGGGTTCATGGAGAACTGGGCCGACTTTGCTATCGGCTACAGGCTCTATCGTAGGGACGGGCTGCACCTCAATGGGGAAGGGGCAGCCGTGTTGGGGAGAAAGATGGTTAGAAGGTTGGAGGAGTGTTTAAACTAGGGACTGGGGGGAGGGAAATTACATTATAGGAGGGGAAGATAGTGCAGATAGAGGCCGGGGGCAAGGTAGTGGGGGAGGAATGAAAGGAGGGACTAGAAAAGTTCAGAAGGAAAGGTGTAGGGAAAAAAATATGCATAAACCTCTCAAATGTATGTATACTAATGCCAGAAGCCTGACTAATAATACTGGGGAACTGGAATTAGTGATGTGTGAGGAGGATTATGACATAGTGGGAATAACTGAGACATGGCTGGACGATAGCTATGACTGGGCTGTTAATGTACAAGGTTACAATCTGTTCAGAAAGGATCGTCAAAACCGGAGAGGGGGAGGGGTCTGCCTTTACATAAAGTCCTGTATAAAGCCCACACTCCGGGAAGACATCTGTGAGGGACACGAAAATGTGGAGTCATTGTGGGTGGAGATAAATGGAGCCAAAAACAATAATGAATTACTAATAGGAGTTTATTATAAACCACCTAATATACCAGAGTCCACAGAAAATCTATTACTAAACGAGATAAACAAGGCGGCAAACCATAATGAGGTGGTTATTATGGGGGACTTCAACTACCCAGATATAGACTGGGAAACTGAAACCTGTACATCCCATAAAGGAAACAGGTTCTTGGCAATAGCCAAAGACAATTACCTTTCCCAAATGGTTCAGGACCCAACTAGAGGGATGGCCATACTGGACTTATTATTAACCAATAGACCTGATAGAACAAAAGACGTGCAGGTCGGGGGACACCTGGGAAATAGTGACCATAAAGTAATAACCTTCCAATTATCCTTCAAACGAGAGTTTCTACAGGGAGGAACAAGAATACCGGACTTCAAAAAAGCAAAATTTAGCCAACTAAGAGAGGCCATAGGCCCAATTAACTGGGACAAAGTCCTCAAAAATAAAAATACAACCACAAAATGGGAGATTTTTAAAAGCATCGTAACATCTAATTGTGATCGATGCATACCTTATAGAAATAAAAGGCTAAGGAATAAGAAGAAACCAATGTGGATAAATAGAACCGTAAAAAAAGCAATAAATGACAAAAAGAAAGCATATAAATCACTAAAACAGGAGGGGAGCCAGGAAGCTCTGATAAACTATAAGGAAAAAAATAGACTATGTAAAAAACTAATAAAAACTGCCAAACTAGAGACCGAGAGATTAATTGCCAAAGAGAGCAAAACTAAACCTATAATATTTTTCAATTATATAAATGGTAAAAAATATAAATCTGAAGGAATCGGCCCTCTACATAGCAATGAGGGGGGAGTTGCAGAAAGCGACGAGGATAAAGCTAAGCTATTAAATATTTTCTTCTCCACTGTTTTCACTGAGGAAAATAAACTGTCAGATGAAATGCAAAATGTAAAAGTAAATTCCCCTTTAAAAGTGCCCTGTCTGACCCAGGAAGAAGTACAGCAGCGACCTAAAAAGATTAAAATAGACAAATCGCCAGGACCGGATGGCATACACCTACGTATCCTAAGGGAATTAAGTGATGTCCTAGCCAGACCCTAATTTTTGATATTCACGGACTCCATACTGACAGGGAATGTTCCACCAGACTGGTATATAGCAAATGTGGTGCCAATACTCAAAAAGGGTCCAAAAACAGAGCCTGGAAATTAACATCTGTTGTGGGTAAACTGTTTGAAAGTTTTGTAAGAGATGCTATCTTGGAGTATCTCAATGAAAATAAGCAAATTACACCATATCAGCATGGCTTCATGAGGGATCGGTCATGTCAAACTAATTTAATCAGTTTCTATGAGGAGGTAAGTTCTAGACTTGACCGGGGTGAATCAGTGGATGTCATATATCTGGACTTTTCCAAAGCATTTGACACTGTACCACACAAAAGGTTAGTATATAAAATGAGAACACTTGGGCTAGGAGAAAATTTCTGTATGTGGGTAAGTAACTGGCTCAGTAATAGAAAACAGAGAGTGGTTATTAACGGTACACACTCAGATTGGGTCACTGTCACTAGTGGGGTACCTCAGGGTTCAGTATTGGGCCCTATTCTCTTCAATATATTTATTAATGATCTTGTAGAAGGCTTGCACAGTAAAATATCAATTTTTGCAGATGACACTAAACTGTGTAAAGTAATTAACACTGAAGAGGACAGTTTTCTGCTACAGAGGGACCTGGATAGATTGGGGGCTTGGTCAGAGAAATGGCAGATGAGGTTTAACGCTGACAAATGTAAAGTTATGCACATGGGAAGGAATAATGCAAGTCACCCGTACATACTAAATGGTAAAACACTCAGTAACACTGACATGGAAAAGGATCTAGGAATTTTAATAAATAACAAACTAAGCTGTAAAAACCAGTGTCAGGCAGCTGCTGCCAAGGCCAATAAGATAATGGGTTGCATCAAAAGGGGCATAGATGCCCGTGATGAAAATATAGTCTTACCACTTTATAAATCACTAGTCAGACCACACATGGAGTACTGTGTACAGTTCTGGGCTCCTGTGAACAAGGCAGACATAGCAGAGCTAGAGAGGGTACAGAAAGGGGAAACTAAAGTAATAACTGGAATGGGGCAACTACAGTACCCTGAAAGGGTATCAAAATTAGGGTTATTCACTTTAGAAAAAAGACGACTGAGGGGAGATCTAATAACTATGTATAAATATATCAGGGGTCAGTACAGAGATCTCTCCCATCATCTATTTATCCCCAGGACTGTGACAGTGACGAGGGGACATCCTCTGTGTCTGGAGGAAAGAAGGTTTGTACACAAACATAGAAAAGGGTTCTTCACGGTAAGAGCAGTGAGACTATGGAACTCTCTGCCTGAGGAGGTGGTGATGGTGAGTACAATAAAGGAATTCAAGAGGGGCCTGGATGTATTTCTGGAGTGTAATAATATTTCAGGCTATAGCTACTAGAGATAGGTCGTTGATCCAGGGAATTGTTCTGACTGTCTGATTGGAGTCGGGAAGGAATTTTTTCCCCTTAAGTGGGGAAAATTGGCTCTACCTCACAGGGGTTTTTTGCCTTCCTCTGGATCAACTTGCAGGAAACAGGTCGAACTGGATGTACATATGTCTTTTTTCGGCCTAATATACTATGTTACTATGTTACTAGTATTTTTTTTTTAATCAGTAACCTCCCTTTTTGCTTGTGGGTCAATGAGAAGGCTGCAATGTCCTTGTCTGGGCTTAGCAACATCCCTAGCAACCAATAGGAAAGTTGCCTATCCCTTTAGGATATAAGAACCTTCCCAACAGCCATTTTATACAGTTTATTACAGTTCTGAGAGAGACATCAGTGTCATTGCTGTGCTCTCTGCTTTCTTGTGTCACATTACATCAGTTAGTTAGTTAGTTAGTTTATATATATAATACAGATAGTTAGTGGGAGATAGTCAGTGAAAGTTAGATAGTGATATAGTGTAGCTGATAGTGTTCCAGCGCAGGGTGTTAGGTAGTGTGATGTCCATACATACATGCTGAAATGTGAAGTTGCACGCATTGTGACAAAATATGCGCATCATTAATTGCCGATTTGTGCAATCGCGAATATATTGGAGAACTCTATCTGCATATAAAGCTATTGTAATGTTCTGCCATGTAATGTTTCTCCAGTCTCAGTAAACTTCGAGCAGTTTGAAAAATGTAGCTATAGTGACCCACGCCTGAATTGCGTGTGCATTACTAGAATATTACATTGCCGATTTTCACAATCAAGAAAATAATAGTGAATTCGTGAATATATGACGAATATTCTACGAAATATTCCCGAAATATCGTGAATTTGAATATTGCCCCTGCCGCTCATCACTAATTTTTATACAGTATATAATCCTCTTACATATGCCTCCATTGCGTCCCATACCATGGGTCCAGATGCAGACCCTATATTGTGACTGAAAAAGTCTATCCTTTTTTATTTTTAATTGGTGTACTATAGGACAATAATATACTAATACTAATATATTAATGAATCCCATTCTTCCAAACTGAGGGAAGACATCATGATTTTTGCATCTCATATTCCTAGCTCCTAGAGGTCACGTATTACTTGCACATCAAAAGTGGAATGCATGCTCCATTATACACAGGATGACCCTTATGTGACAGTATGACTGTTCCTTCACATCTCCTGGCTTGTTTGTGGGAGGACTCCCTGGAGACAATTGCAGGGCTGAGCCACATGCCAATCATGTGCTTCACTGCAGTTAAACAATAACTCTTTCTGGAGAGTGATGACCTTTGTTAAGAGGAACCTTCTGTCAGTTTGTCATGATAAATCGACTCAGAAAAGCACATATTAAGTGATGACCCTTCATTTTTAAAGACAGGGTTTATTGCAATTAGGCAGCCTGTCAATGACTCACTATGAAAAAAATCCCTGTCATTACTTATTATTCATTCGTGAATTATCATAGAGGGTCACTTAAATTGATTGTCCAGATTCAGATCCCCTTCTTCACCCAGGCATGCTCCGATGCCCTCCCTTGCCCTAGCTACATTGAATCTCACAGGACAAGGGCTTTTTTATTAAAGGGGTTTTGTCACCTCAGCAAATTGCATGTATTATGTAGAATAAGTTAATACAAGGCACTTACTAATGTATTGTGATTATCCATGTTGCTCCCTTTGCTGGCTGGATTCATTTTTCCATCACATTATACACTGCTCGTTTCCATGGTTACAGACCACCCTGCAATCCATCATCGTGGTTTTGCTTGCACACTATAAAAAAGCACCCGCCTATGTGCACTGCCATGGTCCCCGTCACCAGAGAGGCCGGAAATTTTTCCTATGGTGTGCAATCACGGCCACAACTGATGGATTACAGGGTAATCATAACCATGGAAATGAGCAGTGTATAATGTGATGGAAAAAAGGAAGCAATATGGGTAATGACAATACATAAGTAAGTGGCGTGTATTAACTTTCTCTACATAATAAATGCCACTTGCTGAAGTGACCAAATCCTTTTAAATCCGGTGGCATACGAGGGATCTGCTAGGCAGAGGCTTCCGCCTAGCCGTGAGGCCAGTGATGTCACCTGCACTAATGGACAGGCTTTAGCTCTGCCCTAGCCTTTAAAACAGGCTAAGGCAGCGTTAAAGACAACCCCATAATGCCGGAGATGGCATCGGCAACACTGCTAGACAGAAGCCTCTGCCCATCAGTGTTAAATTTAAACAAACAGTCCTTGCCCTGCGCAATACAGAGCAGGGCAAAGGAGAGCATGGGAGCATCTCAGATGGCCTGGCTGGGTGAAAATGGGGATATGTCCGGGTTCAGCTCTGAACCCAGACAACCCCTTTAAGATCATCATCTACCCTTTATGGACAACAATGTGGTGCCAGAGGTAGGATATCAGTTGTGTTACTGCCAGCAATTGTTCTTCTTTAAAAGAGTTTTATGAGACTTTTATAGCGATAACCAATCCTCTTGATAGGTCTTCAGTAGATAGATCATCTGTTTGAGACTGTATTTGCATTCACAGTAGCACCGCAACCTTCTCTCAGTTCACCAAGCACAGAACTGTACACTCTATAGCGGTGTGCTTGGTATCGCAGATCAGCCCCATTCACTTCATGGTGTAGTCCATCAGTGGATGGCTGGTCCCTCTCAGTAGTGTGGCTGTGAAGTCTACAGCTGTAAACATGCGTTATCTTTACACTGGCTTTTTTGTCCATGCATTGTCCCTTTTATTGTCTCTTAACCTTTTATAGAAGTCTGTTTTTCTCACCTTCAGGAGTTGGCTCTTAGTACAGTTGCCTTTTTGGCAGCTTGCTATGTCACAAAGTTGGCATCTACCCTGATAAAGATATTTTTTTTTCTACTTTAGCTACAGCCTCCCTCTCTTACACATCAGAAACCATGTCTTTTTTCTTGGCTTAGTTGCCAGCAACTCACTAACAAGGAGGGTGAGGCCAGCCCACCACCCAGCGACTGTATCTAATGGCAATTTTATACAAAGATTTGTTCGCACTCAGTCGGTTGCTGCTGTAAATAAGGTTTCCACCCCAGGCAATATATAAACAAAATTACAGCAGATGAAATGTTATTTTTTTTCTGTATTTGCTCTTTTATTTTGTTTTCAACAGATTTAGTTTTAGGCTACGTTCACACGAAGACATTTGTCGCGTGACAAATAGGGCACAACTTCACTGCAACAATTTTTTTAATGGGAGTCTATGGTGTCACATTGCGACATGCGACATGCTGCGACTGCGACGCGACAGTCGAAGAAAAACCCATCTTGAATGGATTTTTTGCGACTGTCGCGTCGCAGTCGCAGCATGTCGCATGTCGCAATGCGACACCATAGACTCCCATTATAAAAATTGTCACGCGACAATAGTGCGTCTTTTTGTTGCGCGACAAATGTCGTTGTGTGAACGTAGCCTTAAACAGAAGCAGAGAAACATACGGCAGTACGTGTGAACGTTTTCGGCTATGCAAAGCCTTCTTCAGACACTGTGCCGCAGTGGGTATAGGCGGAAAAGAAGTTAGCTCACACCAAAAGTACAGGAGCTATGCTCCAAATACACCCGCTCAAGATTTGGAGCATAGCTCCTGTACTTTTGGTGTGACCTAACTTCTTTTCTGCCTACACCCACTGCGGCACAGTGTCTGAAGAAGGCTTTGCATAGCCGAAAACGTTCACATGTACTGCCGTATGTTTCTCTGCTTCTGTTAAAAACAAAATCTGTTGAAAACAAAATAAAAGAGCAAATACAGAAAAAAAAACATTTCATCTGCTGTAATTTTGTTTATATATGTATCCAAGGGCAGCCAGTTAACTGCTCCCTTCCCATATTCAGCCTTTTGGAATACAAATACATAATAAAGCCACATCAATCACTTTTACCATTGGAAGTCCATATTCAGCATTTATTAACTACCAGTTCACTGCATTTCTATTATGCTTATTGTGTTTTGCATGCATTATATAATGCGGTATGAATATTCATTCATGTTATTGAATTATTGTGTTTTTAATGCATTATATAGTGCAGTATGATTTTTCATTTGTGTTATTGTATTATTGTGTTTTGCATGTATTATATTGTGCAGTATCATTATTCATGTCTGCTATTGTATAAATGTGTTTTGCAAGTGTTATATAGTGCAGTATGATTATTCATTCCTGTTATTGTAATATTGAGTTTCTGTTTAACATGCTTGTATGCATACCATTTCTGTAATATACATATAGTTCAACTCCCACTATCTTCTACCCCTCCCAACATAGTTTTTTTGGTGGAAGTAGTTAACACATGAAAGACTACTTAGTCATCATGTAAGATTATCTTATTATATTGTGAGAAAATACCTTCCAGTAAGCCATTCTTAATCTTTGATATTTAACCCTTTCAGACATGTACATGTATGGTGCAGCCGGAAGGTAGTTAAGGGAGCGAATTTCAGTGCTTTTAGTTAGAGAAAGCTTTTCAAAGATCCAAAAGTCCTTTTAAGGACTACTGTGTGTGTGTTTTAGATCAACAATATATTTAACACCAGTGTCAGGGACATCCATGCTAAGGAAGGGACAGGGAGAGAAATTTGCTGTTTTTACTAGCAAATGCTTTTCAAAGACCCCACAATGCCTTTTAATGACTACTGGGTGTGTTTCACAGCAGCAAGAATTTTTTATTTTGTACCTATTAGTATAGGGTACACCATCTGCAGTGCTATACTATTAGGTGCAGTGATCAAGAGGGTACAGAAGCTGAAATCTCTTGATCAGTGGCAGGGGTAACAGCCTGGCCCCTGCTGGATCTGTCGGTAATGTTAAAAACTCCACTGCCAGCTGATTGACCACTTAGATGCCTTAGTCAATGCTGACCGCTGCATCTAAGAAGTTTAGAGATGGAGGGGCTCCCGCTCTCACTCTATTGTCTCCCCACAGGGTGCTGTTGGCTGTCATGGCAGCCTGAGGCCTTACAAAGGCCCGGTGCCTGACAGATATGGAAGCTTATGAGGCCTAGCCCCTAGGCTGGGTCTCATAGGTAAACTGTCATTGTGAAACACATGCAGTACAAGGCAGTACAATGCATCATGCCATTGCGTACCATAATGCATTTAAAATTGAGCACATATTTATCACTCGCCATCAGAGTGAATACAATAAATACAATTATTAGATTAATTACTGTACCAAACTATAAGAGAGAGTACAAACAAGAATAAACATATAAGACCATTAACTGAAATCATTATCAGTTATCAATATAAAACTAATGAATGAAATTAATGAATCATTAATGGATAATATATTAATATATATATATATATATATATATATATATATATAATGATTATGCATATATAAAGCAATTAATGACGGCAGCTAGAATAAAACTGAATATCAGAGTATAATAACCAGTATAGTAATATAATAATTGAAAAAATAACATACTAATAAGATATAATAACTAGGGCTGAGTGAACCTGAACTGTTGAGTTAGGGTTTTTGGCACCCAGACCCGGACCCGAACATTTCTATAATAGTTCGGCTTCATTGTTTGGGGATTTCTATGGCGCTTGTTGAAAAGCTGCAGGGCAGTCAATCAACAAGCGTTTAACTACTTTGCCCTTAGAAGCCATCAAAGCCATGCCTACTAATGGCATGGTTGTGATTGGCCAAAAGCAGCATGTGACCCAGCCTCTATATAAGCTGGAGTCACATAGTGCCGCACGTCACTCTGTTCTTATTAGTGTAGGGATAGGATGCTGCAGCTACTGTGAGGAAGAGAATAGGAAAGAAGCTGAATAATATCTGATATCAGAACTTGTTCACTTAGCTATCTACATCCTTTTTTTCTTGTGGGTGCAATGCAACAGTTTTTTACCCTGTCCCGACTCCGAGGCCAGTGACAAAGACTTTAATCCGTCTGTGAGTTAGGTTGGTGTAGGCGGGCATTTTGTGCAAGTGTAGTGCACTTGCACCTGCATATGTGCCAGGGACAATAATTTTATCCAATTCTTTTACTTCAGTGGGCAACATATACCCATTTTTTAAGTGCACCTGCACTGCATATGTGCCAGGGGAAGGGAAAAATAATATAGTTAATTTGTCTTCTTTTGTAAAGTACCCCTGTGCTGCAGATGTCAGTGTCATTAATTCAGTAAATCCATCTGTTAGATTCTGGGCTGACAAATTCTTTTGCTAAAAAGTACATTTTCTATGTATGCTATGCATTTGTGATAATGAAAGAAAATTAGTTAAATCCATCTGTTTCGCTATGGGTGAAAAAAAATCATCTTTTTTTCCCCCTATATGTACCTTTGGAGCCTGTACTGCAAATCTGACAGTGAAATAAAATCAGTAAATACAACTGTGACATTGTTGGTGAAAACAACACTTAATTCTGGGCACAAAGTACATTTACGCCCTCCACTGCATTAGTGATAGTGAAAGAAATTCATTTAAATCCACCTGTTTCATTTGTGGGGGGAAAAAAAATCATATATTTTTTCAATAAAATCCCTTTTCTGCCTGCTCTGCAACTCTGATAGTCAAATATAATCAGTAAATCCATCTGCTTCATTTGTGGGTGAAAAAAATCATATTTTTTTCCAATAACTCCCTTTTCTGCAAATCTGATAGTGAAATATAATCAGTAAATCCATCTGTTTCACTGTGGGTAAAAAAAACATCTTTTTTTTCTCCTATAAAGTACCTTTGGGGCCTGCACTGCAACTCTGATAGTGAAATATAATCAGTAAATCCATCTGTTTTACTGTGGGTGAAAAAAATCATATGTTTTTCCTATGAAGTACCTTTGGGGCCTTCACTGCATAGCTGATAGTGAAATAAAATCAGTATGTACAACTGGGACATTGGGGTTGAAAAAAACCCTTTTTTTTGCCATAAAGTACCCCTGCACTGCATACCTGACTTGGAAATATATTCAGTAAATTAGATGGCCTTCAGATTGTTGGGTGACCTGTACCCCTTCTTTCTTTCAAAGCACCCCTGCACTTGTTGCCTGACATAAAGCCTTTTTTGGCTGTGAAGCCAAAGGTAGTCGCCCCACAACAATGTGCTTTGTTTTCTTTTTTTTGTTTGTTTTTATAAATTGGGGTAGACCCCAAAACATTGGGAAATATAAAAAAGAAAACAAAGAGTAAGTGCGCTGTAGTATAACAATGGTTGGGTGAGGCCGGTATACATGCCTATTCTGCATAAGGTATGAACAAATCCTATGGGATTCATGCCTGGTTCTTTTTAATGAACATAAGATTGTCCACGTTGGCTGTGGACAGGCGGCTGCGCTTGTCTGTGATAACGCCCCCAGCTGTTCTAAACACACATTCAACTTCAGAGAATACACTGGCTGCAGGGCAGGCCAGCACCTCCAAGGTGTAAAGGTCAAGCTGAGGCCATGTTCCCAATTTGGAGACCCAGAAGTTGAATGAGGCAGACCCAGTGGCGTAGCTAGAAATGACTGGGCCCAACAGCAAATTTTTGAATAGGGCCACCCTCCCCCAGTAATTTTTTCGCACCCCCTTTATTTCATGCCGCCTCCATTCCTGTGGCTACTAAAGATTGCTCTCTCAGACCAAGCTCGGCAGCTGTTTTCTACACATTCTATACTGCAACTGTATATAATTTAATTGTATAATACTGTTGAGGGGGCCCTGACAAAGTCTTTTAGTCCTCCTCCTCCTGGGTGGGCCCCTTCTGGGTCAGGGCCCCAAAGCAGCCGCTTTCCCTGCTTCCCCTGTATCTACGACCCTGGGCAGACCCATCACTTAGT
Organism: Bufotes viridis; assembly: GCA_033119425.1. Lineage (NCBI taxonomy): Eukaryota > Metazoa > Chordata > Amphibia > Anura > Bufonidae > Bufotes > Bufotes viridis. The sequence goes on along the minus strand of CM065594.1, from coordinate 242,328,995 downwards.
ACATGTAGGCGTGTGCACAGATACTATTCCACCATTTTGCTGAAATGCTGCCTCTTGCTCAGACGTTCCATATCTGCTGGTGGTGCTGGTTGTTGTGGCATGGTGACAAAGCTTTTCCACATTTTGGCCATGCTAACCCTGCCTTCTGAGGTGCGGGTGGTGACCAAGCTGCATTGGGGACTTCTTCCTCCTCCTCTGCTTTAGCCTTGTGCTTCCACTGAACCCCCGGTGTCAGGTGTGAATGCCATCAGCAGCACTTCTACCAGCGTTGGCTTCTTCCGATCACACTTCTGGTTGGGTTAATTTTCTCTTTTTGAAATGTTCCTTGTATAGTTTTTGTCACGATTTATAATAAAAAGTCCTGAAAACCGTGGAAATGTTATCCAACAATCTAACAGACAAATTTAATAAAATTATTTGCATGTCAAATCTGCAGCTCAGGCCGCAGGGGTCCTTGAGCACCAATCCGCCTCGGGCCCAGCCGCCACTACATTTACCCAGTGTGCTGTTAGGGAGATATAATTTCTCTGCTCGTGCATACCGGTCCACGTATTGGTGGTTATGTGGACGTTGCCACAGATTTTCAGAATTAGGCTTGGTCCTTAGGTGAAAACCAACTTGGTCCTCAAAGGGTTAAAGTCGACATTCATTTGTGGCTGTGGATGACTTCGATATTTCATGCTCCTAGGAGTGGCAGATATTGAAATAGTAATGTGAGCATAGAATTAATAATAAAGTTTAACCATAAATCAACCCCTCAAAAAACAAATATGCCTTAAAGAGGTTCTCCAGTATGTTGACATTGATGGCTTATCCTCAGGGGAGGCAGTCAATATCAGATTGATGTGGGTCTGACACCCTGCACATCCACCAATCAGTTGTGCACCAGACCTGCACAGTTCTGTCCATTGTGTACTGGACAGAGCTCTTTACATTTTTATAGGAACCAGTATTGGAAAACTTATGGGCCTAATGGATCAAGGGCCAAGGGTCAAAACAAAAAAATCAGCTGACCTAGATATCAGAAATTCTCTTTTGCTGCTATAATAATATAATTAAAGTAGGACTTTAATTATATTATGTATATTCAAATAGGTAGTGCTGCTATGCCAGGAGAGTTACATAAATAAGGGTAGCTATGATTGAAAGCCACAGTCCCAGAAAACCAGCCAGGACGGTAAATATCAATGTGGATAGTGCAGTTACGAAAAAAAAAACATTTGAGGCTGTTTAATGAGAATACATATGTGGGAATACTGTACCTTGGGCATGCCTAAACCCATGTCTGTCAGATTTGTCCATACATGCAACACTGCATTATGTTACCTATTTATATCTATGAATTATAGTTAAATAACTGTAAAGTCCTTTATCGAGTCAAAAACATTTTTAAAAAATAGCATAAAAATATACATTTTTGGTGTCCCCAGAATGATAACAAACTGCACAATAAAGTTAACAATGGCTGAATGTTGTACTGTACCCAAATTTGAAGTTAAATGCTAAATTATATATATATATATATATATATATGTATATATATATATATATATATATATACTGTATATACTCCAAAATAGAAATACATTTGCTACAAAATAAAACTAATAACGCTGTAAGATCTCACATGGCAGGCAGTTAGATCCAGTACTACACAGCACCGTTCATTGAGTAGCGCGCTGCTCTTGTTTTAAGTGAATGGCAGCAAAGCTGCAGTAAACAGGTCTGTCTGCTACACAATACATGGAGTTGTGTTGTTCAAAATTAATGCCTACTTCAAGCACCAGATATACTCCTGAACAGCCAACAGTGGAGGTGCAGGTTGTCGAACCCCCATTGATCTTATATTGATGGCCCCTCTGATCATTAGAGTTGAGCGAACACCTGGATGTTCGGGTTCGAGAAGTTTGGCCGAAGTTCACGAAAACATTCACAGACTCAGGGCCATGGCAACCATACATGGGAGTTAAAGTTCACATCACAGCCAAGAAGGATTCATGTCTGCCAGCAGTGTGACAGGCCTCACTCACAGACTCAAGCCAATGGCAACCATACATGGGAGTTGAAGTTGTCATCACAGTCAAGACGGGATCATGTCTGCCTGCAGGGCCACAGGCCTTATTCAAACATTCAGGCCCATGGGACCCACAAAGAGGAGAGTTAAAATCACGCCAAGACAGTATTCATTTCACCCAGCAATGCCACAAGCCTCATTCTCAGATTCAGACCCATATCACCCATAAAGTGGAGACTTACAATCATGCCAAAACAGTATTGATTTCACCCAGTAGTGCCACAGGCCTGATTCACTAATTCAGGACATTGGCACCCGCAAAGAGGAGAGGTCATTTGACAGTAAAAAAAGGTTAATGTCTCCCACGAATGCAGCAAGCGATGAAACAAAATATAGGCCCCTGACAACCAGACATTGTAGAGGTTATTTGACAGCATAAAGAGGATAATGTCTCCCACCAATGCAGCAAGCGATGAAACGAAATATAGGCCACTGACAACCAGACAATGTAGAAGTCATTTGACAGCATAATGAGGACAATGTCTCCCACCAATGCAGCAAGCGATGAAATGAAATATAGGCCCCTGACAACCAGACAATGGGGCAGTCATTTGACAGTAAAAAGAGGATAATGTCTCCCACCAATGCAGCAAGTGATGAAACGAAATATAGGCCCCTGACAACCAGACAATTTAGAGGTCATTTGACAGCATAAAGAGGATAATGTCTCTCACCAATGCAGCAAGCGATGAAATGAAATATAGGCTCCTGACAACCAGACAATGGGGCGGTCATTTGACAGTAAAAAGAGGATAATGTCTCCCACCAATGCAGCAAGCGATGAAAGGAAATATAGGACCCTGACAACCAGACAATGTAAAGGTCATTTGACAGCATAAAGAGGATAATGTCTCCCACCAATGCAGAGAGCGATAAAATGAAATATAGACCCCTGACAACCAGACAATGGGGCGGTCATTTGACAGTAAAAAGAGGACAATGTCTCCCACCAATGCAGCAAGTGATGAAAGGAAAGATAGGCCCCTGACAACCAGACAATGTAGAGGTCATTTGACAGCATAAAGAGGATAATGTCTCCCACCAATGCAGAAAGCGATGAAACAAAATATAGGCCTCTGACAACCAGACAATGGGGCGGTCATTTGACAGTAAAAAGAGGATAATGTCTCCCACCAATGCAGCAAGCGATGAAAAGAAATATAGGGCCCTGACAACCAGACAATGTAGAGGTCATTTGACAGCATAAAGAAGATAATGTCTCCCACCAATGCAGCAAGCGATGAAATGTAATATAGGCACCTGACAACCATACGATGTAGAGGTCATTTGACAGCATAAAGAGGATAATGTCTCCCACCAATGCAGCAAGCCATAAAACTAAATATAGGCCCCTGACAACCAGACAATGTAGAGGTCATTTGACAGTATAAAGAGGATAATGTCACCCACCAAAGCAACAGGTGATTATCTGAAATGTAGGCCCCAGCAGCCAGACAGAGGAGAGAGGTCCCGAAGCAGAAAATCAAGCTTGATGTCACCTGCCAAAGCAGCAGGCGATTAACAGAATTTTAGGCCCCTGAAACCCAGACAGAGGAGAGGCTCATTCAACTTGGGTACAATCGGTACAATTGGTACAATTGAAAAAAGAGGATTCAATAAAGAAGTCCCCTGGAGTACAAGAATGTATGGTTGTGGGCGAGGCAGTTATAAATGTTTACTCTGCACAAGGTACGGACAAGTGCTGTGGGATCCATGCCTGGTTCATTTTAATGAACGTGAGCTTGTCCACGTTGGCTGTGGAGAGGCGGCTGCGTTTGTCTGTAATGACACCCCCTGCCGTGCTAAATACACGTTCAGACTATACACTGGCCGCAGGGCAGGCTAGCACCTCCAAGGCATAAAGGGCAAGCTCTGGCCATGTGGACAATTTGGAGACCCAGAAGTTGAATGGGGCAGAACCATCAGTCAGTACGTGGACGCGTGTGCACACGTACTGTTCCACCATGTTGTTGAAATGCTGCCTCCTGCTAACACGTTTCCAATCAGCTGGTGGTGCAGTTTGCTGTGGCGCGGTGACAAAACTTTTCCACAGCTCGGCCATGCTAACCCTGCTGTCTGAGGAGCTGGCCGTGACACAGCTGCGTTGGCGACCTCTTCCTCCTACGCCTCTGCCTTCGCCTTGTGCTTCCACTTTTCCCCCCGTGTCAGTTGGGAATGCCCTCAGGAGTGCGTGCACTTGAAGTCGCGCATCTTCCTATCATGCTCCAGTGCAGGAAATAAGGTGGGCACGTTGTCCTTGTACCAGGGATCCAGCAGGGTGGCAACCCAGTAGTCAGCACAAGTTAAAATGTGGGCAACTCTGCTGTTTTTGCTCAGGCACTGCAGCATGTAGTCGCTCATGTGTGTCTTAGGCTGCCGAGAGGTAACAATAAGCTGTCCTCTGTAGGTGGTGTATCGTCTGTGTCCTCCGTATCCCCCCAGCCACGCTCCAGTGATGGCCCTGAGCTGAGTAGGGAGCCACCCTGCAGTGAAACTGGTTCCTCCTCCTCCTCCTCTACCTTATACTCCTCATCCTCCAGAAGTGTTACCTGGCTGTCCACATGTGTACCTGGCCTCTGTCCGTGCAGGAACCCACCCTCTGAGCCCAGTTCTGTATGACCGGCCTGAAACCCTGTGAAATGCCCCCTCTTCCTCCTCCTCCTGTGCCGCATCCTCTTCCATCATGGCCGTAATATTTTTGTCAAGGAGACATAGAAGGGGTATTGTAATGTTCACAACAGCGTCATCAGCACTATGTTGGTTGAGTACTCCAAAGACCGCAACAAGGTACACAGGTCTCGCATGCAGGCCCAGTCACTGGTGGTGAAGTGGTGCTGATCCGCAGAGCGACTGACCCGTGTATACTGCATACTCACTAACACGGAGGGTGAGGCCAGCCCACCACCCAGCGACTGTATCTAAGGGCAATTTTATACAAATATTTGTTCGCACTCAGTCGGTTGCTGCTGTAAATAAGGTTCCCACCCCAGGCAATATATAAACCAAATTACACCAAATTTTTAAAATGGGGCCACCCTCCCCTTTATTTCATGCCGCCCCCATTCCTGTGGCTACTAAAGATTGCTCTCTCAGACCAGACTCGTCAGCTGTTTTCTACACATTCTATTCTGCCACTGTATATAATTTAATTGTATAATACTGTTGAGGGGGCCCTGACAAAGTCTTTTAGTCCTCCTCCTCCTCCTGGGTGGGCCCCTTCTGGGTCAGGGCCCCAAAGCAGCCGCTTTCCCTGCTTCCACTGTATCTACGACCCTGGGCAGACCCATCACTTAGTACATGTAGGCGTGTGCACAGATACTATTCCACCATTTTGCTGAAATACTGCCTCTTGCTCAGACGTTCCATATCTGCTGGTGGTGCTGGTTGTTGTGGCATGGTGACAAAGCTTTTCCACATTTTGGCCATACTAACCCTGCCTTCTGAGGTGCGGGTGGTGACCCAGCTGCGTTGGGGACTTCTTCCTCCTCCTCTGCTTTAGCCTTGTGCTTCCACTGAACCCCCGGTGTCAGGTGTGAATGCCATCAGCAGCACTTCTACCAGCGTTGGCTTCTTCCGATCACACTTCTGGTCGGGTTAATTTTCTCTTTTTGAAATGTTCCTTGTATAGTTTTTGTTACGATTTATAATAAAAAGTCCTGATAACCGTGGAAATGTTATCCAACAATCTAACAGACAAATTTAATAAAATTATTTGACTGTCAAATCTGCAGCTCAGGCCGCAGGGGTCCTTGAGCACCAATCCGCCTCTGGCCCAGCCGCCACTACATTTACCCAGTGTGCTGTTAGGGAGATATAATTTCTCTGCTCGTGCATACCGGTCCACGTATTGGTGGTTATGTGGACGTTGCCACAGATTTTCAGAATTAGGCTTGGTCCTTAGGTGAAAACCAACTTGGTCCTCAAAGGGTTAAGGTCGACATTCATTTGTGGCTGTGGATGACTTCAATATTTCATGCTCCTAAGAGTGGCAGATATTGAAATAGTAATGTGAGCATAGAATTAATAATAAAGTTTTACCATAAATCAACCCCTCAAAAAACAAATAAGCCTTAAAGAGGTTCTCCAGTATGTTGACATTGATGGCTTATCCTCAGGGGAGGCAGTCAATATCAGATTGATGTGGGTCTGACACCCTGCACATCCACCAATAAGTTGTGCACCAGAACTGCACAGTTCTGTCCATTGTGTACTAGACAGAGCTCTTTACATTTTTATAGGAACCAGTATTGGTAAACTTATGGGCCTAATGGATCAAGGGCCAAGGGTCAAAACAAAGAAATCAGCTGACCTAGATATCAGAAATTCTCTTTTGCTGCTATAATAATATAATTAAAGTAGGAATTTAATTATATGATGTATATTCAAATAAGTAGTGCTGCTATGCCAGGAGAGTTACACAAATAAGGGTAGCTATGATTGAAAGCCACAGTCCCAGAAAACCAGCCAGGACGGTAAATATCAATGTGGATAGTGCAGTCATGAAAAAAAAACATTTGAGGCTGTTTAATGAGAATACATATGTGGGAATACTGTACCTTGGGCATGCCTAAACCCATGTCTGTCAGATTTGTCCATACATGCAACACTGCATTATGTTACCTATTTATATCTATGAATTATAGTTAAATAACTGTAAAGTCCTTTATCAAGTCAAAAACAGTTTTAAAAAATAGCATAAAAATATACATTTTTGGTGTCTCCAGAATGATAAACTGCACAATAAAGTTAACAATGGCTGAATGTTGTACTGTACCCAAATTTGAAGTTAAATGCTAAATTTTATATATATGTATATATATATAAATATATATATATATATATATATATATATATATATACACATATATATATATATATATATATACATATATATTGTATATACTCCAAAATAGAAATACATTTGCCTCAAAATAAAACTAAAAACGCTTTAAGATCTCACATGGCAGGCAGTTAGATCCAGTACTACACAGCACCATTCATTGTGTAGCGCGCTGCTCTTGTTTTAAGTGAACAGTAAACAGGTCTGTCTGCTACACAATACATGGAGCTGTGTTGTTCAAAATTAATGCCTACTTCCAGCACCAGATATACTCCTGAACAGCCAACAGTGGAGGTGCAGGTTGTCGAACCCCCATTGATCTGATATTGATGGCCCCTCTGATCATTAGAATTGAGCGAACACCTGGATGTTCGGGTTCGAGAGTTCGACCCAAACTTGACCCCGAACCCCGTTGAAGTCAATGGGGACCCGAACTTTTGGGCAATAAAAAGGCTTCAAAATAGCCCTGGAAAGGGCTAGAGGGCTGCAAAAGGCATCAAATGTAGGAAAATCCCCTGCAAACAAATGTGAATAGGGAAATGATTTAAATAAAATAAAATAATTAAAAATTAACCAATATCAATTGGCAACTGGGAGGAGGAGGTGGAATATGAGGTTGGGGTGGCGTCAGGTGGGAATGCTATGGGAGTTGAAGTTCTCATCACAGCCTAAAAGGATTCATGTCTGCTTGCTGTGCCACAGGCCTCTTTCACAGACTAGGGCCATGGCAACCATACATGGGAGTTGAAGTTCACATCAAAGCCAAGAAGGATTCATGTCTGCCAGCAGTGTCACAGGCCTCACTCACAGACTCAGGCAAAAGGCAACCATACATGGGAGTTGACGTTGTCATCACAGCCAAGAAGGAATCATGTCTGCCTGCAGGGCCACAGGCCTCATTCAAACATTCAGGCCCATGGGACCCACAAAGAGGAGAGTTAAAATCACGCCAAGACAGTATTCATTTCACCCAGCAATGCCACAGGCCTCATTCTCAGATTCAGACCCATATCACCCATAAAGTGGAGAGTTACAATCATGCCAAAACAGTATTGATTTCACCCAGTAGTGCCACAGGCCTGATTGACTAATTCAGGACATTGGCACCCGCAAAGAGGAGAGGTCATTTCACAGTAAAAAAAGGTTAATGTCTCCCACGAATGCAGCAAGCGATGAAACAAAATATAGGCCCCTGACAACCAGACATTGTAGAGGTTATTTGACAGCATAAAGAGGATAATGTCTCCCACCAATGCAGCAAGCAATGAAACGAAATATAGGCCACTGACAACCAGACAATGTAGAGGTCATTTGACAGCATAAAGAGGATAATGTCTCCCACCAATGCAGCAAGCGATGAGACGAAATATAGGCCACTGACAACCAGACAATTTAGAGGTCATTTGACAGAATAATGAGGACAATGTCTCCCACCAATGCAGCAAGTGATGAAATGAAATATAGGCCCCTGACAACCAGACAATGGGGCAGTCATTTGACAGTAAAAAGAGGATAATGTCTCCCACCAATGCAGCAAGCGATGAAACGAAATATAGGCCCCTGACAACCAGACAATGTAGAGGTCATTTGACAGCATAAAGAGGATAATGTCTCCCACCAATGCAGCAAGCGATGAAACAAAATATAGGCCCCTGACAACCAGACAATGGGGCGGTCATTTGACAGTAAAAAGAGGATAATGTCTTCCACCAATGCAGCAAGCGATGAAAGGAAATATAGGACCCTGACAACCAGACAATGTAAAGGTCATTTGACAGCATAAAGAGGATAATGTCTCCCACCAATGCAGTGAGCGATAAAATGAAATATAGACCCCTGACAACCAGACAATGGGGCGGTCATTTGACAGTAAAAAGAGGACAATGTCTCCCACCAATGCAGCAAGTGATGAAAGGAAAGATAGGCCCCTGACAACCAGACAATGTAGAGGTCATTTGACAGCATAAAGAGGATAATGTCTCCCACCAATGCAGAAAGCGATAAAACAAAATATAGGCCCCTGACAACCAGACAATGGGGCGGTCATTTGACAGTAAAAAGAGGATAATGTCTCCCACCAATGCAGCAAGTGATGAAACGAAATATAGGCCCCTGACAACCAGACAATGTAGAGGTCATTTGACAGCATAAAGAGGATAATGTCTCCCACCAATGCAGCAAGTGATGAAAGGAAAGATAGGCCCCTGACAACCAGACAATGTAGAGGTCATTTGACAGCATAAAGAGCATAATGTCTCCCACCAATGCAGCAAGCCATAAAACTAAATATAGGCCCCTGACAACCAGACAATGTAGAGGTCATTTGACAGTATAAAGAGGATAATGTCACCCACCAAAGCAACAGGTGATTATCTGAAATGTAGGCCCCTGGTACCCAGACAGAGGAGAGAGGTCCCATGGCAGAAAATCATTCTTGATGTCACCCAGCAATGGAAAAGGCCACTTTCAGTTATTTAGGCCCCAGCAGCCAGACAGAGGAGAGAGGTCCCGAAGCAGAAAATCAAGCTTGATGTCACCTGCCAAAGCAACAGGCGATTAACAGAATTTTAGGCCCCTGAAACCCAGACAGAGGAGAGGCTCATTCAACTTGGGTACAATCGGTACAATTGGTACAATTGAAAAAAGAGGATTCAATAAAGAAGTCCCCTGGAGTACAAGAATGTATGGTTGTGGGCGAGGCAGTTATAAATGATTACTCTGCACAAGGTACGGACAAGTGCTGTGGGATCCATGCCTGGTTCATTTTAATGAACGTGAGCTTGTCCACGTTGGCTGTGGAGAGGCGGCTGCGTTTGTCTGTAATGACACCCCCTGCCGTGCTAAATACACGTTCAGACTATACACTGGCCGCAGGGCAGGCTAGCACCTCCAAGGCATAAAGGGCAAGCTCTGGCCATGTGGACAATTTGGAGACCCAGAAGTTGAATGGGGCAGAACCATCAGTCAGTACGTGGATTCATGTTCACACGTACTGTTCCACCATGTTGTTGAAATGCTGCCTCCTGCTAACACGTTCCCAATCAGCTGGTGGTGCAGTTTGCTGTGGCGCGGTGACAAAACTTTTCCACAGCTCGGCCATGCTAACCCTGCTGTCTGAGGAGCTGGCCGTGACACAGCTGCGTTGGCGACCTCTTCCTCCTCCACCTCTGCCTTCGCCTTGTGCTTCCACTTGTCCCCCCGTGTCAGTTGGGAACGCCCTCAGGAGTGCGTGCACTTGAAGTCGCGCATCTTCCTATCATGCTCCAGTGCAGGAATTAAGGTGGGCACGTTGTCCTTGTACCAGGGATCCAGCAGGGTGGCAACCCAGTAGTCAGCACAAGTTAAAATGTAGGCAACTCTGCTGTCTTTGCTCAGGCACTGCAGCATGTAGTCGCTCATGTGTGTCTTAAGCTGCCGAGAGGTAACAATAAGCTGTCCTCTGTAGGTGGTGTATCGCCTGTGTCCTCCGTATTCCCCCAGCCACGCTCCAGTGATGGCCCTGAGCTACGTAGCGTGCCACCCTGCAGTGAAACTGGTTCCACCTCCTCCTCCTCTACCTTATACTCCTCATCCTCCAGAAGTGTTACCTAGCTGTCCACATGTGTACCTGGCCTCTGTTGGTGCAGGAACCCACCCTCTGAGCCACTTCTGTATGACCGGCCTGAAACCCTTTTAAATGCCCCCTCTTCCTCCTCCTCCTGTGCCGCATCCTCTTCCATCATGGCCGTAATATTTTTGTCAAGGAGACATAGAAGGTGTATTGTAATGTTAACAACGGTGTCATCTTTGAGTACTCCAAAGACCGCAACAAGGTACACAGGTCTCGCATGCAGGCCCAGTCACTGGTGGTGTAGTGGTGCTGATCCGCAGAATGACTGACCCGTGCATATTGCATCTGAAACTCTACTCTCGCCCGCTGCTGCTAATACAGTCTCTCCAGCATATGTAAGGTGGAGTACCACCTGGTGGGCATGTCGCATATGAGGCGGTGAGCAGGAAGGCCGAAGTTACGCTGCACCGCAGTCAGGCGAGCAGCAGCAGGGTGAGAACGCCGAAAGCGCGCACATACGGACCGCACTTTTAGCAGCAGCTCTGACATGTCAGCAGCTCTGACAAACTTCTGCACCACCAGATTCAGCACATGCGCCAGGCAAGGGATGTGCGTCAAACCGGCTAGTCCCAGAGCTGCAACGAGATTTCGCCCATTATCGCACACCACCAGGCCGGGCTTGAGGCTCATTGGTAGCAATCACTCATCAGTTTGCTGTTCCATGCCCCTCCAAAGCTCCTGTGTGGTGTGGGGTTTGTCACCCAAACACATCAGTTTTAAAATCGCCTGCGGACGTTAACCCAGGACTGTGCTGAAGTTGGGGGTGAGGTTCTTTCGATGACTGGATGCGGAGGTGGAAGAAGAGGAGTAGGAGGATGATGCGGAGTAGGAGGAGGAAGCAACAGGAGACAATGAATAATGCCCTGCGATCATCGGTGATGGAAGGACATGCGCCAAACCGCTATCCGCCTCAAGGCCCAGCCGCCACTACGTTTACCCAGTGAGCAGTTAGGGAGATATAGCGACTCTGGCCATGCTTACTAGTCCATGTATCTGTGGTTATGTGGACCTTGCCACAGATGGCGTTGAGCAGCGCACACTTGATTTTATCCTCCACTTGGTTGTGCAGGGAAAGGACGGCTCGCCTGGAAAAGTAGTGGCGGCTGGGAACAACGTACTGGGGGACAGCCACCACCATCAGCCGTTTGAAACAGTCCATCTCCACCAGACGGAATGACAGAATTTCAAAGGCCATTAATTTAAAAATGCTGGCATTCAGGGACAGGGCTCGAGGGTGGGTAGGTGGATATTTCCTCCTCCTCTCCAATGTTTGTGAGATGGACAGCTGAATGCTGCCGTGTGACATGGTGGAGATGCTTGGTTATGGTGTCGTATGTGGTGGTGTTGGTGGAACATCCTCTGTTTGCTGGTCGCCAGGTGCCACGGTGACGCCAGAGGTGGAGGGAGAGGCCGAGCCAGCAGCAGAAGAGGGAGCAGGAGGAGCATGAGAGAGTTCCTTGTTTTTAAGGTGTTTACTCCACTGCAGTTCATGCTTTGCATGTAGATGCCTGGTCATGCAGGTTGTGCTCAGGTTAAGAACGTTTATGCCTCGCTTCAGGCTGTGATGGCACAACATGCAAACCACTCGTGTCTTGTCGTCAGGACATTGTGTGAAGAACTGCTACACCAATGAACTCCTTGGAGCAAGCCTTGGAGTGCTCGGTGCCTGGGTGTGGTGGACAGTAGCAGGCGTAGAACGTCCACTGCGCTTTTGCACCCTGCTCCCTCGTTTGCTGTGCTGTTGCTTCTGTGTGACCACCGCCTCTTCCTCAGAACTGCACGCCGCACTAGCACAACCTTCAGTCTAGTCTGGGTCTAGGACTTCATCATTCACCACATCATCGAACACCCATTCATGACCCCTGCCGTCCTCGTCAGTCTGCACATTGCAGAAAGACACAGCAGTTGGCACCTGTGTTATGTAATCATCAGAGATGTTTTGTGGTGGTATTCCCATGTCCTCATCCTGCAACAAAAGTGGTTGAGCATCAGTGCATTCAAGGTCTTCCTCTTCTGGGGCAGGGGTAGGTGGATGGGCCGGGGAAACCCTGCCAACAGAGTCATCAAAAAGCATGAGACTTTCCTGCATGATTTGGGGCTATGACTGCTTGGCTGATTTGCAAGGGGGTGAGGTGGAAGACTGATGGGCATGGGCTGCAGGTGCCAACTCTGCATTTTCTGCAGAGGACTGGGTGTTAGATACTGTGAAGGAACTGAAGGCACTGTCAGCCATCCAATCTACTATTGCCTGTACATGTTCTGGCTTCACCATCCGTAGAGTGGCATTTGGGCCTATCAAATAATGCTGCAGATTCTGTCGCCTACTCGCACCAGAGGAAGGTGTTTGACTTGGAGCGTTAGTTGGCGCTGAACGGCCACGTCCTCTCCCAGCAACAGGAGCTCCACCAACACCACCATGACCATGCCCATGTCCCTTATTTGATGTTCTCCTCATTACTTGCGTTCACCCACCAAGCTGTGTCAATTTACCTGCCACTAGTCGACAAGTACATTCACTAAGGCAGTACCCGTGTCATAAAAATGCTCTGTGGACCCAGAATAATGTTTTTTTGTGCCCGGAATACACTGATTCTCAATTTCTATGCGGAAATGTAAAATATTTTTTTTGTTACGCTGTTTGCACAAGTGGTTTGTGGAACAAGAACAAGTATTTTTGTAATAAAATACAGTAAATTAGTATTTCAATGCTGTAAATTGAAATTAATTATTACGCCGGAAGCACAACAGTTTTTTTGGCCAAAAACACAGCTTTTTTCAATAAAACCCCAAAATGCAGTTTTTAACTGCTGTACATTAAAAGTAGATATTTATTCTATGTATGTAAACCAGATTTGGGGACCCAGAACACGTATTTGGTCACCAAAATTCACAAATGCAGTATTAGATTGTTATAAATTGAAAATAATTATTTAAACAACGGATGTACAACTGTTTTTTCGGCCCAAAACACGGCTATTTTCAATAAAATCCCAAAATGCATTTTTTTACTGCTGTAAATTTAAATTAGATATTTATACCGTGTATATACAACTGCTTTGTGAAGCAAGAATATTGGTGTAAAATAGGCTTGGTGGATCAGGATGACCACTTTTTTTTAACTAAAATACACTGATGCACTATTTGGTAGCTAAAATGGAATATACAGTTTAGTGCATAGTATACAAAAGTGCTCTGTGGCACCACAGAGCCCAGGCTAGACAAATGGACTATGTCACGGTTTTTGTCACCAAAATTCACAAATGCAGTTTTTCACTGCTGTAAATTAAATGTAGGTATTTATACCGTGTATGTACAACTGCTTTGTGAAGCAGGAATTTTGCTCTTTTCACACAAAAAAAAGAATAATGCACTATTTCTCAGCTGTAATGTGAAATCGGTATTTAGGCGGTGTATTTCAAAATGCATGTGGATCAGGATTTCCACTTTTTTTGTCAAAAAAAATGCACTTATGCTCTATTTCACAGCAGCAATGTAAAATAGGTGGTTGTAATGGCTATTTGAGACTGTTTGGTGGACCTTGAATAATGTTTTTTTTTCTATAAAAAACAAAGAATCCATGCAAAAATATAAAATATGTCGTTGGAAGGTGTATGCAGAACTGTTTTGTGGACAAGAAATACGTTTTTTCCCCCAAAATTACACGGATTCTCTATTTCACCGCAGAAATGTCAAATATATATTTTGGCGGTGTAAAATATGGTGGATCAGGATGAACACTTTTTTTAACTAAAATACACTGATGCACTATTTGGTAGCTGAAATGGGATATACGGTTTAGTGCATAGTATACACAAGTGCTCTGCGGCACCACAGAGCCCAGGCTAGACAAATGGACTATGTCACCCCTTAAACATACAAAAGGCAATATAGGGGACTTGAGCAGCCATAAAAAAAGTTTTTTTTAAATTTCACTGAGCTACAAAATAGGATTAGGCTGATGTCCCTGGTAGGCTGGCAGACATGCAGTACACCTTAGTAACAGATGGATTACAAAAAATATCTCCCTGGCAGTGGCTGGGTACACAAATGATGGATTGCTGAGGCCCCCTCCCTCTCTATGTGCTGTATCTTGTGGATTAAAGTTGCACAGGTTCTTCAGATTTCTGCCCTATTCTGTCCCTGATCGCAACACCAGCATCCTCTCCCTAAGCTTAAATCAGCAGAATGACTTGCGGCAGTACGTGACTCCAGCTTATAAAGAGGCTGGGTCACATGCTGCACTCAGCCAATCACAGCCATGCCATTAGTAGGCATGGCTGTGATGGCTCCTTAGGGCAAGAAGTAAAACAGTTCGGGTTCGCTCAACACTACTGATCATCTCTCTGATCTATCAATATGGAAATTCTGAAAGACCGTTTTTAAGGCTTATTTGGTTTTTGACAGGTTGACCTTTTAATTCATTTCTTTATTTTGACCCTTGGCCCTTCATCTATCAGATCCATACGTTTTACAGTTCTGGTGCCTATAAAGACATTTGCTGGCCCTCCCATCTTTCTTCCAGGCCTTTATTATGTACTCTTTCTAAGCCCCTCATAAACTTTACCGAGCACTTCCAGTTTGCAAATTCTCATTTATATAATTACTGGTCTGCTGTAAAATTGAGTGTTATTTTCTGTTAATAGTGGGTTGTGCAGTTGGGCAGTCTGGATTCATTTTATAGCAAGGTATAAACTCCTCTTTCCTGACAAGCAGGATAGACTATAGTATATGAAGTTTCTATATAGGCACTCAAAGTATATGATATGTTGTTTACCTTATGAGTAGTGTTGAGCGAGCATGCTCGGCCAAACACCAGTGCTCGAGCGCAATGCTCGAGCCTCCTCCCCGCACATTTCTTGGCTGCATATCAGCCAATAAACATGCAGGTAAGTAATGCCCTAACTGTAATGCCATAGCCATGTTGGTTACTGGCATTACAATGATTGGGTGGCCGGAACGCGTCATCTAGCACCCGATGACGCGTGTTCGGCTCAGTCTTAGTCAGGGAGAGCTGTGCTGAGGAAGGGACAGACAGTGTAGGGAGTGATATAGGAATATTTTTAGTAGAAATACTTTTCAGAGACCCAAAGGTCCGTTTAAGCATTATTGTGTGTGGCAGCAGCAATATATAATTTTAGCGCAACCTGCACTAAATTGCTAAAACTTTACAGACCCAAAAGTCCTTTTAAGGACTATTGTGCGTGGCAGCAATACCTATTTTTAGTGCATCCTGCGCTAAATAGCACGCAATAGTTAGGCCGCTGCAGACAGCGACATTACTGTGCCACATCTTCAGTGTAAAGTTTGTGCATCCCAAAAAGATCTGTGACATCCAGTGTACTTTTTCCATAGATGGTGTCTGTTGCGGAGATTGACATTAGCTGCACCACATATCCAGTGTAAAGTGTGCACTTCCAGAAAATATCTGTGACATTCAGTGTACTTTTTCTGAAGATGGTGTCTTTCGCGGACAGTGACATTAGCTGTGCCTCATCTCCAGTTTAAAGTGTGCGCATCCCAAAAATATCTGTGACATCCAGTGTACTTTTTCCGTAGACGGTGTCTTCTGCAGACAGTGACATTACAAGTGCCACATCTCCTGTGTAACGTGTGCTCATAAAATTTTTATCTGTGACATGCAGTATACTTTTTCCGTGGACTCCGCTGACAGTGACATTAGTTGCGCCACATCTCCAGTGTAAAGTGTGCGCATCCAAAAAATATCTGTGACATCCAGTGTACTTTTTCCGCAGATGATGTCTGCTGCGGACAGTGACATTAGTTGCACCACATCTTCAGTGTAAAGTGTGCGCATCCAAAAAATATTTGTGACATCAGTGTACTTTTTCTGAAGACGGTGTCCGCTGTGGACAGTGACATTAGCTACGCAACATCTCCAATGTAAAGTGTGCGTATCCAAAAAATATCCGTGACATCCAGTGTGCCTTTTCCGTAGACGGTGTCTGCTGCGGACAGTGACATTAGTTGCGGCACATCTCCAATGTAAAGTGTGCGTATCCAAAAAATATCTGTGACATCCAGTGTACTTTTTCCGTAGATGGTGTCTGCTGTTGACAGTGACATTACCAGCAGTGTTGAGCGAACAGTTTGAGCATAGTTCGGGTTCGTACCAAATTTTGGGGTGTTCGGAACACCGACCAGGACCTGAACATTTTCAAAAAAGTTCGGGTTCGGGTCCGTTGTTCGGCGATTTCTTCCTGCTTTCTGAAGGGCTGCATAGCAGCCAATCAGCTAGCATTTTACTTCTTGCCCTAAGAGCCCATCACAGCCATGCCATTAGTGCAGCATGTGTCCCAGCCTCTATTTAAGCTAGAGTCACGTAGCGCCGCACGTCACACTGCTCTGATTAGTGTAGGGAGAGGACGCAGCTTCTGTGAGGGCGAGATTAGGCAGGGAAAAGTCAGCAAAAGCACCTAATTAAGTAATCGATTTACAGCTGTGAATGATTCAACTTCTGCTAGTTAATTGCTCACTGGTTTTTAGGCTGCACAGAACGTTTTTCTGTCATTTTTTTCTGGGGTGATCAGCGGCCATTTTGTGACTTGTGGTGCACCAGAACAAGCTGCCACCAAGTCCATCAATCTATCAATACTTTTTTTTTTGCTATGTCCTACATCAGGGGCTTGGCCGTGCTTATTGTCACCCCTAGAAACTCAGGATAGAAATTTCTTTATTATATTAAGGGGTTAAATTCAATTGCCAAAATAGCAATCCCCTAAATCTGGTGTTCCAGCTGTGGCTAGCCAAGTGTAATACTGTCTGCTGTCTGGCAGGGGATAGATAATTTTCTGTGGTAAAATTCAATTGCCAAAATAGCAATCCCCTACATCTGGTGTCCCAGCAGTGGCTGGCAAAGTATAATAGTGTCCGGCAAAGGATATATTTTGTTCTGGGGTGAAATTCAATAGCCAAAATAGCAATACAGTAAATCTGTGGTTTCAGCTGTGGCTGGCCAAGTTTAATAGTGTCCAGCAAAGGATATATTTTTTTATGGGGTGAAATTCAATTGCCAAAATAGCAATGCCCTAAATCTGGTGTCCCAGCTGTGGCTAGCCAAGTGTAATACTGTCTGCTGTCTGGCAAAGGATAGATCATTTTCTGTGGTGAAATTCAATTGTCAAAATAGCAATCCCCTAAATCTGTTGTCCCAGCAGTGGCAGGCAAAGTATAATAGTGTCCGGCAAAGGATATATTTTGTTCTGGGGTGAAATTGAATAGCCAAAATAGCAATACAGTAAATCAGTGGTTTCAGCTGTGGCTGGCCAAGTTTAATAGTGTCCAGCAAAGGATATATTTTGTTCTGGGGTGAAATTCAATTGCTAAAATAGCAATACCATAAATCAGTGGTTTCAGCTGTGGCTGGCCAAGTTTAATAGTGTCCTGCAAAGGATAGATTTTGTTCTTGGGTGAAATTCAATTGCCAAAATAGCAATAACATAAATCAGTGGTTTCAGCTGTGGCTGGCCAAGTTTAATAGTGTAGGGCAAAGGATATATTTTTTTATGGGGTGACATTCAATTTCCAAAATAGCAATATCGTAAATCTGGTGTCCCAGCAGTGGCTGGACAATTTTCATAGTGTCCTTCATAGGATATATTATTTTCTGCTGTGAAATTCAGTTGCAAAAATAGAAATACAGTAAAACTGTTGTTTCAGCTGTTGCAGGCTTCGTTTAAATCTGTCCGTAAAAGGGTATATTTTTTTCTGGGGTGAAATTTAATTGCCAAAATAGCAATACCCTGAATCTGGTGTTCCAGCTGTTGCAGGCCTAGTTTAAATCTGTCCGTAACAGGGTATATTTTTTTCTGTGGTGAATTTTAATTGCCAAAATAGCAATACCATAAATCAGTGGTTTCAGCTGTGGCTGGCCAAGTTTAATAGTGTCCTGCAAAGGATATATTTTGTTCTGGGGTGAAATTCAATTGTCTAAATAGCAATACTGTAAATCTGGTGTCCCAGCAGTGGCTGGCCAAGTTTAATAGTGTTTGGCAAAGGATATATTTTTTTATGGGGTGACATTCAATTGCCAAAAAAGCAATACCGTAAATCTGGTGTCCCAGCAGTGACTAGACAAGTTTCATAGTGTCCGTCATAGGATATATTATTTTCTGCTGTGAAATTCAGTTGCAAAAATAGAAATACAGTAAAACTGTTGTTCCAGCTGTTGCAGGCTTTATTTAAATCTATCCATAAAAGGGTATATGTTTTTCTGAGGTGAAAATTAATTGCCAAAATAGCAATACCCTGAATTTGGTGTTCAAGCTGTTGCAGGCCTAGTTTAAATCTGTCCGTAAAAGGGTATATTTTTTTCTGGGGTGAAATTTAATTGCCAAAATAGCAATACCATAAATCAGTGGTTTCAGCTGTGGCTGGCCAAGTTTAATAGTGTCCGGCAAAGGATAGATTTTGTTCTGGGGTGAAATTCACTTGCCAATATAGCAATATCCTGAATCTGGTGTTCCAGCTGTTGCAGGCCAAGTGTTAATCAGTACGTAAAAGGGTATATTACACTCAAGGTGTATATACAAGTTCTGAGAGGGTCATCCTCAATAACTTCACACGCTACCGTGCATCTCCCATTGTATTTCTGTCCATTAAAGGGTATATTATACAAAATGTTAAAATACAATTGCTGAAGGCATAATCCTACATATTTTTTCACACGCTACTGTGCATCTCCAAGTGTAAATCTGTCCATAAAGGGATACGTTTCATCCATGGCCTAAATACTAGCCCTACAAATGATATTCCACTAAATCAGTGGTTACTACTGTGCCTGGATTAGTGTAATACGGTACATAAATAAAAAGGCAGATAGTGTTAGGTGCCTGTAAAAAAAGGACTGAATTTGAAATCAATACATTGGGCCAAATATTTTATTTCTTATTGTGGTGCTTGGTGAACGGTAACAATAAGGAAAACATCTAGTAAGGGATGCGACAGCGGTCGTGGTGGTGTTAGTGGACCCTCTGGTGCTGGGAGAGGACGTGGCCATTCTGCCACAGCCACACGTCCTAGTGAACCAACTACCTCAGGTTCCAGTACCTGCCAGAATTTAGAGCGATATTTGGTGGGGCCCAATGCCATTCTAAGGATGGTAAGGCCTGAGCAGGTACAGGCGCTAGTCAATTGAGTGGCCGACAGTGGATCCAGCACGTTCACAACATTATCTCACACCCAGTCTTCTGCAGAAAGTGCACAGGTGGGGCCTGAAAACCAAGCCCATTAATCTGTCACATCACCCCCATGCATATCAGGGAAACTGTCTGAGCCTCAAGTTATGCAGCAGTCTCTTATGCTGTTTGAAGACTCTGCTTGCAGGGTTTTCCAAGGGAATCCACCTAGCCCTTCCCCAGTGGTGGAAGACATAGAATGCACTGATGCACAACCACTGATGTTTCCTGATGATGAGGACAGGGCAATACCACCTCATCAGAGTCCGCACGTCTCTAATGATGACGAAACAGAGGTGCCAACTGCTGCGTCTTTCTGCAGTGTGCAGGCCAAACAGGAGGTCAGGGAGGAAGACTGTGTTGAAGACGATGCAGGGGACGATGAGGTCCTAGACCCCACATGGAATGAAGGTCGTGCCACTGACTTTCATAGTTCAGAGGAAGAGGCAGTGGTGAGACCGAGCCAACAGCGTAGCAAAAGAGGGAGCAGGGGGCAAAAGCAGAACAGCCACCGCCAAAAGGGTTCGCCTGCTACTGGCCACCGCCACCAGGGACCGAGCACCCCAAAGGCAGCTTCAAGGAGTTCCCTGGCATGGCACTTCTTTAAACAATGTGCTGACGACAAGACCCAAGTGGTTTGCACGCCATCAAAGCCTGAAGCGAGGCATTAATGTTCTGAACCTTAGCACAACCTGCACGACCAGGCATCTACATGCAAAGCATGAACTGCAGTGGAGTAAACAACTTAAAAGCAAGGAACTCACTCAGGCTCCCCCTGCTCCCTCTTCTGCTGCTGCCTCGGCCTCTTCCTCCACCTCCGGAGGAAGGTTGGCACCTGCCGCCCACCAAACAGAGGATGTGTCATGAACACCACCACCTGCATCCCCAAGCATCTCCACCATGTCACACGGCAGCGTTCAGCTCTCCAGCTCACAAACCTTGGAGAGAAAGCATAAATTCCCACCTAGCCACCCTTGAGCCCTGGGCCTGAATGCCAGCATTTCTAAACTACTGGCCTTTGAAATGCTGTCATTCAGGCTGGTGGACACAGACAGCTTTAAACAGTTGATGGCTATGGCTGTCCCACAGTATGTTGTTCCCAGCCGCCACTACTTCTCTAAGACAGCCGTGCCTTCCCTGCACAACCAAGTATCCGATAAAATGTGTGCACTGGGCAGCTTCATCTGTGGCAAGGTCCACCTAACCATAGATACATGGACCAGTAAGCACGGCCAGGGACGCTATATCTCCTTAACTGCACATTGGGTAAATGTAGTGGCGGCTGGGCCCCAGGCGGAGAGTTCTTTGGTGCACGTCCTTCCGCCGCCAAGGATCGCAGGGCATCATTCTTTGCCTCCTGTAGCCTCCTCCTCCTCTGCTTCCACCAGCTCATCCAGTCAGCCACACAACTTCACAACCAACTTCAGCACAGCCCGGAGTAAATGTCAGCAGGTCATTCTGAAACTCATATGTTTGGGGGACAGGCCCTACACCACGCAGGAGTTGTGGCGGTGTATTGAACAACAGACCGGCGAGTGGTTTCTGCCGGTGGGCCTCAAGCCCGGCCTGGTGGTGTGCGATAATGGGCGAAATCTCGTTGCAGCTCTGTGACTAGCCGGTTTGACGCACATCCCTTGCCTGGCGCATGTGCTAAATTTGGTGGTGCAGAAGTTTATTCACAACTACACAGACATGTCAGTGCTGCTGCATAAAGTGCAGGCCGTCTGTGCGCGCTTCCGGCATTCACATCCTGCCGCTGCTCGCCTGTCTGCGCTACAGCGTAACTTCGGCCTTCCCGCTCACCGCCTCATATGCGACATGCCCACCAGGTGGAACTCCACCTTGCACATGCTGGCCAGACTGTGCGAGCAGCAGCAGGCCATAGTGGAGTTTCAGCTGCAGCACGCACGCGTCAGTCGCACTGCGGAACAGCACCACTTCACCACCAATTTCTGGGCCTCCATGCCTGTGAGCCCTGCTGCGCTGTTTTGTGTACTCCACCAACATGGCCAGTGGCGATGACGCCGTTATCAGCGTTACAATACCACTTCTATGTCTCCTTGAGAAAACACTTAGGGCGATGATCGAAGAGGAGGTGGCCCAGGAGGAGGAGGAGGATGAGGGGTCATTATTAGCACTTTCAGGCCAGTCTGTTAAAAGTGCCTCAGAGGGAGGTATTTTGCAACAGCAGAGGCCATGTACAAATGTGGCCAGCCAGGGCCCACTACTGGATGTCATGCATGGAGGACGAGGAGGATGAGGAGAAGGTGGAGGAGGATGAGGATGAAGCAGGTTCACAGCGGGGTGGCACCCAACACAGCACAGGCCCATCACTGGAGTGTGGCTGGGGGGACACGGAGGACGATGACTATACACCTCCCACAGAGGATAGCTTGTCCTTACCTCTGGGCAGCCTGGCACACATGAGCGACTACATGCTTCAGTGCCTGCACAACGACAGCAGAGTTGCCCATATTTTAAAGTGTGCGTACTACTGGGTTGCCACCCTGCTGGATCCCTGATACAAAGACAATGTGCCCACCTTACTTCCTGCACTGGTTCACAGGGGAACAGGTGGAAGCCTAAGGCGAAGGGAGAGGAGGAGCAAGAGGTCACCAACGCAGCTGTGTCACGGCCAGCTCCTCTGAGGGCAGGGTTAGCATGGCAGAAATGTGGAAAAGTTTTGTCTCCACGCCACAGCTAACTGCACCACCACCTGATACGGAACGTGTTAGCAGGAGGCAGCATTTCACTAACATGGTTGAACAGAACAGGGCATTTACCTACATTTTGCTGCCTTTTGCAGCCCTCTAGCCCTTTCCTGGACTATTTTACAGCCTTTTTAGTGCCTAAAAGTTCGGGTCACCATTAACTTCAATGGGGTTCGGGTTCGGGATGAAGTTCTGATCCCGAACCCGAACACTTTCGGGAAGTTTGGCCGAATTTATCAAACCCGAACATCCAGGTGTTCGCTCAACTCTAATTCCCAGCGCAACATCTGCAGTGTAACGTGTGCGCTGAAATTTTTTATCTGTGACATGCATTGAACTTTTTCCGTAGACGCTGTGGACAGTGACATTACCGGTGGTTCCTCTCCTGTATAACATTTCTCATCCCAAATACCTGTGACATTCCCTGTAATAGCCGCTGGTTGAAAGCATTGACATTATCTGTGGGATATCTCTCGTGTGACGTTTCCACATCGAAATTACGTTTTTAAATTCTTTTTTCGCGTACACTTCCAAATCCTATGCTACTGTACGCTACTGTACGTGTGACATACTTTCAAGCATACATAACATTTAATATGAAGAAGGCGAGCAGTAAGGGATGGGGAAGTGGCTGATGCTGATGGTGAAACTCTGTCTGCTGCCAGAGCACAAGAAAAACAATCATCTACAATACCTAGCTTCATGTCACCTACAATCTTTTACAGGGTCAGCTCAGCAGCAGACCCTCACGCCTAATGTTTTAGAGAGTCAGCTCCGCAGCAGGCCCTCGCCCATAATTTTTTAGATGGTCAGATCAGCAGGCCCTTGTTCCAAATGTTTTTGAGGGTCACCAGCAGGCCATCAATCATAATTTTTGAAGGGTGTGTATGATGCCCTCCATTATGTGTATCAAAAGGTGTATTGGAGTGCCAGTTCCTTGTAATTTTTTGGCAGGCCTTTTCACTTAGTGCATAGGCTTTATGAGTGTAGGAGTCTGACTACATGAACAATTATACCACAATGTGAATGAGGCCCTCCTTTATGTGATATACAGGTTGTATCGGAGTGCCTCTTGCTTGTAATTTTTGGCAGCACTTGCACTTTATATACATGTAAATATACAGGAAAGAATGCTTACTAATAATTTTTCCTCTAAAATGTGCGTATTATTGTCAGTCTGTAAAAGTGGCGTACTACTTGGACAACATCGTTCCCAGCAGCAACCTGGGAGTCCAAGATGCATCCAAACATCCTCCCAATGCTGTTCCTGAAATTTCGGTGGTGTTTCTATCAATTTCTGACCTTTTCCTATAAACCAGGCACCCTCCCCTCTTCAGAGCAGGGGGTGCCTGGTTCAATGCTTGGGTTTTCCAATTGACTTCCATTATATGCAGGTGCTCTGTAGAGCACCCGGGCATCCCGATGTGTTCGGCCCGAGCACTTGGGTGCCCGATCAACACTACTTATGAGAAAGATGAAAATTATGCTTTAACATGTCCTCATTGTCAGCAGATGTCATGACCCATCCAGTTATCTACATACATAGTAACATAGTATATAAGGCCGAAAAAAGACATTTGTCCATCCAGTTCGACCTGTTTCCTGCAAGTTGATCCAGAGGAAGGCAAAAAACCCCTGTGAGGTAGAGCCAATTTTCCCCACTTAAGGGGAAAAAATTCCTTCCCGACTCCAATCAGGCAGTCAGAATAACTCCCTGGATCAACGACCCATCTTTAGTAGCTATAGCCTGAAATATTATTACGCTCCAGAAATACATCCAGGCCCCTCTTGAATTCCTTTATTGTACTCACCATCACCACCTCCTCAGGCAGAGAGTTCCATAGTCTTACTGCTCTTACCGTGAAGAACCCTTTTCTATGTTTGTGTACAAACCTTCTTTCCTCCAGACGCAGAGGATGTCCCCTCGTCACAGTCACAGTCCTGGGGATAAATAGATGATGGGAGAGATCTTTGTACTGACCCCTGATATATTTATACATAGTTATTAGATCTCCCCTCAGTCGTCTTTTTTCTAGAGTGAATAACCCTAATTTTGATACCCTTTCGGGGTACTGTAGTTGCCCCATTCCAGTTATTACTTTAGTTGCCCTCCTCTGAACCCTCTCTAGCTCTGCTATGTCTGCCTTGTTCACGGGAGCCCAGAACTGTACACAGTACTCCATGTGTGGTCTGACTAGTGATTTATAAAGTGGTAAGACTATATTTTCATCACGGGCATCTATGCCCCTTTGATGCAACCCATTATTTTATTGGCCTTAGCAGCAGCTGCCTGACACTGGTTTTTACAGCTTAGTTTGTTATTTATTAAAATTCCTAGATCCTTTTCCATGTCAGTGTTACTGAGTGTTTTACCATTTAGTATGTACGGGTGACTTGCATTATTCCTTCCCATGTGCATAACTTTACATTTGTCAGTGTTAAACCTCATCTGCCATTTCTCTGCCCAAGCCCCCAATCTATCCAGATCCCTCTGTAGCAGAAAACTGTCCTCTTTAGTGTTAATTACTTTACACAGTTTAGTGTCATCTGCAAAAATTGATATATTACTGTGCAAGCCTTCTACAAGATCATTAATAAATATATTGAAGAGAATAGGGCCCAATACTGAACCCTGAGGTACCCCACTAGTGACCGTGACCCAATCTGAGTGTGTACCGTTAATAACCACCCTCTGTTTTCTGTCACTCAGCCAGTTACTCACCCACATACAGACATTTTCTCCCAGTCCGAGCATCCTCATTTTATATACTAACCTTTTATGTGGTACAGCGTCAAATGCTTTGGAGAAGTCCAGATATACGACATCCATTGATACGCCGCTGTCAAGTCTAGAACTTACCTCCTCATAGAAACTGATTAAATTAGTTTGACATGACCGATCCCTCATGAAGCCATGCTGATATGGTGTAATTTGCTTATTTTCATTGAGATACTCCAATATAGCATCTCTTACAAAACCTTCAAACAGTTTACCCACAACAGATGTTAAACTTACCGGCCTATAATTTCCAGGCTCTGTTTTTGGACCCTTTTTGAATATTGGCACCACATTTGCTATACGCCAGTCTGGTGGAACATTCCCTGTCAGTATGGAGTCCGTGAATATCAAAAATAAGGGTCTGGCTATGACATCACTTAATTCCCTTAGGATACGGGGGTGTATGCCATCCGGTCCTGGCGATTTGTCTATTTTAATCTTTATAAGAAATAATTCTCTACTGGCAGCTATATCCTCTAAAGATTAACAGACAGGTTGTGTGAGTGGCTGCCAAGGGCCCGATCATGCAGCAATCAGTATTAGTGATGAGCGGCAGGTGCCATATTCGATTTCGACAAAATTTGCGAATATTCGAAAGAATATTAGTTTTATATTCGTCGAAATTGAATATTCGTCATTATTCTAGTTATCGCAATTAATATGCGATTTAAATAATCGCGTATTGCGATTTTAACCTAAGGCTACTTTCCTATTGGTTTCATATCTAGAATTATAGCGAATAGCGAATATGACGAATGTATTCGTCATATTTCTCAAAACGAAGATAACGAAGTATTCTACATCTTCGTTTTAGCAACCTATTCGTCAACTTCGCTAATTCTAGCAATCAAATAGGAAGGTTGACTATAGAGACAACTGTGTTTAACTCGCTATGCGATTATATATATATATTTTTTTAATAAATAGAATAATTATAATAATTATATCAAGTAATATAATTATTCTATTAAAAAAAAAAAAAAAATTGCATAGCGAATTTAACACAGCTGTCTCTATAGTCAACCTTCCTATTTGATTGCTAGAATTAGCAAAGTTGACGAATAGGTTGCTAAAACGAAGATGTAGAATACTTCGTTATCTTCGTTTTAAAGAACATGACGAATACATTCGTCATATTCGCTATTCGCTAATTCTACCAAGCCAACCATAAACTTCCTTGCTCATGGAGCGTCCCCATCACCATGGGAACGTCTCCATATACTAAAATGTACTGTCGGATTTGAGGAATTACGTTGAAATCGCAATGCGATTAATTCAAGTTATATTAATCGTATTGCAATTTCAACTTAGAGCTGGGTTTATAATGGGTCAGCTTGCTAGAATGAACGAAGTTAACGAATATGGAATATAGCAGCAGTGCTAAGTTGAATTCGCAATGCGATTAATTTAACTTGAATTAATTGCATTGCGATTTCATCTTAGAGCTGGGGGTTTATAATGGGTTAGCTTGCTAGAATGAACGAAGTTAATGAATATGGAATATAGCAGCAGTGCTAAGTTGAATTAGCAATGCGATTAATTTAACTTGAAGTAATCGCATTGCGATTTCAACTTAGCACTGCTAGTGCTATATTCCATATTCATTAATTCTTCCAGCCTATGTAAGATAGCAGTGCTAAGTTGTAATCGCAATGCGATTAATATAACTTGAATTAATCGCATTGCGATTTTAACATAATTCCTCAAATCCGACAGTACATTTTAGTATATGGAGACGTTCCCATGTGATGGGGACGCTCCATGAGCACGAAAGTCGGCAGAAGCGGCAACGGGCACTGACTAGAGCAGCCAGGAAGCCAGGAATCCTCAGGACAGGTAAGAACTACTTTTGGGCAGTGGGAAAGAAAAAAATATAACAAAAAAAAACAAAAACGAATATTTGAAATAGCGAATTTATAGCGCTATATTCGAAATATTCGCAAATTAGCGAAGTGCCGATATTCGCTAAAAAAATTCGCTATTGGAATATTGGCGCTCAACACTAATCAGTATATCTCTCTTTTCTAACAAGATAACTGAATTAGACAATCTCTTCAAGATTTTGATGCATAATTTATTTGGACTTTGAGTAAGATTATGCTTTTAATGTGATTTAGATGTAACCCTTATCCACTGGATATGGGTTAAGATCCTGACTGGTGTAGGTTCAAATGAAAGGTTCCCCACAGTTCATAAGAACCGGAGACCTGTGTACCCATGTATGTATGGAATACTGATAGAGCAAGAGTACCACCACTCCACTGATCTTTATAGAACTGCTGGAGATAACCAACCAATGCTACATTTATACGGGAGAACACAGGACCCATGTTCTCATGATTGCTGGAGATCACAGGGATCAGACACTTACTGATCACCTATCCCCTATCCTGTGGATAGCGGATACGTTTAAGATAAATTACAGTAATCAGATAAGCATATATAGTATTTAACGCTGCTTATCAGTTGTCATATGCTGACATTTTGTTTCTGGAATTTCAATGCCTGCATACAGCAGTAACCTAGCAAGTAAGGTTTAAAAAAGAAAGTGTCTAGTTTACATCCTATTCTCCTGTGATGCTGATCCAGACCAAATTTTCCTCATGTTAGGAAAAACATTGCTCTCCAACAAATATGGCACAATAAATCCCTGGTTCAATTACTCATCTGAAATCTAGTTTACATAGTTATTACTTTCAAGAATGACATTGATAAGCCCTTCTAAGCTCTAATTAATTAACCATGGTTAAGGAAGTGGGTGTGGAACCACTATGTCAACCAACAGATTTGGCTTTGGCTATTCCTAAGAGTGTTATCCTGGCAGTCCCCTGGTATTCACCTTTAAGGGGTTCAGGGATCTGAACTTCACAGCAGGGAATACACCAGGACGCTACCTCTTGGAGAAGCTTGTGTGTGATTGACAGCTGACCCACAGGGGTCAGAGACACTGGTGCAGACCATTGAGGGGTCAGGCAAAACAGTAGTCAGGGACAGGCTAAATTCAGAGCAGGCAGAGTACAAGCAATACCGATAAACAATCCAAGGCAGGTCATGAAGTGAAGGTCCAATACGGAGGTGAGGCACTGGTCATATAGCAGAGGGTCAAAATCCAGGAAATGGGCAGAAGTCAGTACACAAACAAATACAGCACCCTTTTGCAGGATCTAGCAAGCTATGAACCTATTGCTCAGGCACCTTCCCACAGGAGACCAGCCATTGACTGGTGTGGATAAGGCTAGAGATGAGCGAACATTTAAAAAAAGTCCGTTGTTCGGGGTTCGGGTGGTGGTTAATTGCGCATCCCGTTATGGATTCCACAATAGCGCATATGGAATCCATAAGGGGCGGCTGCCACCAACCCGAACTGTAGAACAGCTGAAGGACCTGGCGTGACGTCACTGTCATGTGATCAGTGCAGGGGGCGTGGCTCAGCACGGGATCAAATCCTGTGGTTTCTGGGTGGGCGAGAAACGAGGAGAGTGTGCACCCTACAGGTGGAGGAAAATTGCTTAACTGGCAATGCTCTGTCCTGCAGGGAAAGATGGACACACGGTTCTGGTTGCCGTGCCTGCCACAAGGAAGCTGAGAAATGCAAGCTGGTCTGGTAGGACAGGAGAGGAGGGGAGAATGGATCGGGACCCATGCCCCAATGGAAAGTGTGATGGCAGTGGGCACAGGCCAGCCAATATAACAAGCACAGCAATTTTCTCTGGTAGAGAGCTCCATAGTTTCATTGCTTTTATAGTAAAGAATCATATTTTATATTGTATAGGAATCATATGTCCTCTAGCTCTAGACGTAGTGAAGATCTTCTCGTCATTGCTGCAGGCCTAGGTGTAAAAAGATGACAGTTCACCTTATGTGCATGATTACCTTTTTTGATGCATCCTGTCATCTTCTTCACTTGAGTAGCAACTGCCTGGCACTGGCTGATAATGGTCAGTTTCTCATCTAACAGGTTACAGCAACCTACTGTATATTTTTCAGGCATATCTTCGTATTTATTATTTTGATGCACATTTGCCTCTGATTGGAATTGTATGTCATCTGTTCAGTTACAGGTATTCTTTTCAGCAATTTGTAGCCTGCATTACCACTCGTGCTATTTCTGTCAGGCCCATAGAAGTGGATGGAGCAATTCCTTCTAATCTAATGGAGTTCTTTAGGACCTCTGTTCTCATGATTGCTGAGGGTCCCATCAGACAGACTCCGAACGATTAGATACTTATCCCCTAACCTTTAGATAGGTGATAGCAGTGCCGGACTGGGCTGTCTAGGGCCCACCAGTACAATATACCTTGGGGGGCCCCCCATATGGATACTTCCAAATATTACCTGCTCACACAGCAGAAGACAGCAGCAAGAAGCTACAAGATCATTAATTATGAAGGTCTCTGCAGCAACTTTGAGAAGGCATGTCCCTGTGGTAGTAAGTCTACTGTGTTATGGGCCATATGTGCAGGGGGTGGGGTGGCTAAGGGCCCACCTTGCTCAGGGGCCCACTGGGGGATTCACCTGTACTTCTGTGGGCCAGTCCGAGCCTGGGTAATAGGTATTATTAGGGAGAAAACTCTTGTAACCTAATATTGTGAACATTGCTTTGCATTACTAGTTTTTTTTAGCTTTATATGACATGTAGATTGCTGATCAAATGCTGTGCTCTGAATTATACAAAGTTAAGTAATACTTTTTATTATTATGTACAAACATAAAAGCAATTGTTTCAAACTCTGGACTCATTTATATTTTACAAATTGTATCTTTTAAGACCATCTTTTTTGTATGAAATCATATGAAAATTTTATTATGCTTTCTCTGAGATTCCTGGGACTGTCCAGCTTTGCCTAACTTTACACAATCTATTGGTTGCTTATTTTGTGCCAAAATTCTGCTGCCATTTTTCACAAGTTGGCACACCTTAATTAAACTATGCTCCTTTCTGCTAAGCCACACCCCTTTCTGGAGCAAGACTCAAAAAGTGACTTAAACACATTTTAAATGTTAAGCATGAATACCAATTCTTTATAGCAAAATAGGCCAGAATTCTGGTGCATTTAGCTTGGTTAATTCGACCCCCCTTCCCGATATTTTTAAAGAATTCCAAGAATGGTAGTTTAGAATAGAAGATATCTTCAGGTCCACAGAAAAAAATTAAAGTGTCCTTTGGTCACTTTAAACTTTGTTGGAAGCATCATTGAATAGTTTTCTTTTGACCTTTATAAACTTGTGTGGGAGCTTCTAAACCTCCATAGAATCATCTTGGCCCTTAACGCAGGGGAAACAAGGAGTCTTAGGGTGGTTTTCCCAAAATACAGAACATTGCTGCTGGCATTAAGAAAGCCATAGGCACAGAATTTCACCACTGTAGGGGTGGGGAAGATGGAAATTCAGAATAAGATGCAGAATTCTGAAAACAGGATATTTGAGATGAAAAAGTATACATCTAGCGGGTGTGTATTAGGGTCTGCTCTGTTCAGTTGTTGTAGCTGTACCAACACCTAATTTAGTAGAGACCATAAGGATGACTGTGCCATTAAATCAGAAGCTTTTTACAAAGTTCAGAAGGAAACACAGATTTTTCCAAAAACGTTTGAAATGTCATAGAGATATATCAAAAGTTGTGATCGGTGGCCTGAGTGCTGAGACCACCAGTGATTGCCAGAATAAGATAATAAAAGCACTCACATATTGCACTCTGTCTCCTTGCTGCAGGAAATGGTCTCAGTAGAAGTCTATGGGCCCATCATCATTCCATCCTCTGCAGCCAGGAGTGAGAACAATATGCCAGCACTTCTATTGACTCATCTTAGAGATCGTGGGGGTCTCCGACCTCCAGTGATCAGAACTTTTGACATATCTTATGAAACTTTTTTGAAACCTTAACCCTAACCCTAAAAGGCTTTATTCACACAGCTTTAATAGGGATTGTTTTTGTGTGAAACGATAATAGAGCTGCCACAGATATATAGGAAGCCTATACTATATCATCTTATACCTTCATTTTCATATCAAATTGTGGCATGTGGCAATGCATGTAGAAAATCTATGTACATACAGCACCTTAGAGAACCTCAAACCAAAATCTGGCATTGGGATAACGCCCAAATAACCGGAGTCCCTAACGTATATATATAAACCAATTCACCACACCGGAAATCAAATACAGATAATCACTTTATTATTACCATTATAAAACAATTCATATTAAAAAATGACATATAATCTTAATCAACATGATTTGTGGTACAGATAACAATTAAGAAACCTTCACACAGGGGTGTATATCTTGAGAAAGCCGGGCAAGCGAAACGTGCGTCGGAGCGCGGGGGTGACGCTGACATTCTGTGCGCATTCAGGTACATGTACATATGCGGAGAAACAACAAGTCGCACTAGGATAGGTGGGATCAGATGAGGTGCACCAAGCTGGTAAACCACACCCTGTAAACCAATATTGAAAGTATAAGATTATAGCTGGGCACACTCAAAGGATCAGGTCCATATAGAAAGGTAAATTTAATAATAAACAAATAAAATCGCAAATAAAATCAATACGAGTAAAATTAGCAATACTACACAAGAATTTGTAAACATCAAGTGCTCTTATCCTTAAATGAATGACAAAAAAATTCCGGCAATAAATGGCTGATGAACAAGTGTTATCCCATTAAGGTATGCGTAAATGATTCCAAATAGTTACAGTCTGGTGCTGATAGTGCGCTAATCGTATGGATCCTGTGAAAGTTAGGGTTGCAAGTTGATAAAATAGTGCTATACCGGTATATCAGTTGCTACCATAAATATGCAGCGCTGGGGGTCTTGTATAGACGTACAGTCATAGAGACCTTACTTTAGATCCGCATACTGGAAGATCTGTGAGTGGAAACTGTTACATAGAGATCCCCCTTTGTTTGGATATGTCCTGAGCAGCGTCCCGCTCTGTTTAGTATGTGGCGGCGTCCCGTCACTACTATTAGATAAAGTTCAAAAGTTATAATACAGGGTAGATCTTACCCGAGCATAGGGTG
This sequence comes from Bufotes viridis, assembly GCA_033119425.1. NCBI lineage: Eukaryota > Metazoa > Chordata > Amphibia > Anura > Bufonidae > Bufotes > Bufotes viridis. The sequence continues at coordinate 242,296,760 of CM065594.1, read as the reverse complement.
ATGAACTTCCTTTGTTGCGTTGTTCTCCCTCGGTATCGGGGTCTCTCTCTGTAGTGGCAGGTCTCCGGTCGGCGGCGTCTCGTCGGAGTACCACGTGTATCTCCTTTCTTACCAGCACGCCTCAATTATACTCCCGCTCGGTGTCCGCACAATTACCTACAGAGTGATCAGGGTATACCCTTTGCATTCAACGGAATTGGGGGCTTCAACATCCAGTCTCTCTTGACAGGGAAAATAACACCATACGCGTTTCGGGTCTGTATTTCACCCCTTCCTCAGTGGAAGCCATTTCCTGTAAATACCCCTCTTATATAGGGGTTACCATCACTTCAAAATGTGGACTGGATTTGTAAAGGAAAAGGGAGGGAAAAAAGGGGAGGAAAATATCCACCTTATATAACCTATTATGGGGATTGTTCCTTTCTGAAGTAGCAGGTCCATTCCACTCCATTTACTGCATTTAAAATTTATAATCTCCAAAAGGGTTGAAAAATACATAAAGCAGTATTCAATGCTGAGAAGCTTTCATACAATTAATAATAGAAGTCTTCTCATTGCAAAGCAGTGAAAAACGCAGTTTTGGTCAAGATGCGTTTCTAATGCGTTTCCAGTGCGTTTTCCCCAAAAAATTTTGAAATATCTAGAATTGATCATTCACATTCTTCATATCGTAAAACTAAATATAAATAAACATTTATCCACAAATTTTAAGCTCATAATATATATATGTAATAAAATTATATCAGACAATACAAAATAAAGGATAAAAGGAAAAGAACAGAAGTAAAAGAACAGAAGCAAATGGGACACTTTTTAGTCTTAATTCTCACAGGTACAAACCTAAAAGGCTTCCACAGATGTGGAAGTTGTGGGAATTGTAAAATCACATCTTTCCCGAGGGTAATAAAGGAGATAGTTGCAACATCAAATGATCATAGACACGTAATCACTGAGTTCCTCACCTGTACTTCGGAGAATGTTATCTATGTGATCCAATGCCCGTGCAACCGACAGTATGTGGGTAGAACAAAAAGAACTTTAAAAAAACGAATCGGGGAACATATTTCAAATATCAAAAAGGGTTTTGAAAATCATTCATTATCATCTCATTTTAAAAATATACACAACCAAGACCCCACAGGAATTAAATTTATGGCAATAGACAGAGTCAATAAGGATTGGAGAGGTGGAAATCATGTAGAAAAAATGTCGAGATTAGAGACAAAAAGAATTTTTGAGTTGGACACTTTGTTACCCAAGGGTTTAAACTCAGAATTTGAACTGTTTGGATTCTTGTGAGGGGTGGGTGCCTGTGTACCGACGAACAGCCGGACGTGTGCTTTACCACAGCCCGTCTGTCCTTGGTGTACAGGCCTCCACCCGATCCTACAGAAATCAAGATGTACCTGTGAGAATTAAGACTAAAAAGTGTCCCATTTACTTCTGTTCTTTTACTTCTGTTCTTTTCCTTTTATCCTTTATTTTGTATTGTCTGATATAATTTTATTACATATATATATTATGAGTTTAAAATTTGTGGATAAATGTTTATTTATATTTAGTTTTACGATATGAAGAATGTGAATGATCAATTCTAGATATTTCAAAATTTTTTGGGAAAACGCACTGGAAACGCATTAGAAACGCATCTTGACCAAAACTGCGTTTTTCACTGCTTTACAATGAGAAGACTTCTATTATTAATTGTATGAAAGCTTCTCAGCATTGAATACTGCTTTATGTATTTTTCAACCCTTTTGGAGATTATAAATTTTAAATGCAGTAAATGGAGTGGAATGGACCTGCTACTTCAGAAAGGAACAATCCCCATAATAGGTTATATAAGGTGGATATTTTCCTCCCCCCTTTTTTTCCCTCCCCTTTTCCTTTACAAATCCAGTCCACATTTTGAAGTGATGGTAACCCCTATATAAGAGGGGTATTTACAGGGAAATGGCTTCCACTGAGGAAGGGGTGAAATACAGACCCCGAAACGCGTATGGTGTTATTTTCCCTGTCAAGAGAGACTGGATGTTGAAGCCCCCCAATTCCGTTGAATGCAAAGGGTATACCCTGATCACTCTGTAGGTAATTGTGCGGACACCGAGCGGGAGTATAATTAAGGCGTGCTGGTAAGAAAGGAGATACACGTGGTACTCCGACGAGACGCCGCCGACCGGAGACCTGCCACTACAGAGAGAGACCCCGATACCGAGGGGAGAACAACGCAACAAAGGAAGTTCATCACCCTATGCTCGGGTAAGATCTACCCTGTATTATAACTTTTGAACTTTATCTAATAGTAGTGACGGGACGCCGCCACATACTAAACAGAGCGGGACGCTGCTCAGGACATATCCAAACAAAGGGGGATCTCTATGTAACAGTTTCCACTCACAGATCTTCCAGTATGCGGATCTAAAGTAAGGTCTCTATGACTGTACGTCTATACAAGACCCCCAGCGCTGCATATTTATGGTAGCAACTGATATACCGGTATAGCACTATTTTATCAATTTGCAACCCTAACTTTCACAGGATCCATACGATTAGCGCACTATCAGCACCAGACTGTAACTATTTGGAATCATTTACGCATACCTTAATGGGATAACACTTGTTCATCAGCCATTTATTGCCGGAATTTTTTTGTCATTCATTTAAGGATAAGAGCACTTGATGTTTACAAATTCTTGTGTAGTATTGCTAATTTTACTCGTATTGATTTTATTTGCGATTTTATTTGTTTATTATTAAATTTACCTTTCTATATGGACCTGATCCTTTGAGTGTGCCCAGCTATAATCTTATACATGTACATATGCGTTACTTCATTGCACTATCATTAGCACTTTTTTTTATACCTTTCCGTTGTGGACTTGTATATTATTACCCATCCTATGTGTTATCAGTGCTTTTGCGGCCCCATACCACTGGGTGCCTTGTAGTTACGTATGCGCATGTGTTGACAGCTACAATTTTGATTTTTTATTGCTACATTCATGCATATACACCCCTGTGTGAAGGTTTCCTAATTGTTATCTGTACCACCAATCATGTTGATTAAGATTATATGTCATTTTTTAATATTAATTGTTTTATAATGATAATAATAAAGTGATTATCTGTATTTGATTTCCGGTGTGGTGAATTGGTTTATATATACCTTAGAGAACTTGTACAACAGCACATGCAAACGTTATGCTCTCACATGTTCTCTATATACAGCTCTATCATAGACATTTAATATTACTCTCTCATGTTTTCTCTTATTTCTCTTATTAAAAGTGTATTCCGATAGTGTCCAAAGATACGAAAATAGCCAAGTGGACTAATTTTGTAACTCCCATAGCATTAAACGTGGGCCAAATAAAGAGCATTACACAGTAAGCTATACCGTTTCAACAGCTTACATTCACTTCTATAGGGCTAACAGAAATGACAAAAACAGCATAATAAAGACTGCTGGGCTATTGCCATAGCCCTAACAGCTCTGACAGCCAAATAGAATAGGTACTCCAGCCTCAGCTTTTAATTGCTAAAATAAGATTTTAAGAATACCCCTTTAAGGCATCTCATAGATAACTCATTCTACTTACTTATACATTCTGAATAGCTAGGATGAATAATATTCATGAACTCAAACATCTAGTTTTGCGCAATAACATAATATACTGTATACATAATCTAAACCATACCCTGTTATTACAAGCAAGTACAACATGAGGAGATAAAGTGATACAAGACCAAGATGAACAAGATAGACGTATATATATATATATATATATATATATATGTTAAGAGTGAGCGAATCAGCAAACCTGGCTCGTTTTGAATTTCACCAAAATTAATACACCAAACCAACCTGAAGCTTTTCAGGTTTGCTTCAGACAAATCCAGTAAAACAACATGCAGTCCCATTTAACTGCATATGTAGCTGGGAAACACCACGAAGGAGGAAGAAGAAGGATGCTCATATGACATTGTGGGAATTGGAAGGGGGGGGGGGCGGAGTGCTTGCCTTGATTGGCCCAACGGTCCAGAGACAGCCTGAATCAGCCAATAAGTGGGGCAGCACACAGGGAGCAGAACATCATTCTGTGTTGAGCTGTTCATGAGGGTAGATGGGTGGATGCAGCGTCTGACAAAAAAATTTTCTTAGACATTATGTAGAGTGAAAAGCAAGCATCTCCTCTAGTGTAAGAGGGACAGTGTAGGCAAAGAATACAAAGAAATAATTATGTAGAATACTAGGGACCTTGATCAGGGAAAGCAGTTTGACATAGTAAGGGGCTGAGAGGCTGGGACACAGGACTAGCTACTGCAGATCCTCATTCTTGCTGTTCTGCGCTGAAAAAAACGCTGAAGTTTTATTGTTGGTATGTGGGTGAAGAGAATAATCATATTACAAGTTAGCAATAGGTCTTTTCTAAAACTGCATTTTTAAACTCAAATAAGACAGTAGTCAAATCTTACAGGAGCCTTAGCTGCATTGTTATATTGGTGTTGTGTGGTAGGTATAATAGCATTACAATGGTAGTAACAGTAGCACTTTGGGAATATACAGAGAAGGGAATCAGGAGGAGGGGCAAGGAACCCACCATGAGATATCACAGTCTGATAAAAGTGATGAAGAGGGTCAAGATTATGACAATGTTGTATAGGACCTGGTAGCCAGATAAGGGTGCTAAGGAGGAAGAGAAGACATCAGAGGAGAAGGGTGGTGGTATTAGAGGCAATAGCTGAGGTAATCTGCAACCAAAACTGCCAAAAGAACTGGTTTGGCCAGATATTCTTCTATTGTGATCAGTAGAGATGAGCAAATCGAAGCGGACGAACTGGAATTAAATCTGAACTTCAGGAAAAATTACATTCACACCGAATCCGAATTTCCTTGTGATTCGTGGTAACGAATCGCATTTTTATTCCTAACATGGCTGTTGCACTTGTGAGGACATGGAACAAGGAACTCTGGGAAGGCAGGATCACCCATAATGCCATGCATGCAGCCGATCAGCATCCAGCCAGCCCTAGGGTATCACAGCCCTATAAATAGCCTCATCCATCTTAGATTCTGCCATTTACGAGTATACTTAGTGCAGGGAGAGACTGCAGCAGGCACTAGGGAGAGTGTTAGAAAAAACATTATTGTACTAAAAAAATGATTTGTAAGTGCAGGGAAAGATTATTCAAGGTGTAGGGAAAGAATATGGTGGAATTATACCACAGCAACAGGGTTCAGTGGGGCAGGTTACAGCTTGGGTAATAGGAACAATCCTATTACACCTTGCTGTACTGACTGGGGACCCAAATTGCCATTTTACAGCTCTGTAATTCCAGCAAACCTTTCTTGTTATTGGGGTGCAAGTGTTGTTTGATACAGCCATTAATAGTGATGTCGCAAACATAAAATTTTCCATTTGCGAACTTCCGCAAATGTTCACGAACGGGCGAATCGGGCAAACCGCCATAGACTTCAATAGGCAGGTGAATTTTAAAACCCACAGGGACTATTTCTGGCCACAGTAGTGATGGAAAAGTTGTTTCAAGGGGACTAACACCTGGACTGTGGCATGCCGGAGGGGAATTCATGGCAAAACTCCCATGGAAAATTACGTAGTGGACGCAGAGTCGGGTTTTAATCCATAAAGGGCATAAATCACCTAACATTCCTAAATTGTTTGGAATAACGTGCTTTAAAACATCCAGTGTGTGTATACGATCAGGTATGATGTTGTATCGATCAGGTAGTGTAAGGGTTACGCCCGCTTCACAGTGACAGACCTAACTGTGACAGACCAAACTCGCCGTTTAACGCACCGCAAACAACCGCAAACAGTCCATTTGCACAACTGCAAACTCCTCATTTGCACAAGGTTGGATACCAAGATAGCCATGTCCCGTTCCTTGTCCTCACTGACGTCATTGAAGGTCTCTTCCTCGTGCAATGTACTGTGCCACCCTATATGAGTGGTGTGTTCAGTAATCAGTAGTACTATTTTTATCAGTTTATTCCCTGTTACGTCCCCTATCAGGGGACGTTTATCGAATAGATTTTAGGAACCGGGAGATGGAAAAAGAAGCTTGGTCGTTACTCTTACTTCCAAGTCTGGGCACTGCGCGTGCGCCGCGCAATGTACTGTGACACCGTATATGAGTGGTGTGTTAAGTAGTACTATTCTTATCAGTTTAATCCCTGTTACGTCCCCTATCAGGGGACGTGTATTGAATAGATTTTAGACAACCGCAAAGAGTTGTCAATAGTTGACACACTCATGACATAAATTTTATTCCTCTATGTGTCAATCTTGGTGTAGTGATGACTGTGCTCGTGCGCACGTTTGGGAGATTGCAGGCGATGGCGGTTTTTCAAAGCCTATGGTCGTGATGAGGTAGTTCAGTGACAGTTAAGTGACCCAGAAAACAATGATTCTGCAGTGTGGGCCCATTGTTGGCCTAGTAGGCTTTAATGATCACCTTAGATCAGTGATGGGCAACGTGCGGCTCTCCAGATGTTGCTAAACTACAACTCCCACCATGCCCTGCAGTAGGCTGATAGCTATAGACAGGCTTTGCATGCTGGGAGTTGTAGTTCTGCAACAGCTGGAGAGCCGCACGTTGCCCATCACTGCCTTAGATGATCACAAAGAAAATTAAAGTTTTTTCTATGAAAAATTATCCAGCCAATCGCTTTTGGTCTGTTCAAAATAAAGCAACGACCTTATCATCTGGGGTGTGCCAACATTGCCAACACACTCATAGAGGTGGTCGCTTCATTGTGATACACAAGCCCCTTCACCACAACAAGGTAACGATCACGAAGGGGAATTGACACACGTATGTGCCTTTTTTTTTTGTTTTGTTTTTGCAGCACAGTGTAGCATCAGAGGCCAGAAAAATATGGCATGTACACATGGCTGAAAAATTAGGTATTGTTGCAGCCGCTGCTGTAGCAGCGGCCGGAAAAAATGATGTTTTCCAGGCAGAAAGTGTAGTAAAACATTGCGGCTTGAACCCTAGTTGGTGGCGGAGAAGTCATGCAAGTCATCCGGCATGCAGAGATGAAATACAGCAGCGTGGGGACAATTTTTAGCCCAAGGCATCTTATCAGGCCTTTTTTAGTCAAATGTATCCCCCACTGTCAGTCCCTTCGGTATCTACGCCTCATTCATCTTAATTAAGGTGAGGTAATCTACACTTTTGTGACCTAGGCGACTTCTCTTGTCTGTGACAATACCTCCTGCTGCGCTGAAGGTCCTTTCTGACAGGACACTTGACGCGGGGCAGGCCAAAAGTTCTAACGCAAATTGGGATAGCTCAGGCCACAGGTCAAGCCTGCACACCCAGTAGTCAAGGGGTTCATCGCTCCTCAGAGTGTTGATATCTGCAGTTAAGGCGAGGTAGTCTGCTACCTGTCGGTCGAGTCGTTCTCTGAGGGTGGACCCCGAAGGGCTGTGGCAATGCGTAGGACCTAAAAAGCTCCGCATGTCCTCCATCAACAACACGTCTGTAAAGCGTCCTGTCCTTGCCGGAGTGGTCCTGGTAGGAGGAGGATTACTTTCACCTATTTTCCTGTTAGATTCCCATTGTGCTCTGACATCACATTATACGCTGTGTAAAGAATACTTTTTAACTTGTTTTGGAACTGCTGCCTCCTTTCCGACTTCCGGTAATTCGGTAACATTTCAGCCACTTTCTGCTTATACTGGGGGTCTAGTAGCGTGGCCACCCAGTACAGGTCGTTCTCCTTCAGCCTTTTTATACGAGGGTCCTTCAACAGGCATGACAGCATGAAAGACCTCATTTGCACAAGGTTGGATGCCGAGCTACTCATCTCCCGTTCCTCGTCCTCACTGATGTCATTGAAGGTCTGTTCTTACCCCCAGCCACGTACAACAATACGGGTCCCAGATAGGTGACAACAACGAGCACCCTGGGTTGCCTGCTGTGGTTGGTCTTCCTCCTCCTCAAAGCCACATTCCTCCTCTGACTCCTCTTCCTCAGACTCCTCTTCCAGCATTTCCGCAGGTCCAGCAAGCGATGATGATAAGGCTGTCTCTGGTGGTGATGGTGACCACAACTCTTCCTCTTCACTCTCATCTACGGCCTGATCCAGCACTCTTCGCAGGGCACGCTCCAGGAAGAAAACAAATGGGATGAGGTTGCTGATGGTGCCTTCGATGTGACTGACTAGGTTTGTCACCTCCTCAAAGGGACGCATGAGCCTACAGGCATTGCGCATGAGCGTCCAGTAACGTGGCAAAAAAATACCCAGCTCCGCAGAGGCTGTCCTAGCACAGCGGTCATACAAATACTCATTGACGGCTTTTTCTTGTTGGAGCAGGCGGTCGAACATTAGGAGTGTTGAATTCCAACGTGTTGGGCTGTTGCAAATCAAGCGCTTCACTTGTATGTTGTTTCGCCACTGAATGTCGGAAAAGTGCGCCATGGCCGTGTAGTAATGCCTGAAATGGCCACACACCTTCCTGGCCTGCTTGAGGATGTCCTGTAAGCCTGGGTACTTACACACAAAGCGTTGTACAATCAGATTCAACATAAGATCCATAAAGGCACTAACCCTTTGAAAGGGCGTCGCATTGTGTCAGGGGTAGACTCCCTGATGCAAAATGGTAGTGTCTATTTGGATCATGTACTCAGAAAATTTGTTCTTTCATTACCATCATATACACATGACACTATGGATTTCCTCAAACGGATCGATAATATATGTATTGACTCATCTTGCTTTTTAGCGAGTATTGATGTTGAGTCACTGTACAGCAGCATACCCTATGACAAGGGGATGCTTGCTGTACAGTATTACTTACGTACCAGGGATATCCATTGTAAAAAACATCTTTTATATGGAGCTTTTACAGTTTGTCCTTTCGCATAATTTCTTTTTATTTGACGGTCGTCTTTACCACTAGCTCAGGGGCACGGCAATGGGGAGCCCTTGTGCTCCCACATACGCCAACCTGTTCCTGAGCTGGTGGGAGGACACCGTCGTATTTCCTGATAATGACAAATGGTGGAGCACCAAGATCAGCCTGTGATCCCGCTACATAGACGATGTCTTCATCCTATGGGGCGGGACCAGGGCTGAGTTCTCTGTGTTTGTGGACCATCTAAACCAGAATTCAATTGGTTTATCCTTTACATATGAGATCCATGAGGAAAGTATCAATTTTCTGGATGTCAGGGTCTCAAAGCAGAATGGTAGATTGGTAACTTCAATCTACCGCAATCCCACTGCAACTAACAGCATACTCAGATTTGACAGTCACCATCCTTATCCCCTCAAGAAAGGCATACCCAAGAGTCAATACTTGCGTATCAAAAGGAATTGTACTAATCATGATGACTTTCATAGGGAGGCCAGAGGCCTTTATGATCGCCTCAAGGGACGTGGTTATCCTTAAAAAATATTGCGGGAGGCTTTTAATGAGGTTAAAAGCAAAGAGAGAAGTGAGCTTCTTGTCCCTAGATTACCACCTACACAAGACAACATCACTCGATTAATATCTACTTATGATAGCGCAAGCAAAGAGATAAAAGGGATACTCGATAAGTATTGGCCCATACTTCGTATGGACCCTGACCTAAAGGAGACCATATCCACTTACCCTAGTGTTACGTATCGTAGAGGCAGAAGCCTCCGCGATCGCCTTGTTCACAGCCATTTTGTATTACCACCACCTAGGGACACATGGCTTTCTAGAAAACCTCTTGGGTTATTTAGATGCAGTGGCTGTAAGGCCTGCCCTTTTATTAATACCAATAAGGAAATTGCATGTTCAGCCAGACAATGCACCACGAGTCTACGTGATTTTGCCAACTGTAGGACCAGAGGAATTATCTATATCTGTCAGTGTTCCTGTCCTCTGGACTACATTGGCAAAACCATCCGTGAACTCAGAAGAAGGGTGTGCGAACCCATCAATGATGTCCTTAATAAAAGAGACACCTCTGTTGCCCTGCATGTGAATGAAAGACATTCTGGCAATCCCAATGTATTACGTTTTTCAGTCCTGGAGGTGGTACCACAACCTTTGAGGAGAGGGGACTGGGATAAGAAGATTCTTCAGAAAGAGTCTGAATGGATCTACAAGTTCCGGTCCCAGTCCCCCAATGGCCTCAATGAAAGACTGACCTTCAGTTGTTTTCTTTGATTTTTTTGATCTCATCAGCTAAAAGTTTGGCCCCATATGCCTCTTCCTATGTATATATGCTAAGGTGTCCCTTTTTCCAGTCATGGATACGAGAAGTATCCAGCTTTTTTAGTATACCGATATTTGGGTACTAATTATCATATTTACCCTTGATCTCCACTATATATTCAGTGGTAGATCATTTAACATATGCTGATTTATTTAGGGAGACTTCCTATTAACATGACTGGCATTCTATGTTTAGTCATCTGTCCCGATTGGTATCATCGCGGGCTTTACCTGTCGGTGTGCGCTCCGGCCTGGGGCGCATCACGTAATGTGTCAGCGTGCGCTCCAGCTTGGAACGCATCACGTGACAGGATGCGCGCCAACCCGGGGCTTTTTAAACGGCTCTCCACACTAACACCGAAGGTCACAGCCATCTTGGACCTCACGTGGATAGCTGGTGTTTTGCATAATATTTCATCAGAATATATGTAAGTACCGATCCCTCGCATAGGTGACAGTGTCTTAGTATAGGTACCTAGTTTTTGACTGTATCTTTGTGATCTGTTTATCTTTTTAGGTCTAATGATGGTATACTTTTTACATCATTATAAGGTACCATTATAACTTACCCTATCGAGTTTACCCAGCCAATAAGGTAATACCTATACTTATGTCTATATGTATATCAGCCAGTCTCCCTTCAACTTACTGTTTATCGCATTTTTGAGCCTGATTTGATTTACCCCCTGAGGAACCCATAACAAGCAGGGGGAAACGCGTCGGGGTTACAGGTTCCCTCTGAGGGTCGTTCTAGGGTCACTTAGGCCTAGGTTTGGGGACGGAGGGCCACCCCCATCAGGTGACGCCTCTGGGCTGAGGCTTAGAGAGGTATATTGTAGGGATAGTGATTCCCCCCTCTCGCCTTTTATCTCCGTCTTTACCAGGTACCCTGAACACCCCCATACTAGCAATCTTTCGCTAAACAGCAATTTATGTTTTATGAATGTTACAATACCGCTATCGACCATTGGTCATCATTTTAAGAAGATATTAATAAAATTTAGTTTTTTAGAAAAGGTCTAATTCTTTGATTAGTAACTTGAGAGGTGCCCGAAGCTGAGCTGGAGGAGGATGGTGCGTCAAGGTTCCGAGCGGAAGCTGTAGAAGATTGGGTGTCCTGTGTAGGCCAGTCAACTATGTCCTCAGAATTTTTCGAGTTCAAGGTATGTGGCCTCTGAACACTAGGCATTATTCTAGGGCCAAAGGAAATCAAAGCACCACGATGGCCCCTGCGGGGTGGCCTGCCACTGCCTGTCATTTTTTTTTATTAGTGGTACTATGCGTGCAAGGTACTGTGCCACCCGGTATGAGTGGTGGGCACTGGCAGTGGGCACACTACAGTCTGTGGAAGTGGGCCTGACACACACTGGCAGGTAACTACCCTTGGATGAAAGGGTAAAAATTAAATGCCTTATTTATAGGCAAGCTACTGTGCCACCCGGTATGGGTGGTGGGCACTGGCAGTGGGCACACTACAGTCAGTGGAAGTGGGCCTGACACAAACTGGCAACAGGCAGGCAACTGAAATTAGATTAAAGTGTAAAAATGAAATGCCTTTTTTTTATGCAAAGTCCTTTGCCACACGGTATGAGTGGTGGGCACTGGCAGTGGGCAAACTACAGTCAGTGGAAGTGGACCTGACGCACACTGGCAGCAGGCAGGCAACTGAAATTAGATTAAAGTGTAAAAATTGAATGCCATTTTTTTATGCAAAGTCCTGTGCCACACGGTATGAGTGGTGGGCACTGGCAGTGGGCACACTACAGTCAGTGGAAGTGGGCCTGACACACACTGCCAGCAGGCAGGCAACTGAAATTAGATTCAAGTTTAAAAATTAAAACATTAAATGCCTTTTTTTAATGAAAAGTCCTGTGCCACACGGTATGAGGGGGGGCACTGGCAGTGGGCACACTACAGTAAGTGGAAGTGGGCCTGACACACACTGACAGCAGGCAGGCAACTGAAATTAGATTAAAGTGTAAAAATGTAATGCCTTTTTTTATGCAAAGTCCTGTGCCACATGGTATGAGTGGTGGGCACTGGCAGTGGGCACACTACAGTCAGTGGAAGTGGACCTGACACACACTGGCAGCAGGATGGCAACTGAAATTAGATTAAAGTGTAAAAATTAAATACCTTTTTTTATGCAAAGTCCTGTGTCACACGGTATGAGTGGTGGGCACTGGCAGTGGGCACACTACAGTCAGTGGAAGTGGGCCTGACACACACTGGCAGCAGGCAGGCAACTGAAATTAGATTAAAGTGTAGAAATTGAATCCCTTTTTTTATGCAAAGTCCTGTGCCACACGGTATGAGTGGTGGGCACTGGCAGTGGGCACACTACAGTCAGTGGAAGTGGGCCTGACACACACTGCCAGTAGGCAGGCAACTGAAATTAGATTCAAGTGTAAAAATTAAAACATTAAATGCCTATTTTTTATGAAAAGTCCTGTGCCACACGGTATGAGTGGTGGGCACTGGCAGTGGGCACACTACAGTTAGTGGAAGTGGGCCTGACACACACTGGCAGCAGGATGGCAACTGAAATTAGATTAAAGTGTAAAAATGAAATACCTTTTTTTATGCAAAGTCCTGTGTCACACGGTATGAGTGGTGGGCACTGGCAGTGGGCACACTACAGTCAGTGGAAGTGGGCCTGACACACACTGGCAGCAGGCAGGAAACTGAAATTAGATTAAAGTGTAGAAATTGAATCCCTTTTTTTATGCAAAGTCCTGTGCCACACGGTATGAGTGGTGGGCACTGGCAGTGGGCACACTACAGTCAGTGGAAGTGGGCCTGACACACACTGCCAGTAGGCAGGCAACTGAAATTAGATTCAAGTGTAAAAATTAAAACATTAAATGCCTTTTTTTAATGAAAAGTCCTGTGCCACACGGTATGAGTGGTGGGCACTGGCAGTGGGCACACTACAGTTAGTGGAAGTGGGCCTGACACACACTGACAGCAGGCAGGTAACTGAAATTAGATTAAAGTGTAAAAATGTAATGCCTTTTTTTTATGCAAAGTCCTGTGCCACACAGTATAAGTGGTGGGCACTGGCAGTCGGCACACTACAGTCAGTGGAAGTGGACCTGACACACACTGGTAGCAGGATGGCAACTGAAATCAGATTAAAGTGTAAAAATTAAATGCCTTTTTATGCAAAGTCCTGTGCCACACGGTATGAGTGGTGGGCACTGGCAGTGGGCACACTACAGTCAGTGGAAGTGGGCCTAACACACACTGGCAGCAGGCAGGCAACTGAAATTAGATTAAAGTGTAACAATGTAATGCCTTCTTTTATGCAAAGTCCTGTGCCACACAGTATGAGTGGTGGGCACTGGCAGTGGGCACACTACAGTCAGTGGAAGTGGACCTAACACACACTGGCAGCAGGCAGGCAACTGAAATTAGATTAAAGTGTAAAAATGAAATGCCTTTTTTATGCAAAGTCCTGTGCCACATGGTATGAGTGGTGGGCACTGGCAGTGGGCACACTACAGTCAGTGGAAGTGGGCCTGACACACACTGGCAGCAGGCAGGCCAGGCAACTGAAATTAGATTAAAGTGTAAAAATGAAATGCCTTTTTTTTAATGCAAAGTCCTGTGCCACACGGTGTGAGTAGTGGGCACTGACAGTGGGCACACTACAGTCAGTGGAAGTGGACCTGACACACACTGTCAGCAGGCAGGTAACTGAAATTAGATTAAAGTGTAAAAATGTAATGCCTTTTTTTTATGCAAAGTCCTGTGCCACACAGTATAAGTGGTGGGCACTGGCAGTCGGCACACTACAGTCAGTGGAAGTGGACCTGACACACACTGGTAGCAGGATGGCAACTGAAATCAGATTAAAGTGTAAAAATTAAATGCCTTTTTATGCAAAGTCCTGTGCCACACGGTATGAGTGGTGGGCACTGGCAGTGGGCACACTACAGTCAGTGGAAGTGGGCCTAACACACACTGGCAGCAGGCAGGCAACTGAAATTAGATTAAAGTGTAACAATGTAATGCCTTCTTTTTATGCAAAGTCCTGTGCCACACAGTATGAGTGGTGGGCACTGGCAGTGGGCACACTACAGTCAGTGGAAGTGGACCTAACACACACTGGCAGCAGGCAGGCAACTGAAATTAGATTAAAGTGTAAAAATGAAATGCCTTTTTTATGCAAAGTCCTGTGCCACATGGTATGAGTGGTGGGCACTGGCAGTGGGCACACTACAGTCAGTGGAAGTGGGCCTGACACACACTGGCAGCAGGCAGGCCAGGCAACTGAAATTAGATTAAAGTGTAAAAATGAAATGCCTTTTTTTTAATGCAAAGTCCTGTGCCACACGGTGTGAGTAGTGGGCACTGACAGTGGGCACACTACAGTCAGTGGAAGTGGACCTGACACACACTGTCAGCAGGCAGGCAATTGAAATTAGATTAAAGTGTAAAAATGTTATGCCTTTTTTTTATGCAAAGTCCTGTGCCACATGGTATGAGTGGTGGGCAGTGGCAGTTGGCTCACTACAATCAGTGGAAGTCAGCCTGACACACACTGGCAGCAGGCAGGCAACTGAAATTAGATTAAAGTGTAAAAATTAAATGCCTTTTTTTAATGCAAAGTCCTGTGCCACACGGTATGAGTGGTGGGCCATGAAAGTGGGCACACTACAGCCTGTGGGCCTGCAGCCTCTCACACATGGGCAGGCTAGGCAATTGCAATATATATGGAGAAAATAAAATAAAAGCAGACTAATATAGCAGACCTAATAAGGGCTTTTTGGGGTGCTGTGACACTGTCCTTACAGCAAATCAGTCTGTGGACACATAACACTGTCCAAGCTAACGCTTTCCCTATGAATTCAGAATCATCAGCACAGCAGCAGCTGCAGTCTCCCTGCTCTCACTAACATGCAGCTTCAGACTGAATCTAAAATGGCTGTCGTTTTTATAGGAGGTGGGAAGGTGTGGGAGGGAGGGTGCTGATTGGCTGGAATGTGTCTGCTGACTGTGAGGTACAGGGTCAAAGTTTGCTCAATGATGATGTATAGGGGGCGGACCGAACATTGCATATGTTCGCCTGCCGCGGCGAACGCGAACGAGGGAATAGTTCGGGACATGACTAGCCATTAACAGGGTTTATTACAAGGAAACATGTTCATGTCTTATTTGCCCTTGTGCGGTGCAGTTTTATGTTCTAAAGCATTTTTTGGCTTGTATTAGTGGGAAAAAAAGGGCTTTTGTTGAAACTATTACGAAACAAATGGGAAATCAAGTCATTATCACAGTACTTAGAGAAAGGAATAGTCCCAAAAGGTTTGAACCTATTAAAAACCCCAGCATCTGATTTATTCGATGATAATTTTAATAAAGAATGAGACGCTTTCTTGAGAGCACAATCTCTGGTATTGGTGCAAATGATTATTGAACGTAGAAAAACTATGATAGACGAACTTTCTTCTCGGATTGATGCTCTCAAGAAGGAGGTGTCTCTTTTTCCAGATAATGAGCAAATACGCAAGTGGCAGGAAAGGATTTGTAAAAATTTAGATATAACAGAAAAAGAAATTATGCAAAAGAAATCAAAAAAGTTACAGAATATCAACAAAAAACAGATTGAAAATCCCAACCCTAAGGTACAACAAAAATATCAGAAAGTAGATGAACACAATGACACAAAAAATGGTGAACCACATTGGGAAAGGAAAGAGGCAATAATAAATAACCAAGAGGAACAGGGTGGAATTGTGAATAACATACCAACACGTAACAGATATGAAGTCCTGGAATCACCTCATTTTTTAGATTTTACCCCCCCCACACCACAAGCAAAAGAAAAAGAAAATGAGTTCCCCAACCCCTACACCATCACTACACAGAAGGGAAAATCACAAGGGGAAGGAGACTTATTCACAGGAATACAATCTGAGGACCCGCCACAGGGAACAGTGGAGGGACAATGGGGAATATCGTCCACACAGATACAGGGGGGAACATATGAATCATAGGGAAACTCATGTACAACATTTCAGGCAACAACAATACCTCAACAACGAAAGGTTAGAAGGGGGAGACACACGAGAAAGAGACTACAGGGAAAGATATCACAGGGACCCTCAAGTATAATCAATATCAGTAGTGTTGCCCTCACTAATGCACACATTTATTGGAAAAAGGATTGAAATTTGCACCTACTAAAGTGATTGACAAATTTTCCACTTATATAGGAGTGGAGAAATTCATCAGAAAATTATGTCTTAAAAAATATTTCCTGAAAAATGTTTGTGCTAATAGTTCGGGACAACAACAAAAAACAATGAAAAAATACATATACACAGATTTAAAAGCGAAATCAACAAAATATCCAAGACAAGAAACAAGTGAGGAAATGGCGACATTTAGGAAAAATGTTGAACAAGATCTGAGAAAAATGAGGGTCCGTAGAATAAATTATAACCTGTCTAAACGAGAAACAATAGCCATTCAACAACTGCAAATAATGAATCAGATCACCATTAGATCAGCAGATAAGGGGGGGGGGGGCTATAGTTATTTTAGATACAGAGAAATATCAAAAGGAATGTCAAAAACAACTTAATAACACAGCTACATATGAGAAGATGAGTAAGGATCCCACAGAGGACTTTTTTAAAATTTTAGAAGAGTATGTAGAGAAAGGGAAAAAATCAGAATTGTTGCTTGAAAGAGAGGCACAATTTATACTAGCAACAGAAAAACAGATACCTACCTTTTATTGTATTCCAAAAGTCCATAAAGATATGGAAAATCCACCAGGGCGACCAATCGTATCCGGGATAAATTCTATTACCTCCAATTTGTCTCAATATTTGGCCAATTGGTTACAACCTTATGTCAAAAAAGTACCCTCTTATGTTCAAGACACCACGGATATCGTGGCTACACTGGAAAAAATACAGTGGAATGAAAAATGGATTATGGGAACAGTAGATGTGGGGTCCCTTTACACAATCATTGAACACAAGGCAGGGATCGATGCTCTTGACCATCAGTTAAAGGCACATGGCTCACTACCTCAGGAACAAATTGATTTTATTTTGGAAGGAGTACAGTTTATTTTAACACACAATTATTTTTTATATGATGGTGCATTTTATCTCCAGAAGACCGGGACCGCCATGGGTACCAGATTCTCCCCGAGCTATGCAAATTTATTTTTGGCACAGTGGGAAACCGATAACATCACGCCGAGGCTCGGGACGGATCTGGTACTCTGGAGGCGTTACATTGATGATGTTTTCTTTATATGGCAAAGAAGTGATAATGAGCTGGAGAAATTCCTCAAAACAATTAATGAAAATGATAAAAACTTGGTTTTCACACCTGTTACAAGTAGGGAATGTTTAGAATTTTTGGATTTGGATATTAAGGTGAATGCCAATCAGTTGAGATGTAGTACACATTTGAAGTTAGTATCGAGGAACAGTTTTATTAGATTCGATAGCTGTCATCTACCAAGGTGGTTGGCGAATGTGCCAATCAGTCAGTTTCGTAGATTAAAACGGAATTGTTCCTTGAAAGAAAAATTTGAAGAGGAGGCTGTCCAGCTAAAACAACAATTTGCCGAGAAGGAATATCCCCCCAAGTTGATAGAGAGTGCTTTGGAAAAAGTAAGAAGTATGGAGAGAGAAAAGTTTTTTATAAAAAAGGTAGTTGAAGATAAACAGGATAAGGAAAGGATATCATTGATACTACCGTTTAATTCCCAATATAAGACGGTTGAGAAAATTATAAAAAAACATTGGGACCATTTACTAAAAGATAAGTGGATTGGTCCCATGTTAGAACAGGTCCCTAGGATTATATATACTAAGGCACCTAATTTAGCCAACAAAGTGGCACTCACTGTCCAAAATGACAACCAGAAGAGAAAAACAGCCAATAGCTGGCTGACCTTGAAGGGATTTTACAGATGTGGTAGATGTGCGAACTGTAGAATTACATCGTTCCCTAGAAAGAAAGAAGAAATTCAGTCTAGAAGTAATAATTGTAATATACAGATCAAAGAGTTCTTATCGTGTGACTCAACGGAAGCAATCTATATATTAGAATGCCCGTGTCATAAACAATACGTGGGTCGCACAAAGAGAACTCTGAAGAAAAGGGTCAGTGAACACATCTCAAATATAAAAAAGGGATACGAAGCTCATTCTGTATCCAAACATTTTAAAATGGTACATAATGGCGACCCCACAGGTTTGATTTTTGCTGCAATAGAAAAAGTAAAAAGAACATGGAGGGGAGGTGATTTCATTGCACAAATGTCGAGACAAGAATCTCGACGAATTTTTGAATTGGACACTTTGATGCCCAGAGGACTCAATTCAGAAATGGAGATATTTGGGTTCCTATAAGGGGGGTGGCGCAGGTTTAGACGAGGGGTCGGGGTCTGGTCGTGTTATTGACACCCCGACCCCTCCTCTTCTTTTGCCCCCCTCCCATTCTACTTCTAGCAAAAAATTATCCTAGTTTACTTCTAGCAAAAAATATCCGGACCCATCTCTTGAATTAGAGATATCATGTACAACCATGTCAATTTGTTATTCCTTATAAATATGAACATTTAGTCACGATAATATTGGACTGTATTGTATTTTATCGTATGCTATTGTATTTTATTGTGATTTTTATCGGAATTTTTAATGTTCAATGGTTCTAGTATATTTGATCTATACCCAGATTCGTTTCCCAGAATGCGAATCCAGCTCAGGTTTTTTGGGATACTTATAATAAGGAAGAGAGGATATAAAGAGAGACGCCACAGATCACAGGTATCCACTGATGAAGGGGTTAAACCTCGAAACGCGTATGGGACACTTGTGGCTAAGTGTTTTACTTTGAGAAGGATCCCCCTCTCCACCTTCCATATCGGATTGATCCAACATCTTTGGATGCTATCAAGGACTGCCGTCTAAGGATTTAAATATCCCGAACAATACATCCTGGAGTTTAGGACCCAGCGAGCCACCTCTTGACCTGTTCTCGGAGTGTCACGTGGGACGCCACGTAAGCCGCAGCACCACGCGGGACGCCGCGGGTGCAGGAGGAAGAGACACCGCCGGGATAGAGGTAAGGCAGCGGGTACACGGGTACAGGGGATCTAGCAAGTGGTGGAGCGGAGGAAAGAGCCGTGTGATTTAAACGGCTGGGACACTATTTCATGTTCAATCAAGCCGTGTGACACAAGCGGCTCGGACATCGCAGGAGTTCATCCTCAGGTGAACTAGTTATGAACTTGTTGTGATCTGGAACACTATTATATCCACTATTTACGTGGGAAATTTGGAGACACTAATAACGCATTTTCTAAAAAAAATTTTAACTCAACATTGGTCATTTGGGATTAATTACTGGCCATCTACATTGTTTTTGCACGGAAACACCTTTATGTGGGATTGTTTGCTACAAGCAATTTTGATGCACTGAAGCTATTTGTTGCACTGAAGCACTCTTACGTTTTATGTTTTATTTCAATTCATTTATCGCACTTTATTATATATATGAATTGTGCACATTAATTATATCATAAGGGTTGCCAGTTCCAATATTGCAGGTACTTAGGTGTAGTGTTGAGCGAACAGTTCGAGAATAGTTTGGGTTCGTACCGAATTTTGGGGTGTCCGTGACACGGACCCGAACCCGGATATTTTCAAAAAAGTGCGGGTTCGGGTTCGGAGTTCGGCATGTTCTCTCGGCGCATTTTGAAAGTACTATATAGCAGAATAGTACAGGCTTAAAGCTGAAATCGCATTGCGATTACAACTTTGAGCTACCGATCACCATGGGAACGCCTCCTCCAGTAGAATGTACTGTCGGATGTTTGAATTACGTTGAAATCGCAATGCGATTCTTATATATTTGCTTAATCGCATTGCGATTTCAACTTCTCAAATCCGACAGTACATTCTAGCATTTTTCCCATGGTGATGTAGACGCTCCATTAGCACGGAATCCGGCTGAAGCAGAAATCGCAATGCGATTCTTAGAACTCAAATAAATCGCATCACACTACACGTTCTAATTGCATTCGATTTTAACTTTACTGTTTGGTTTTGTATCGCGATTTTGAAAAATTTGAATAATCGTGTGCGTGCTGTTCTAGCACGCAGTGCTATTCGTATCTGTAACGGACCGTTACGCACACACCGCTCCGTTTAGGCAATATTCCCTTTTCGGACACACCGGCAGTTACTGCAAGCACCAATTTCCCGAACTGCAAGCACATGAATGCTCCAGACTCCCGAACCGGAAACAGTATACAGCCGAACAGGAAAAACCCTAGGAACAGTTTACACTCCTGGCAGTCGCACTGTGACAGCATACACTCCAATTCCCCCCAAGAACGAGACGACACTTCGCTTGAGGGTTAAGCAGACCACATGTACTGGCCCATACAGCCTCTTTTTATTCACCTGTTCAGTCCAGAGGAATACCCCCTGGACTTCTACATTAACCAATCATAAAATAACAAAGGAATGACCCTCCCGCACAGAGTACACATTCCCTCCCCTCTGCCAGTGATATAATTACTAAACACAATGGACGAACTTATTATCACCGGCAGGAAAATATACAGTTTTATACAACGTTCATAGCTTCAAAACTATGCATGGGATTTCAATAAAAATTACATATTCCTCCTCAATCCATTCAGGGGAACAACATATCCAAAAATGGTACGAGTTAGACCAGGGGTTCAGAAATGAGTAAAAAGTGTCTTTGTGGAACTGGTTTGGGCCGGAAAGCCATGCTGGCAGTAGGTCACAGAGTCCTCTGTACTGGAGACAACTGGGAAGTAATCCAATTATCTCCCAGGACAGAGGCAAAACTCCATTGTGCGCATGTTAGTGAAAAGACACAAAAAT
The DNA here is from genome assembly GCA_033119425.1 of Bufotes viridis. Taxonomy (NCBI): domain Eukaryota; kingdom Metazoa; phylum Chordata; class Amphibia; order Anura; family Bufonidae; genus Bufotes; species Bufotes viridis. Next base: position 242,275,645 of record CM065594.1, on the reverse strand, counting down.
ACACAAATATACATAACTCCTATTATGCTGAACAGGACCCCCACATTCAGCCTATCCCCAGATGGCTTGGATCCGAGCACTCAATATATCCGAACAGCGCTCAGATGCCACAAACACAGTCACATTGCCATGGGGTTTAAGCTTAGCATGGGCTGATGAGAGGGGCCATAATCCTGGGGCAGAAGGTGGGCAACAAGACTTCTCCAGCACCCAGTGTCCAGGTTGGTTTCGCCACAGTATCCCACTCTTAAGTTCTAATCGCATTTGATGTTAACTTATGCATTTTTTTTTTTTTTGCCAGGCATCAGCAGTGTTAAAATAGAATGCAATGCCTGTCAAAAAAAAAAGCATAAGTTAAAATCGAATGCGATTAGAACTTAATAAGAGTGGGATACGAATAGCACTAGTGTTGTTGAGCGCACATTTCGAGAATAGTTCCGGTCCGTACAGAATTTTGGGGTGTTCGTGACACGACCCGAACCCGAACATTTTCATAAAATTTCGGGTTCGGTTTTGTAGTTCGTCATTTTTTGTGGCGCATTTTGAAAGGCTGCAAAGCAGCCAATCAACATGCATCATACTACTTGCCCTAAGATGCCATCGCAGCCATGCCTACTATTGGCAAGGCTGTGATTGGCCAAGTGCAGCATGTGACTCAGCCTCTTTATAAGCTTGTGCGCACGTCGGGACGTGCTCACTCCCGATGTGAATAGAGCAGGGATAGATGCAGCTGCTGTGAGGGCGAGATAGGCAGGGAATAATCGAGGAAAAAACCTGAGAAGAAGTGAAAGATCTACACCAGTGAATCAAAACAACTCAGCTGAGCTGTTCACTGAAAGTTTATTTTTTTTTACACTGGCCAGATCGATTTTTACCGGCACATGTAACTGGGCTGACCGGCGGTGGCCATTTTGGGACCTGTGGTGCGCCAGCTCAAGCTGCCACAGAGTCCAAAGAAAAGCTCCAAAGAATTGAAAAATCTACTCCTGTGACACAGAACAACAGCGATTCAGCTGCTCAGTCAAAGTCAATTTTTTTTCTGGCTGGGCAGACCATTTTCTAGCACATGTTACTGGGCTGATAGGCGGCGGCCATTTTGGGACTTGTGGTGCACCAGCAAAAGCTGCCACCGCGTCCATTAATCTCATGTAATAGTCGATTTTTTCATAGATATACTACATCAGGGGTTTGGCTGTGCTTGTGTCACCCCTACTAACTGCCAATATATTTAATAAATCAGTGGTGAAACTGAAAGTAACCCACTTGGATAGCAAATCCCATGAATGTGCTGTTCCAGCTAGGCTAGCCAGTGTCACTACAGCCAGGTCCAATACTGTCAGCCAGAAATTAATTTATTTATTTTTTTGCCAGAAATATAAATTAAAAAAATCTTTCCCTGTAACAAACATAATTCTGGTGTTAGACCAGAAGAAGCACTTCTTCAGTAAATAATACTGTAAAAAGGTTTAGGCAATAATTCTCCCAGTGTGGGCAATTTATGTACCAAAACGAGCATTTTAAAAATCCCGGTGTTCTGAAATACCAGCAGTCCTCTTGTAATTAATACCAGAAAAAGGCATTATAGTGTCCAGTGTTGTCATTTTGGTTCAAAAAAGGCCAATTTAATCAATCTGGTGTTGGTGACACCCGAAATAGTAGGCCGCGACGTTGTTACTCCTTTAAAAGGAAATAGTTCTCCCACTGTGGGAATTCATTTAACATAAGTAGCATTTAAAAAATTCTGGTGTCCAATTTGCAGCAGTCCTCTTGTAATTAATACCAGAAAAAGGCATTATAGTGTCCAGTGTTGTCATTTTGGTTCCAAAAGGCCAATTTAATCAATCTGGTGTTGGTGACACCCGAAATAGTAGGCCGCACGTTGTTACTCCTTTGAAAAGGAAATAGTTCTCCCACTGTGGGAATTCATTTAACATAAGTAGCATTTAAAAAATTCTGGTGTCCAATTTGCAGCAGTCTTCTTGTAATTAATACCAGAAAAAGGCATTATAGTGTCCAGTGTTGTCATTTTGGTTCCAAAAAGGCCAATTTAATCAATCTGGTGTTGGTGACACCCGAAATAGTAGGCCGCACGTTGTTACTCCTTTGAAAAGGAAATAGTTCTCCTACTGTGGGAATTCATTTAACATAAGTAGCATTTAAAAAATTCTGTTGTCCAATTTGCAGCAGTCTTCTTGTAATTAATACCAGAAAAAGGCATGATAGTGTCCAGTGTTGTCATTTTGGTTAAAAAAAGGCCAATTTAATCAATCTGGTGTTGGTGACACCCGAAATAGTAGGCCGCACGTTGTTAATCCTTTGAAAAGGAAATAGTTCTCCCACTGTGGGAATTCATTTAACATAAGTAGCATTTAAAAAATTCTGGTGTCCAATTTGCAGCAGTCTTCTTGTAATTAATACCAGAAAAAGGCATGATAGTGTCCAGTGTTGTCATTTTGGTTCCAAAAAGGCCAATTTAATCAATCTGGTGTTGGTGACACCCGAAATAGTAGGCCGCACGTTGTTACTCCTTTAAAAGGAAATAGTTCTCCCACTGTGGGAATTCATTTAACATAAGTAGCATTTAAAAAATTCTGGTGTCCAATTTGCAGCAGTCTTCTTGTAATTAATACCAGAAAAAGGCATGATAGTGTCCAGTGTTGTCATTTTGGTTCAAAAAGGCCAATTTAATCAATCTGGTGTTGGTGACACCCGAAATAGTAGGCCGCACGTTGTTACTCCTTTGAAAAGGAAATAGTTCTCCCACTGTGGGAATTCATTTAACATAAGTAGCATTTAAAAAATTCTGGTGTCCAATTTGCAGCAGTCTTCTTGTAATTTATAGCGTAAAAGGAATTATATCTTCCAGGGTGGGAATTTTTGGGCTTAAAATTAATATATTTTATTGTGGTGCGAGTTGAATCGCAACAATGAGGAAACATTCTATTAAGGGACGAGGACGCGGTCGTGGTGGTGTCCGTGGAGCCTCTGTTGCTGGTAGTGGACGTGGACGTTCGCCCTCAGGTGAACAAAGTAGTGAACCAACTCCCTCAAGTAGCCGGCAGAATTTACAGCGATATTTGGTGGGGCCCAATGCCGTTATGAGGATGGTAAGGCCTGAGCAGGTACAGGCATTAGTCGATTGGGTGGCCGACAGTGCTTCCAGCACGTTCACCACATTGTCTTCCACCCAGTCTTCTGCGGAAGCGCACAGGTGGCACCGGAAAACCAAGCCCATCAGTCTGTCACATCACCCCCATGCATATCAGGGAAACTGTCCGAGCCTCAAGTTATGCAGCAGTCTCTTCTTCTGTTTGAAGACTCTGCTGGCAGGGGTTCCCAGGGCGTCCACCTAGCCCTTCCCTAGCGGTGGAAGACATACCATGCACTGACGCACAACCACTTATGTATCCAGATGATGACGACATGGGAATACCACCACAGCAGAGTCACCCAGTCTCTGATGATGACGAAACACAGGTGCCCACTGCCGCGTCTTATTGCATTGTGCAGACTGAACAGGAGGAGGTCAGGGAGGAAGACTGGGTGGAAGACGATGCAGAGGACGATGAGGTCTTAGACCCCACATGGACTGAAGGTCGTGCCGCTGACTTAAATAGTTCAGAGGAAGAGGCAGTGGTGAGACCGAGACAACAGCGAAGCCAAAGAGGGAGCAGGGGGCAAAAGCAGAACACCCGCCGTCCCGAGAGTTCGCCTGCTATTGGCCAGCGCCAACAGGGACCCAACACCCCAAAGGCATCTTCAAGGAGTTCCCTGGCATGGCACTTCTTCAAACAATGTGCTGAGGACAAGACCAGAGTGGTTTGCACGCTGTGCCATCAGACCCTGAGGCGAGGCATTAACGTTCTTAACCTGAGCACCACCTGCATGATCAGGCATCTACATGCAAAGCGGGAACTGCAGTGGAGTGCACACCTCAAAAACAAGGAACACGCTCAGGCTCCCCCTGCTCCCTCTACCGCTGCTGCCTCGGCTTCCGCCTCGAGAGGAATGTTGCCACCTACCGAGCAGCAAACAGAGGATGTGCCACCGACACCACCACCACCACCGCCACCGTCACCTAGCGTCTCCACTATTTCACACAGCAGCGTTCAGCTCACCATCTCTCAAACCTTTGAGAGGAAGCGCAAATTCCCACCTAGTCACCCTCGAGCCCTTGGCCTGAATGCCAGCATTTCTAAACTACTGGCCTTTGAAATGCTGTCATTCCGGCTGGTGGACACAGACAGCTTCAAACAGCTGATGGCCATGGCTGTCCCCCAGTATGTGGTTCCCAGCCGCCACTACTTCTCCAAGACAGCCGTGCCTTCCCTGCACATGCAAGTGTCTGATAAAATCAAGTGTGCACTGCGCAACGCCATTTGTGCCAAGGTCCACCTAACCACAGATACGTGGACTAGTAAGCACGGCCAAGGACGCTATATCTCACTAACTGCACACTGGGTGAATGTAGTGGCGGCTGGGCCCCAGGCGGAGAGTTCCTTGGCGCACGTCCTTCCGCCACCTAGGATCGCAGGACATCATTCTCTGCCTCCTGTAGCCTCCTCCTCCTACTCGGCTTCCTCCTCCACTGCTTCCACCAGCTCCTCCTGTCAGCCACACACCTTCACCACCAACTTCAGCACAGCCCGGGTAAACGTCAGCAGGCCATTCTGAAACTCTTATGTTTGGGGACAGGCCCCACACCGCGCAGGAGTTGTGGCGGGGTATTGAACAACAGACGGACGAGTGGTTGCTGCCGGTGGGCCTCAAGCCAGGCCTGGTGGTATGCGATAATGGGCGAAATCTTGTGGCAGCTCTGGGACTAGCCGGTTTGACGCACATCCCTTGCCTGGCGCATGTGCTGAATTTGGTGGTGCAGAGGTTCATTCACCACTACCCCAACATGTCAGAGCTGCTGCATAAAGTGCGGGCCGTCTGTGCGCGCTTCCGGCGTTCACTTCCTGCCGCTGCTCGCCTGTCTGCGCTACAGCGGAACTTCGGCCTTCCCGCTCACCGCCTCATATGCGACGTGCCCACCCGGTAGAACTCCACCTTGCACATGCTGGAGAGACTGTGCGAGCAGCAGCAGGCCATAGTGGAGTTTCAGCTGCAGCACGCTCGCGTAAGTCGTACTGCGGAACGGCACCACTTCACCACCAATGATTGGGCCTCCATGCGAGACCTGTGTGCCCTGCTGCACTGCTTGGAGTACTCCACCAACATGGCCAGTGGCGATGACACTGTTATCAGCGTTACTATACCAATTCTATGTCTCCTAGAGAAAACGCTTAGGGCAATGATGGAAGAGGAGGTGGCCCAGGTGGAGGGAGGAGGAGGAGGAGGGCTCGTTTCTAAGACTTTCAGGCCAGTCTGTTAGAAGTAGCTCAGAGGGAGGTTTTTTGAAGCAGCAGAGGGCAGGTTCACAAGTCGCCAGCCAAGGCACTCTAATGGAGGACGAGGAGGATGAGGAGGAGGTGGAGGAGGACGAGGATGAAGCAGGTTCACAGCAGGGTGGCAGCCCACACAGCTCAGGCCCATCACTAGTGCGTGGCTGGGGGGATACGGTGGACGATGATGATACGCCTCCCACAGAGGACAGCTTGTCCTTACCTCTGGGGAGCCTGGCACACATGAGCGATTACATGCTGCAGTGCCTGCGCAGCGACAGCAGAGTTGCCCACATTTTAACGTGTGCTGACTACTGGGTGGCCACCCTGCTGGATCCCGGTACAAAGACAATGTGCCCACTTTACTTCCTGCACTGGAGCGTGATAGGAAGATGCGCGAGTACAAGCGCACGCTGGTAGACGCGCTCCTGAGAGCATTCCCAACTGTCACAGGGGAACAGGTGGAAGGCCAAGGCAGAGGAGGAGCTAGAGGTCGCCCACGCAGCAGTGTCACGGCCAGCTCCTCTGAGGGCAGGGTTAGCATGGCAGAAATGTGGACAAGTTTTGTCTCCACGCCACAGCTAACTGCCCCACCACCTGATACGGAACGTGTTAGCAGGAGGCAGCATTTCACTAACATGGTTGAACAGTATGTCTGCACACCCCTCCACGTACTGACGGACGGTTCGGCCCCATTCAACTTCTGGGTTTCAAAATTGTCCACGTGGCCAGAGTTAGCATGTTATGCCTTGGAGGTGCTTTCCTGCCCGGCGGCCAGCGTTTTATCAGAGCAGCGTATTCAGCACGGCGGGGCGTCATTACTGACAAGCGCAGCCGCCTGTCCACAGCCAATGTGGACAAGCTGACGTTCATAAAGATGAACCAGGCATGGATCCCACAGGACCTGTCCCTCCCTTGTGCAGAGTAGTCCTTAATAACTGCCTAAAACATGTCTTGTTATACTACGGGCCACTTCTTTATTTAATACAAATTTTATGTAACCCACAGTTGAATGAAACTCTCCTCTGTCTGGGCGCCGGGGCCTAACTAGATGAAAGTGGCCTGTTAAACTATCGGGTGACATAAAGCCATAACCTATGCCATGCTACCTCTGTCCACTGTCTGGGTGCTGAGGCCTAAGTCAAATAAAGCGGTCTTCTGCTGTGCTGGGGGATATGAAGCTAATCTCTGACCTCTCTCCTCTGTCTGGGTCCAAAGGCCTAAGTCCCTGAAAGAGGCCTTCTCCTGTGGTGTGTGATATGATGCCTGAATTTGTGCTGTGGGACCTCTCTCCTCTTCCTGGGTGCAGGGGTCAAAGTATCTAAAAGCGTCCTTCTCTTGCGGTGGTTGATATGATGCCTGAATATGTGCTGTGGGGCCTCTCTCCTCTGTTTGGGTGAAGGGGTCAAAGTAACTTTATGGTGGCTTCTCCTGTGGTGGTTGATATTATGCCTGATTCTCTGCTGTGGAACCTCTCTCCTCTTCCTGGGTGCAGGGGTCAAAGTATCTAAAAGTGTCCTTCTCTTGCGGTGGTTGATATGATGCCTGAATATGTGCTGTGGGGCCTCTCTCCTCTGTCTGGGTGAAGGGGTCAAAGTAACTAAATGGTGGCCTACTCCTGTGGTGGTTGATATGATGCCTGAATATGTGCTGTGTGGCCTCTCTCCTCTGTCTGGGTGAAGGGGTCAAAATAACTTTATGGTGGCTTCTCCTGTGGTGGTTGATATTATGCCTGATTCTCTGCTGTGGAACCTCTCTCCTCTTCCTGGGTGCAGGGGTCAAAGTATCTAAAAGTGTCCTTCTCTTGCGATGGTTGATATGATGCCTGAATATGTGCTGTGGGGCCTCTCTCCTCTGTCTGGGTGAAGGGGTCAAAGTAACTAAATGGTGGCCTACTCCTGTGGTGGTTGATATGATGCCTGAATTTGTGCTGTGTGGCCTCTCTCCTCTGTCTGGGTGAAGGGGTCAAAGTAACTTTATGGTGGCTTCTCCTGTGGTGGTTGATATTATGCCTGATTCTCTGCTGTGGAACCTCTCTCCTCTTCCTGGGTGCAGGGGTCAAAGTATCTAAAAGTGTCCTTCTCTTGCGGTGGTTGATATGATGCCTGAATATGTGCTGTGTGGCCTCTCTCCTCTGTCTGGGTGAAGGGGTCAAAGTAACTAAATGGTGGCCTACTCCTGTGGTGGTTAATATGATGCCAGATTCTCTGCTGTGGGACCTCTCTCCTTTGTCTGGGTGCTGGGGTCGAAATATTAGTAAGTGACCTTCTCCATTGGTGGGTGACTTGAAGCCTGATTCTGTGCTATGGGACCTCACTCCAATTAATATTGTTTAATTTTTATTTATTTTATGTTAACTCATCATTTCCCTATCTACATTTGTTTGCAGGGGATTTAACTACATTTTGCTGCCTTTTGCAGCCCTCTAGCCCTTTCCGGGTGTGTTTTACAGCCTTACCAGAAACCTTACCAGATCTAGCACATAAACCAATTGAACTTGAAACCCTTGAAAGATTACAGTAATGAAAAATAAATATTAATATGGGCAACACTATCTGTACCCTTTGTTTCCAATCAAACAAAACGCAATAAATTTGATTTAACATTATAGTTTTATAAAATAATCTTTAACAAAATAGAATTATTTTTTAACATAAATATATAAATAACCAAAAAAATTAGGGTAATTTTTTAATTTTTCTCTGCTCCTCCAGCAGATCATCGATGTCCTTAAGATGAGCCTCCTCCATGGCTCGCATTTGGTGGGAGAACTGCATCTTGAGCTGCCTCATCTTCCTGGTTTGCTGCTCCCTGAACTGCTGCATTCGCAGCTGGTGCTTCCTTCGCGTTGTTTTTATTTTTTTTAACATGATGTTGTCAGCTGTAAAATAAATGAAATAAATGGTTTAGGTAGGATTAATAATAGTTCCTTTTAGTTTTGGGTTATTGACTTAGTAGTTACGTTAATGGTTTTGATGTTGATCAATTACTTTTTAGTGTTTATTTTTTATATTACTGTTATGTGTTGTACTTTATTTGTTGCCTGTTTTATTATATTTTCTTCATTTAAAAAAATAATATAGTTTGTTAAAATATATTCTTACAAAAATTTATATATTGCATGCTTGTTATATCGTACTTCCAAAAATGTATGTGTCAGTTAGATACGTTATGGAAATCAGTACTCCCACCCGTAACATTAGCTTTCTGGGACACTGAATAAATAAAAATATCCACATCATCCATTTACTTTCTTGTCGGGGGGTAGTGACCATCTCCTCTTCTGCCTCCTCAGAGTCATCACCCTCCTCCACTGCAGCAGGTGGGCTATGGGCCCGATAGCCTGATGGCCCTGCCTCTTCCTGCTCCTCCTCGTCCGAGTGGTCTGTCTCCTCCTCCACCTCCACCGCCTTCTTCTTTTTAGAGAGCTTGGCTCTCACTTTGGGAAGCGGAGCATCTGTAATGATGATGACCAAATTTTTTAAAAATGCCAAGATAAACAAGTAACGCCAAATTACAGTTAAAGGTACACAAATTAATCTATGGTAGTGGCTGGATGGCATAATAATTAACTACACCTATCTTTCTTCTCTTTTTGGCTTAGATCAAGTGTAGTATCATCAGTGTCTGCCTTGACCTGCCGGACCAGGACCCTGTGGGTACCCCCGGAACTCTGCCTTTGAGCATCGTTGATTAAGTTCAGCTTCAACTCACTGCTGCTATTGGGTGTTGGGCCACTCCCCAGGGAACAAGAGTGATTTGAGTCTATGACTTCATTTGGGCATGTGGCCTAGTTGTCCTGATCGATGCGTGTTGTCTACACTCGTCCAGACGTGCGAGGAGTTTGGACAAGCTTCAGGGGCCAAAGTCAACTGTGTAAAGTCAAAAAACATATGTGGCCCAGAAAGAGGTCTCATATTGCCACCTTTAGCACCCTTTCCCATCAGTTCAACACCACTGTACTAAGTGATTTATTGTAAAGGGTTAAAATACTTATTTCTCTCACCAACATATTGTTAGCTATCTGCTCAGTTATGCAAATAAGTATTGTACCTGGAAAAGATTTATCTCTGATCTTAGTGATCAGATCCATCCTGTGGCGCTTCAGATCTGACCACTTTTTTAGAATCGCATCCTTCCGATGAGTGCACCCATGCTTTTGCCACAGATGGAAAGCAATTCTCCGTGCTATGGCCTGCTTTTCGCCCCTTGACCTTCTGCGGTCGTACCCCTTCTCCAACATTTCCTGCAAGATAACAATTTAATCATGTAATCCCACAGTTCTAAAATACAATTATTAGTTATCATAGTCATAAGAACCATCAAAAATAACATTTAATATCAAAACAGTCAAAGAGTAGAACATCGCCATCCCTTTAAAAGTGACTTGAACATTGCCGCCCCTTTAAAAGTGACTTGAACACTGCAGCTCCTTTAAAAGTGACTTGAACATCGCCATCCCTTTAAAACTGACTTGAACATCGCCATCCCTTTAAAAGTGACTTGAACATTGCCGCTCCTTTAAAAGTGACTTGAACACTGCAGCCCCTTTAAAAGTGACTTGAACATTGCCATCCATTTAAAAGTGACTTGAACATTGCGATCCCTTTAAAAGTGACTTGAATATTGCCGCCCCTTTAAAAGTCACTTGAACATCGCCATCCCTTTAAAAGTGACTTGAACATTGCGATCCCTTTAAAAGTGACTTGAATATTGCCGCCCCTTTAAAAGTGACTTGAACATCGCCATCCCTTTAAAAGTGACTTGAACATCATCATCCCTTTAAAAGTGACTTGAACATTGCCACCCCTTTAACAGTGTCTTTCACTAATCACTCATGTAGTTGTGCAGTCTGCTAAAGCCTGTGATGAGTTTATGTCACCAAGCAGTAGGACATGTGACAGTGTAAGGCAGTTATGAGATCAGTGAAGGCCTGCAGGCTTCTTGGCTAATAAAAATTGGCTAATAAGTTTAAATCACATTACTGCATTACACACTAACTAAGTTCAATTACTTACAGTTATTAAGAAATCCAGCTCTTCTTTAGAGAAATTACTTTTCGCCATAATCGCTGGGACAGTCACCAATCTCCACTCTCGTCTCTCTCGATCCGATCCGAGGTAACGCACACACGTACAGACGCACGTACACGATTCTTGAATAGTTGTATTATCGCGATAATAAAACTAACAGTGTAAAGTTGACTGTATTGCTCTAAGTTATATTCGCGTACGAATGTAACTTCTATTACAGCACACCAATACTAAAACTGACTAAGAGACAGCTTTAAGTTCTATTCGAACGCGATTGCAACTTTGGAACTTAAAGTGGTGTACGATTTTAAAAGTTGAGTACTAAAAGTTGGAATCGCAATGCGATTCTTATGTATTTAGTAATCGCATTGCGATTACAACTTTGAGCTACCGATCACCATGGGAACGCCTCCTCCAGTAGAATGTACTGTCGGATGTGAGAATTAAGTTGAAATCGCAATGCGATTATTATATATCTGCTTAATCAGCATTGCCGTTTCAACTTAGCATTGCTAAATAATTCCATCCATATTCGCTAACTTACTGACTCAGTAAGTTAACGATATGGATGGAATTATTTAGCAATGCTAAGTTGAAACGGCAATGTGATTAAGCAAATATATAAGAATCGCATTGCGATTTCAACTTAATTCTCAGATCCGACAGTACATTCTACTGGAGGAGGCGTTCCCATGGTGATCGTTAGCTCAAAGTTGTAATCGCAATGCGTTTATTGCGGTATATTATCCCTCTGGGTGTCTTTTACAGCCTTTTTAGTGCCCAAAAGTTCGGGTCCCCATTGACTTCTATGGGGTTCGGGTTCGGGATGAAGTTCGGGTTGAGTTCGGATCACGAACTCGGACATTTTCCGGAAGTTCGGCCGAACCTCTCGAACCTGAACATCCAGGTGTTCGCTCATCTCTACTTAGGTGTACTACTAGACATTTGACTTGATAGTTAGTGCTATTGTCTCGGCCTGAGAGAGGTTTTTATACTTATATTTTAACTTTTGTGGGGAGTCGCTCTGGTAGATAGCGGTGCGGGTGCAGTACAGAGGCAAACAAGGAGTCCAGAAAGTGCAATAACCAGTGTTTTATTCACACTTTGCACAAAATAAACAATAAACAGTCTTTTGGTGTTAGTTCACACACATAAGAAATCATGAGGAAAAACAAGACAGTCCAAAACAGGCTCCAGTCACCTGGAAGGTTTTAGGTGCAGGTTCGCACCTGGCTGTCAGTCCAGCCGCAAGGCGATCGACCTCATGCTTCCAGGCCGTCTGCACTCCTCCTTGCTTGGGCTCTTGCTTCCAGTGTGAACTCCACACAGCACAGAATGGATCAGAACTCCCAAAACTCAGATGATTCCACAGCCTAACACCAGCTCCAGGATAATCACCCCCTCAGCTGCTGATGAGGCTGCCTTTTAAAGGCCCGGATAAAGTCCGGCCTGGACCGTGGGGAGTAGGCACCCACCCAACTCTTTGCCTACTCCCAGTAAGAGCCGGCCCGGATTGGCTTTGCAGCCAAACTAACTAACAATGTCAAGCAGCACTCTTACCTCACCGAGGCCAGGAACCTCGGTGACACGTACCTCCCGTCGACAACGGTACCTTGCACCTTACCACACTTTCTACTAATAAATTTACTTTTTGTCTATCATATGTGAGGTTTTGGCTTGTTCTCAGATACCACCCAGTGTTGCCCCTCATTCGTCCTTTTACCGCATTGCATTTGGCGACACGTTTGTGGGTATAGTCGCCCCCAGGTGAGCACCTGGTTTTACATCTCATCACCCTGTTCAAGTGTAGCCGCCCATATCTGGTATAATATATTTCTCAGACTGGCTTGTTATAATGGTGGCCTCCGATTACAATATGATGCTTGACTTTAGTGACCTCTTTAAAACAACTCATTCTTTCACAAATTTATTTTACTCACTTATATGGCGCTGCTGGATTGTGGTCTAGTCGTCCGCCCGACGCTGACCATGCGACCCTTATCCCTTAAAAGGACTGTTAGGTATTTCAATAAGGTTTTTGGAGTGAAATCAGTAAGTTTAGAGCAAAACGCTATCTGTCCCTGCCTACTATCTGCTCTCCCTGACGCTGAATGAGCCGAGCCGGACTCCACCTCCCATATGAAATGGTATCACGTGTTCCGGCTAGCCAATCAGTGTAAGGCTTACAGCTAACATGGGGAATTACTTATCTGTACCTTCATTGGCTGCTTAGACGGCGCCAAACGAGCGGGCAGAGACTCGAGCAATGCAACAAATACATATGTGGTGCTCGGCCGAGTAAAGCCGAGCGCTGAGCATAGTGATGCTCGAGCCGAACCAATACTAGGCCTAGCATGCTCACTCATCACTAGTAATTTATGAAATTAAATAAAGGCATTTCAGTTGGGGAATACAAATTCTTTATACCGTTTTTTAAAGTCATATCCCTTGCAGACATATTGCAATTTAAATTGCGAATATTAATTACAGTGTGGAACATACAGAATTCTGCCCCATTAAAAAATCATTTGGCGAAACTTGACTTGGGCTACATGTCCAACCTTTGGCATTCATCTCATTCTTTTACTGTATATGAGAAATGCCCTATTTATTTGCATGTTTATAAGCAAAAAAAATCCCTGTTTCTAAAAAATTATTGTAGTTGTTCTGATATTACAGTATTGTAGGACAGTATATCCTCTTCTCTTTTGGGCTTAATTCACACGACATTAAAACGCCACTGTGACCAATCAAAGTCTATGGGGTTATTCACATGGCCATTGAGTAGTGGCTATCACAAAACAGGACATGTCCTATTTTTGGGAAGACAGATCTCACTGATATATTGGCCTGCTTTTAACTACCGTATAGACTGGAGTTCCACCATCTAACGACCATTAAAAACAGGTTGAAGTGTCTTTCAGGGGTTAAAATAATAAAATAAAATAAAATCCACTTGAACACTCTGGGAGCATCATATATTTCCAGTTCTCTACAATGCAGAGCTAATGGCAGTGAGTTCAAGTGAATTAGGTGAGTATTTTTTATTCGCACCAAGGAAAAACCCTGCCAAAATTGCGGAGGATGTGGGTGGGGGAGCTTATTTATATTGAGGACCTATTGGGGGGAGTTTTTTATACAGGGGGCACTACTGGGGGGATTTAATATACAAGAGAACACTATTGGGGGGTATTTTATATACAGGGGGTACTGTGGGGGCATTTTATATACAGGGGGCACTATGGGGGCCATATATATACTGGGACTACTGTGGGGGCATTATAGACACTGGGGGCACTTCAGTGGGGGGCAGTGGAGTGGGAGATTGTACTGCGGGCACTGCAGGGGTTGGGATGCTAAAAAACAAAAAACAAACAGAGAAAGGATGCACACATGGATGCAAAATGGACATGAACTACTGACAGTATACACTGTTGTATGAATGACAGTATCAATAGGATTAACAATGCTAATCCATGAAGCACAAAATTAATCTAGACAGTTAGGACCTTATTACACTGGTAGTGTAATGCCTGTAGGTAGGGACAGACACGGACAGTGAGCCCTGAACTTGAACCAAACCTATTTTCTCTCCCAACTTGCAGTACAAGCCCTAGGTAGCAACACCACAACTGGTCGACAGTCCCTGCGCTACTTACTTGCAAGAGACAGACAAACACCAAGAGACAAAACAAAACAAAAACAGGGTCGTATGTAAATGGGTCAGAATGGGTTCAAGTAGTCTACATACCACGAGACCCAAGCTAGACACAAAATCAAAATTAATGAAATTTGCTGCGGCCCCCTAATCCAAAAAGGCTAAACCAGAAACTGACCTCCCTAGGGAGGCAGAGTAACAGGCAACATAATCCAGTTTTTTTTTTCGGGAAATATCTGTGTATCTGAGTGACCTCTCCAACAATCACCTGAGGCAGTACACCACCTACGGAACTCAGAGCAATATTCCGCTACATGTTTCCTGCCTTGATTCAGAAAAAGAAGCAGACTATCAGTGTAAGTGGCTCTGTCAGGCTCATCATATAAAAGACTGAGAGCAGAAAAAAAAGGTCTATGAAATACAGCTCAGGAGAATTAGGCGGTCTCCTGTGGGTCACCTTGCAACAGCGAAATAATGATGCTGACTTGCTATGCCTCGGTACCCAAAGAATGAGGTCTCAAGCAAAAATACAGTTTTCAACTCTCAGTAAAGGTAGTAAAACCCTTGCGGTCACCAGAAATACAGTCAGGAAGCTTAACATTAGTCTCCATTGGAGACTGGGTTGCGGACGCATGGGGACAGGTCTGGCAGGATTCCTGCTGCTGGACCCTGTCCTTTAAATCCTGCGCCAACTGAGCAATACCCTCCATTTGTGCAGCTAAGGCTGCCATGCCATCCATAATAGTGCAGGTACTGTCTTTTTAGGCCAGTGATAATGTAATAGGTAGGGACAAAGATGGACAGTGAGCCCTGACTTAGAATCCAGCCTGCTTTCCCTACCTACTTGCAGGACAAGCCCTAGGTAGCAAGACCTCAACTATTTGACAGCCCCTGTGCTACTTACTTGCAGAGACAGACAAACATGAAGAGAAAAAAACTGCACAAAAACAGGGTTGTACGAAAGTGGGTCAGAACCAGATACGCTATGATGTAACAAACAAGACACAGAGAGTGGTCAAAAGACAAGTCGGGGTTAGAAGACTGAGCCATCCAATAAGTACAGGAACCAGGAACACAGCTAGTGAGTCAGAGACTATAACTGGCACTGGTGTATGGCCAGGAAGGGGTTTAAATAGAGCACTGAGTTCCAGGATCGGAACCTTTCCGACAATCGCATGCTTGTCAGTGAAGGAGATCGCTGCAATTGCATGCAGCGATCTCTTCCACAGTATGGGGAGGAACAATCAGTAATACTATCGCTTGTCCCCATAGAGAATCATTATTTGCCAGCAGCAGAGGCTGTTGAGAAGGCACCATCTGCTGCCAGCAAATGAGTTTTGTGACCACATGAAAGATGCAATCTGATTTCCCCCTGAACTCCATTGTTTTATCTTATAGTTTCTTCTGACTGATAGTAGCAGCAGCATATAAAGACAATTGCTATATATTCACAGTACAAGCTGAGGTGAACCTATGCTTTAACATTTATAGGCCTCTTTTATGTATTTTTATTACCAAAGAGCTCATTGTTTTGGCGGCTGGCAGCATATATAGTAAACTTGTCATCCTGACATTAATTACACTCTTAAAGGCTGAACAAGTTACTAAATAAAATATTTTAATTTACTGTACAAGGTAGAATCAATAAAAAACAATCTTAGGTTTTGGTTAGTAGAACAAGAAAATATACATGGGGAGATTTATCAAAAGTAGAACTGGCTTAGTTGCCCACAGCAACCAATCAGATTCCACCTTTCATTTTCCAAAGGAGGTGTTCAAAATGAAGGGTGGAATCAGATTGGTTGCTATGAGCAACTAAGCCAGTTCTACTTTTCACCAGTTTGATAAATCTCCTCCACAGTTTTGTCTTAGTTTAAAGTGTACCCAACCTTTTATTTTATTTCTCCAAATTCAATAGTATAGGTGAAAGCAGTGAACTTTGTAATAGAGTTTATTAAAGAAAAGTTATTCTTTCTGTACATATTCACTGTCTCTGAATTGACAAATCAGATCCATACACTGAAATCCATAAAAAACAAGAATTAGCTTACAGTAGGCAGAGACCAGACAGAGCTCTGAATGAGCAATTTATTATCTCACCCAAGAACTGGATAATGTTTTATCTGATAAACTTGCTCTGGGATAAGATAAATCTCCGAATAGTAGCTTCAGCTTTGTCTGAGTTTTCCCTACGCTCTGTCTGCCTCAGCAGCTGGTCCTCCTCCTCTCTCTATTAGAGAGGAGCATTTGTTTGGTGCTAAAAGAAGAATTGCGTTATGGATTCGGTTACCACGGACCATAACGCAATTCTATGACGGAATGAATAACGGAACGCCTCTAAAGGCATACCGTTATGCATTCCGTCATAGAATTGCGTTATGGTCCGTGGTAACGGAATCCATAGCGCAATTCTGCTTTTACCACGAAACGAAGCGTGAACAAATTTCAAAATATGAAATTCGCTCATCTCTACTCTCTATAGATCTCAATGGACTGTGTGAGGATTTCTATATACAGATTTAAACAGGGGTCAGTGCAGGAGCAGAGGAGGGGGGAGGGAGAATAAGTACAGAAGCAGGCACTTTCATTCAATAAAATATATTACAAAGTTCATTATTATCACTTAAAATATTGAATGATCAAATGAAATAAAAGTTTGGGTACACTTTAAGCATTTCATTTATTATAGGAGCATATTGTGTATTTGGCTACAGAAGAAAGCACAGTCTTACTCCTTGACTATGAATATACAGTAATATCTGACATAAATAGCATACAGATCACCCTTTCACATTTCTGTGACTTAGCAGTAGTGTTGATCATGAATATTCTAATCGCAAATTTTTATAGCAAATATTGGCACTTCGAGAATTCGCAAAAATCTCGATTATAGTGCTATATATTCGTAATCGCGTTTTTTTTTTTTTTTCATCAGTACTACTGTTTCTTGCTTGTGGGCCAATGAGAAGGTTGCAATATTTTTGTCAGAGCTTAGAAACATCCGTAGCAACTAATAGGAAAGTTGCCTACCATTTTACTATATAAGAAACTCCCCAGCAGCCATTTTCTGCTGTTTTTTTGCAGTTCTGAGAGAGAAAGCAGTGTCATTGCTGTGCTCTGTGCTTTGCTGAGTCATCTGGATCCTTATTTAATTACATTAGATAGTTAGCTCATATATATAATACAGATAGTTAGTGGGAGATAGTCAGTGTAGGTTAGATAGTGATATAGTGTATCTGATAGGTTCCAGTGCAGGGTGTTAGGTAGTATGTTAGGAATTACTGTGCTGTGATAGGGATTAATGTCTCTGTTAGACACAACGCTGTGATGTCACAACAATACTAAGTGCACCAATCAGTAACCACTCAGACTTGATAAAATGTGAAGTTGCACATATTGTGTGAGAAAATGTGCATCATTACTGCTGATTTGTGCAATCGCGAAAATAATGACTGGAGATCGCAAATTCTAGAATTTGCTAATTTATTGCGAATATCATGTGAAAAGTACACGAAATATCGCGAAAACTAATATTGCCTGCGCCGCTCATCACTACTTATCAGATTGTGTAGACTGGATTTCTCCTTGTGTACATAGTCAGTTTTGACTTTGACCAGAGAAACTCCCTACCTGCAGCCAGTGTGATCTTCCTTTCCTAATAATGTAGAAGTTTTCCCCTCTTTCCATGCTCTGATCTGCTGTGTACACCTACCTTGTCCACTTTACTCTATATGTACAGTTATGCAGCCAGTTATTGGTTGCAATGGTCACATGCGGGGATGTCATCACTAGATGAGAAATCAGAGAGCAGCAGTGGAGCAGGCAGTATTGGTACTGGGGCAGTGGTGGATCCATGTGATAAGTATTGCCTTTTTAATTTTTGCACTCATTTGTTTCAAACTCATTTCTTTCTGTCTCAAAATCTCCCTCAACAATGAGAGGAGAGAAGAGGAGAGCAGAGAGAGCCAACACAGTCAGAAACAGTTTTCTGTTGGATCTATGTCAATAGAAAAAGGAGAACCAGCTAGATAAGGGCCTTAAAAAAGGCAACATGGCAGGAACTTTTTAATTCAAAACTGTTTAGAAACTTGTTTAACCCCTTAGTGACCACCAATATGCCTTTTTACGGCAGTCACTAAGAAGCCGTGAAAAGGCGGTGGTCCGGTCTAAGTGCTGCATACGTCTCCCGTGCTGCAGAGAGTAGGGGCTCAGCTTTCACATGGGAGCCGTGCTCCTGCTCTAACAGCTTGGACTAGGTTGTTTAACCCCTTACATTCAGCGGGCAATGGCACCCGCCACATGTAACCAGTGACAGAGGGAACGGACTCCCTCTGTCTCCCATACGCACCCCACAAATGCGATTGCGGTGCCAATGTGTGTAATGGCTGAATGGGGTCTGGTATACGCCCTAAGCCAGCCTTGAGTGTTTCCAGCAGCCTGCTGGTCAATGTCAGTATAGCACTGACGTTAAAATGCAATGCACTATATGGATAGTACATTGTATTTAAAAAGCAATCAAAAGCTTGCCTGTTATATTCCCCTTGTAGGACTATTAAAGGGTAAAAAAAAAAAGTGCAATTTACCCCAAAATGATACCAATTAAAACTACAAGTTGTCCTACAAAAAACAAGCCCTCACACAACATAGAAAGAAAAAAAAATAGTTATAGGCCTTTGGAAGAGGCAATGCAAAAGGATTTATTTTCTTTTAAAAAAAGGGGTTTATTGCACAAAAGTAGTAAGACGTAAAAAAAATTGTTTATGTATTTGGTATTGCTCTAATTGTACTGAGAATCAAGAGAATAAAGATATCATGTTATTTCTACCAAAAAATGAACGTCGTAAAATTTATAATGTAAAAGCAGTTTTTTCCCATCTCCCTCCAGGAAAGAGTTAATAAAAGTTAATCAGAAAGCTGTGTGGTATCTCAAAATGATACCATAAGAACTGCAACTTGTTCTGTAAAAAACACGCCCTCATACAGCTACATAGTCGCAAAAATAAAAAAGTTTTAGCTCTTGGAAGGCAACGATGAAAAAGATGAAAAAAGGAAGAAAAAGACTTGATCAGTAAGGCCCAAAACTGACTGGTCACTAACGGGTTAATTTAGGAACCAGATGAAAAATACTAAAACTGTGTGAAGTATCTGGTTCTACAGAAGCAAATAGTTTGTTTTCTTCGTCATCTACTACACCAGTTAAGTTAAAAGCCTCCAGGTTTCTTCTGTTGTGATATGTTTAATAGTGCAGTGTTGACAGGTTATGAGTCTCATTACATTATATTTTATTACATCACGGAAGACTAGGATTATTTCTCCTCTGCTCACTCCCTGGAATTAGATCTTTGCTATTTCTTCACAAACACGTCAAGCAAAGGGGGAAAAAAAAAGTTGATTTAACCCCTTGAATACCAGAGGTTTTTTCCTTTTTTGCATTCTCAGTTTTATGGATTTTGTCTCTGTGGCATTTCTTCTGCGGTAAAATTAATCTGTGTTCTTAATTAAGTACAATTACAACGATACCACATTTATATCATATTTTTGTGTTTGTGTTTTAATATAGAAAAAAAAAACTTTTATCAAAGTGGTGTAAAAAGAACTGGCTCAGTTGCCCAGAGCAACCATTCAGATTTCTCTGAATCTGAGGACCTGTCCAAAATGAAAGGTGGAATCTGATTTGTTGCAAAAAGGACCTTTTTGCATGTCTATGGTTCTGCAGAGAGACATTAGAGAGACAAAAAGAGTACTACAACCTCCATTATTGATGCATTCCATCTGTTGCGGAGGAATTGCACTGTGATCTACTTGGAATTCTGCCTTCGTTACTCTCATATGTGCTGCTACTCCTATTCTGTACTTTAGTAAAGAGACACTAATTTATTTACACCAGCTGTCTGGTTATTGACTCCACCATCATGCATGACCAGCACTTCATCTATACTTCTGCCTTGCACCCTGCCAAAACATTTAATATAAAGGGCACCTCAATCACTAGAGATGAGCGAATTTCAAAAAAATGTGATTCGCCGGTTTGGCAAATTTTGGGGAAAATTTGGATTAGATCCAAATATGTTTGCGGCAAATTACGTTTAAAAACGTCTATTTCCTGGCTGCAGAGAGCCTTTATAGTGGTGTAGAACACTGTGCCTTGCAGTAACACGTCTAGGGAGTCTGCTTTGGTAGTGAAATAATACTGTGAGTCCATATGATATGCAGATGACAGGCGTCGTTGTTAGAATCACTGCACACTTCACTTATTTGGGCAGTAGCCTGAATTACTCGAATTGTGAATTCAACTTACAGCTGGGTTCCTAATGGTTGTATTGCTAGAATATAACGAATATCACGAATTCACGAATATAGCACCATATTCTCAATCTTCGTTATATTCTAGCAAGCCAACCATTAGGAACCCAGCTCTAAGTTGAATTTGCAATGCGAGTTTATGTTCCCATTGCGAATTCAACTTCGAGCTGAGTTCCTAATGGTTGTTGCTAGAATATAACGAAGATTGAGAATATAGTGCTATAATTGTGAATTCGTGATATTCTAGCAATACAAACATTAGTAACCCAGCTGTAAGTTAAATTCGTAATGCGAGTAATTCAGGTTATATTACTCAACACTATGTCACATTGCAACTCTGTGGCCACCTGATGCTGCTGCCACCTCCACACTATGTCACCTTGCAACTCTGTGGTCTCCTGATGCTGCTGCCACCTTCAAACTATGTCACCTTGCCAATCTGTGGTCTCCTGATGCTGCTGCTACCTCAACACTATGTCAAGTTGCCACTCTGTGTCCTCCTGATGCAGCTGCTGCTACCTCCACACTGTCATTGTGGCACCCTGTTGCCTCCTACTGATGCTGCAGCCGCTACCTCCACACTCTGTCATTGTGCCACTCTGTGGCCTCCTGAAGATGCTTCTGCCACCTCTATACTCTGACATTGTGCAACCCTGTAGCCTCCTCCTGATGCTGCTGCCACATCCACACTGTCATTGTGCCACTCTGTGGCCTCCTGCTGCTGCTACCACCTCCACACTGTCATTGTGCCACCCTGTGGCCTCCTCCTGATGCTGCTGCTGCCGCCACCTCCACACACTGTCACTGTGCCACTCTGTGGTCTCCTGATGCTGATGCCACCTTCACACTATGTCACCTTGCCACTCTGTGGTCTTCTGATGCTGATGCCACCTCCACACTATGACATCTTGCAACTCTGTGGTCTCCTGATGCTGCTGCCACCTACAAACTATGTCACCTTGCCAATCTGTGGTCTGATTCTGCTGCTACCTCAACACTATATCAACTTACAACTCTGTGGCCTCCTGATGCAGCTGCTGCCACCTCCACACTGTCATTGTACACCTTGTGGGCTCCTCCTGGTGCTGCTGTAGCCACCTCAACACTCTGTCATTGTGCCACTTTGTGGCCTCCTGAAAATGCTGCTGCCACCTCCATACTCTGACATTGTGCCACCCTGTGGCCTCCTCTTGATGCTGCTGCCACATCCATACTGTCATTGTGCCACTCTGTGGCCTCCTGATGCTGCTGTCACCTCCACACTGTTATTGTTTCACCCTGTGGCCTCCTTTTGATGCTTCTGCTGACTAGAGATGAGCGAACACCTGGATGTTCGGGTTCGAGAGGTTCGGCCGAACTTCCGGAAAATGTCCGGGTTCGTTATCCGAACTCAACCCGAACTTCATCCCGAATCCGAACCCCATAGAAGTCAATGGGGACCCGAACTTTTGGGCACTAAAAAGGCTGTAAAAGACACCCAGAGGGATAATATACCGCAATAAACGCATTGCGATTACAACTTTGAGCTAACGATCACCATAGGAATGCCTCCTCCAGTAGAATGTACTGTCGGATCTGAGAATTAAGTTGAAATCGCAATGCGATTCTTATATATTTGCTTAATCGCATTGCGATTTCAACTTAGCATTGCTAAATAATTCCATCAATATCGTTAACTTACTGAGTCAGTAAGTTAACGAATATGGATGGAATTATTTAGAATTAGCAATGCTAAGTTGAAACGGCAATGCGATTAAGCAGATATATAATAATCGCATTGCGATTTCAACTTAATTCTCACATCCGACAGTACATTCTACTGGAGGAGGCGTTCCCATGGTGATCGGTAGCTCAAAGTTGTAATCGCAATGCGATTAAGCAAATATATAAGAATCGCATTGCGATTTCAACGTAATTCAAACATCCTACAGTACATTCTACTGGAGGAGGCGTTCCCATGGTGATCGGTAGCTCAAAGTTGTAATCGCAATGCGATTTCAGCTTTAAGCCTGTACTATTCTGCTATATAGTACTTTCAAAATGCGCCGAGAGAACATGCCGAACTCCGAACCCGAACCCGAACTTTTTTGAAAATGTCGGGGTTCGGGTCCGTGTCACCGACACCCCAAAATTCGGTACGAACCCGAACTATTCTCGAACTGTTCGCTCAACACTACTGCTGACTCCATCTCCGCACTCTGTCTCTGTGCCACTCTGTGGCCCCTTGATGCTGCTGCGACCTAATGGTTGTATTGCTAGAATATAACAAAGATTAAGAATATAGTGCTATATTCGTTATATTCGTAATATTCTAGCAAGCCAACCATTAGGAACCCAGCTCTAAGAAGTATTTGCAATGCGAGTATATGTTCACATTGCGAATTCAACTTAGAGCTGAGTTCCTAATGGTTGTTGCTAGAATATAACGAAGATTGAGAATGTAGTGCAATATTCGTGATATTCGTTATATTTTAGCAATACAACGATTAGGAACACAGCTCTAAGTTGAATTCGCAATGCAAACATATGCATTCGCGTAAGATTCGCGATATATAGAATAATGACGAATATTCGATTTTGACGAATATATGACAAATATTCAATCGAATATTCGTAAAATATTGCGAAATCTAATATCGCACCTCCCGCTAATCACTAGTCATGAAGTGGTTTGGGTGGGAATGGCATGAGAAGTTAACAGTGTGGCCCTATGACATAGTGGTAAGGTGGAAGCAGCATGAGGAGACCACAGAGTGGCCCAATGACAGAGTCTGGAGGTGGCAGCAGATTCAGGAGGAGGCCACAGAGTGGCACAATGACAGTGTGGAGGTGGCAGCAGCAGCATTCGGAGGCCACAGAGTGGCACAATGACAGAGTGTGGAGGTGGCAGCAGCATCAGGAGGAGGCCACAGGGTGGCAAAATGACAGTGTGGAGGTGGCACAAGCAGCATCAGGAGGCCACAAAGTGGCACAATGACAGAGTGTGGAGGTAGCAGCAGCAGCATCAGGAAGAAGCCACAGGGTGGCACAATGACAGTGTGGACATGGCAGCAGAAGCATCAGGAGGCCACAGAGTGGCACAATGACAGAGTGTGGAGGTGGCAGCAGCAGCATCAGGAAGAAACCACAGGGTGGCACAATGACAGTGTGAAGGTGATAGCAGAAGCATCAGGAGGCCACAGAGTGGCACAATGACAGAGTGTAGAGCTGGCGGCAGCAGCAGCATCAGGAGGAGGCCACAAGGTGGCACAATGACAGTGTGGAGGTGGCAGCAGCAGCATCATGAGGAGGCCGCAGGGTGGCACAATGACAGAGTGTGGAGGTGGCAGCAGCATCAATAGGCCACAGAGTGGCACAGTGACCGAGTGCAGAGATGGAGTCAGCAGCAGCATCAGGAGGAGGCCACAGGGTGAAACAATAACAGTGTGGAGGTGACAGCAGCATCAGGAGGCCACAGAGTGGCACAATGACAGTATGGATGTGGCACAGCATCAGGAGAAGGCCACAGGGTGGCACAATGTCAGAGTATGGTGGTGGCAGCAGCATCTTCAGGAGGCCACAAAGTGGCACAATGACAGAGTGTTGAGGTGGCTACAGCAGCACCAGGAGGAGGCCACAAGGTGGCACAATGACAGTGTGGAGGTGGCAGCAGCTGCATCAGGAGGCCACTGAGTTGTAAGGTGATATAGTGTTGAGGTAGCAGCAGCATCAGACCACAGATTGGCAAGGTGACATAGTTTGGAGGTGGCAGCAGCATCAGGAGACAACAGAGTTGCAAGATGTCATAGTGGGGAGGTGGCATCAGCATCAGACCACAGAGTAGCAAGGTGACATAGTGTGAAGGTGGCATCAGCATCAGGAGACCACAGAGTGGCACAGTGACAGAGTGTGGAGGTGGCGGCAGCAGCAGCATCAGGAGGAGGCCACAGGGTGGCACAATGACAGTGTGGAGGTGGTAGCAGCAGCAGGAGGCCACAGAGTGGCACAATGACAGTGTGGATGTGGCAGCAGCATCAGGGGGAGGCTAAAGGGTTGCACAATGTCAGAGTATAGAGGTGGCAGAAGCATCTTCAGGAGGCCACAGAGTGGCACAATGACAGAGTGTGGAGGTAGCGGCAGCAGCATCAGTAGGAGGCCACAGGGTGGCACAATGACAGTGTGGAGGTGGCAGCAGCTGCATCAGGAGGCCACAGAGTGGCAAGGTGACATAGTGTTGAGGTAGCAGCAGCATCAGGAGACCACAGATTGGCAAGATGACATAGTTTGGAGGTGGCAGCAGCATCAGGAGACCACAGAGTTGCAAGGTGACATAGTGTGGAGGTGGAAGCAGCATCAGAAGACCACAGAGTGGCAATGTGACATAGTGTGGAGGTGGCAACAGCATCAGGTGGCCACAGAGTTGCAATGTGACATAGTGTTGAGGTGGAAGCAGCATCAGGAGACCACAGAGTGGCAAGGTGACATAGTGTGGAGGTTGCAGCAGCATCAGGAGACCACAGAGTGACCCAGTGACAGAGTGGGGAGGTCGGTGGCAATACCAGTACCAGCTGAAGCTGGTGGGTGAAAGAAGGAGCACTTTGCATCAGATGTGTGGCATCATGTGGGTGGCAGCATCAAAATAGTAGCTGAGGCAGGTAGCCAGAAGAAACCTGTCTCTTTTATCAAAGTGTTGGTGTGGCACCATGGATGACCTAGTGAGATGCATCAGGCATTGGTGGGTGGAAAACCTGGCTGATCCACGCCTGATTCATCTTGACAATGGTCAATCTCTCCATATTTTGGGTTGACAGGCGAGTTCTTCTTGGGGTAACTATGGCCCCTACTGCACTAAACACCCGCTCTGATGCCACACTACTGGCCGGGCAGGGCAGCTTTTCCAGTTTGGCTGCCCAGTTGTCCAGCGGATCTTCAATATGGGGTGGCAGGGTGCTGTCCAAGTATGCGACCACCTGCTGGTTCAGGTCCTAGTCCAGATCTAGCTGCTTCTGCTGCTGAGTAGTTTCTTCACTAGGTGGGTGATGAAGAAAGCTGCTCAACAGCGACTCTAGACTCAACTTGCTGCTGATGGAGCTGGAACTGCTCCTACCCCCCCTACTCTGCCACAGCAGCCATGGCAGAGGGACATGAGCGCAGAGGGCCCACCCGGTCAGACCTGTGAGAGGATGGACGATGGTGCAGATAGGCAGCGGCCAACTGACTACATTGAGTGTCTCTATAGTAGTTCAGTTTGTCCTCCCTCTCAGCAGGTGCAAAAAAGGCCCCCATTTTTGACCTATAACGAGGGACCAAGAAGGTGGAGAGCCAGAAGTCATCCCTCTGCCGAATGGTGACAATCCCGTAGTCCTGGCAACTGACAAATAACGTGATATCCTCAAAGGGCCTGAGCAAACGACAGGTGTCACGCATGAGCTGCCACTGGCTGATATCAAAGTTACACAGGGGAGTACTCCTGTCCGCTTGGATCTTAAAGAAATCGTTTATGGCCTTTCTCTGTTCGTATAGTCGGTCCAACATATGGAAGGTTAAATTCCAACGGGTGGAAGCGTCGCATACCAGCAACTTGGCTAGGAGCACATTCAGCTTCTGTGCCGTCGGATGAGTGCATGCATACTGTGGTCTTTTGTCAATCGCTTTGGTGATCGATTGCTGATAGAATGACTAACGAGGAGTAGGAGGAGGAGCAGGATCATCAGGACCAGCAGATGATGAGAATGGCAGACAGCTCCCTTCGGCTGAGGTGGTATCGCCTTGACTGCCTGAAATCAGCTTGTGGGTGATGCAGCGGTTGCTGCGGCAGGCTGGACCACCAAATCAGAGCCACTGTTCTTCCAAGCCACTTTATGGTGACTCTACATATGTTGACGCAGGGCCGTGGTGCCAACATTGGCACCCTGGCCACGCTTTACATTCTGCCCACAGATTCTACAAATAGCCATGTTCAGCTCCTCCGGCGGCTTAACAAAAAACTGTCACACCGCCGAGTAGTTGATTTTACCCCCAACACTCCGCACTGACTGACTGCTACAGCCTCTACTTCGGTAAACCCCTGCACCACAACTTTCCGGGTAGGTAGGCTCCTGCGAAGCAGGTGGTCTATCCAGGGCATGTTTGGCTCTCAACCTCCCACTGCTGCTACACTGCTGACTCCCGGCCATGCTAAAGACTTGCTGGCTCCGCCGCTGCCTCATGGGCAGGCTGCCACCCTCTTCTCCCGATGATGATGAAGCCCCTAATTCACCCGGCTCCCAAGTGCGATCAGCTACATAATCATCATCGATTACTGTTTGCAAGTCACTAATGTCCTCATCAACGGTCTCTGGGTCAGGAGCCTAACCACTCGCAAAAACAGTTCCCATGTCACTTTCCTCATCACTACTTGCCCGCCTAGTGGAGGAAGCGGCGGATGTCTCCTCCACATCTTGGCTGACCAGTAGCTGCTGACTGTCCTCTAGTAGCTCGTCCTCACTGTATAGTGGAGCTGAGCCCACAGAATATAATACTTCACTGGATGAGGAAACAGAAAAGGACAAAGGCAGGTTGAGGACAGGTGAGGGTTGTGTCTGACGAACGCACCAACTCTTCGCTGGGGCTGTCTGATATCACTTTGGACGAAGTGGATGACCGAGTCAACTATTCAAGAACCGTTGGGTTGCTGGTCAAGACACAACTGCTAGATCACACCGGGAGCTCAGGTCTCTCGCTGCGACTCCTGTTGCCACACCTCTTTACTCTGCTGTGACCTGAAACATTGAGGCCTCTGCCACTCCCCTGCGCAGGGCCTGGCAGTTCTCTGTCTGATATACTGTTAGATCAAATAAATAAATAAAAGGGAAACACCCCAAAAAAGTCTGTAATTTTCTCACTTCACCACACAACAGCTATTAAGCCCTTTTTTTTTCCACTAATACACGCCAAAAAGGGCTTTGGAACATATAACTGCACTGCTGAACAGCAAATAGTCCCTTATTTTTTTTCACTTATACATGCCAAAAAAGGCTTTAGAACCGCCGAACGGCAAATATATATATTTTTTGCCACTAATACATGCCAAAAAGGGCTTTTGAAAATATAACTGCACCGCTGAACAGCAAATATATATTTTTTTTGTTGCAGCGCAGTGTACAGTTAGTCATCCATCTGTTAGCTGCTTACCTATGCTGAAAGTGTAATGTGTAGGGGCAAGGATACTGTTAGAGATGTGTGAATTTTATTCTATGTTTACATCTTTTGGACTCTATCTGGTTACATTTTTCTGAAGCTGTTACAAACTTATTTTCTTCTTATCTCAGGGGCCTCCCCCTTTCCCATCTCTGCTGTTCCAGCTGTCTGTCTAGACGATGATATGAGAAGAAGGAGGGGGGGGGCAGTGTGGGCAGTGTTTGTCTTCTATCTCCCCACATATGCTTTGAAGAAGATATATTATTCACTGCCTATAGAGATGCACCTCCTTGAAGTGTCATGTATGAAGTCTGCAGTGTTATTGTTAGGATAGCCGCCATTTTAAGATGGCATATACTTCGATATTTACATTACGTTCATATTCCAAAGTAGTGCACAGTCCGCAGATGCTAGAGCGTTATCTCTTTTTATCTTATCTATTCTTCCTTTTTGACCAATGAAATAATGCTTGAGCCTCAGAGGGGACCGAAGATGTATAATTGCTTTTACTTTTTGTAATAAAAGGTAGAGATTGCATTTACCAGCTATGTGTCAGCATCTAGTCTCTCAGCCACGCGTGGATATTAACCCCTTGGGGGTACCTTAATTTGGAGCACCAAAGTGTATCTTAAAAGCTTTAATTAAAAGCGGCTTTGTCAATACTAACCAAGTTTGCAATATACTTTAATTACTGAAATTGTAAATTTTTATTACAAAAATAGCTCAAAAGTGGCCCATTTTGAGCATTAGCAACAGTCCTCTGTTTTCTGTTTGCATAACTGTGGAGATGTGCTCAACACTGACTGTTATGTAAACTGAAGACAGAGGAATGTTGCTAAGGCACAAAATAGGCCACTTTAGATCTTTTTTACTAATAGAAATGTACTATTTCAGTAATTAAAGTATATTACAAAATAGTCATTATCACTGCCCCTATACATTACAAAAGTAAAAAAAAGAATGATAGTTATACTTTAATAAGCTAAAAGTAGGGTTCGTACCAAACTTTGCGAGTTTAGGTACCCGGACCCGGACCTTTTCACTGAAGTTCGGCTTCAGTGCTCGGGTGATTTTATTATTTACCGTTATAACATGGTTATAACGGAAAATAATAGCATTTTTAAGATAGAATGCTAAATAAAATTTCCATTGAGGGGTCAAAAATAGTAAAAAACTTACCTCATCCACTTGATCGCGCAGCCGGTATCTTCTTCTTTCTTCAGGAACTGCAAAAGGACCTGCAATGGACCTGTAACCTTCTATCTTCATTCAGCAGGACCTGCGATGACATCACCACGCTCACCACGTGGTGAGCGCGGTGAGGTCATCGCAGGTCCTTTTGCAGGTCCTAAAGAAAGAAGAAGATAGCGGATGCGCGATCAAGTGGATGAGGTGAGTTTTTTTTTTAAACCCCTCAATGGCCATTTTATTTAGCATTCTATCTTAAAAATGCTATTATTTTCAGTTTAGAACCCGAACTTTGACCTTAAGTTCTGCCGAACTCGGCGAACACGAACTTCACCGGGTTTGCTCATCCCTAGCTAACAGTGAAAAGAAGAAACTACTCTTTGTATGTTCTGCTGTGCTCAAAAGACTTGTATATCATAGGTGTATTCTCTGGCATTTCAAACCTTTTTTGTATATAAATATTGGATAGCATAAAGAAATACTAGAGTGCTTATTGTAGTGTCCTCATCTTTATTCATTGCGAAGTCCTGGGCACCATGATAAAAAAAAATTTGTAGAGGAGGATGCTTACTGGACAGTTGATCAGATAGATGCTGTCCCATTTGTCTTCTTGTTGGCAAGGCAAATCTAAAAATAATAACATACACAAATGACTACTACAGATAACAGTAACATTCCAGAGGCAGTTATCTTCAAAGTACTAGTGTGACTGGTATTAATCTTCTTGTGATGCGTTCACCCTTTAAAATGTGCTAGCACAAAACAGGAAGCATGAATAAACATGCACATAGATATTCTCGAATACATAATGAGAATGGAACTGCTTAAACTATCATGTCAGTGCAAATTGAGATCAAGTGACTGTCTTGGTCATTTTCAGGGACTATCATGAATTTTGGTGGTGAATTTCAAATACTTCTCTGGGTTATTATCCTTGCTCAACCTTCCAACCTCCCTTTTCATGTGTCCTTGTCTGGTTGTCCTAATTGGCAAAAATGTGAAATCACCATATTGTCTCAGTCCAGCAGGAACTTTTTGAGTGGTTCTCAACCATCTACAAATATTCTGTTCTCTTTCTCTCCTTGCTGTTGCTGCTCTGGCAGCTTTCAGTCTCAGGGAAGAAGGCTACCTGGACTTAGGCCTGGTTTTGAGCTTCTCACACATATACATCCTTCCTCTAGGCCTTCTCAGCAGGCTCCTAACCAGATGGGGGCAGGTCCAGCCTATCTCCCAGAAACTGCACTGACTGGCAGTTTTAACTGTTTGCTGCCTATACACAACATTTGAGATTTACATTGCACAAGAAAGAGAATATGTTAACTATTTAAGTACTTGGGCAGTAAATCACAACATTAACTCTTTAGCAGTGATTCACCACAATATTAACCCTTTAGCAGTGATACTTTTCAGTGCATGGTCTCAAAATTGTCACAAAGAAACTGCTTTCTTCTGAAACACATCAGAAACAGTCTATAAATTCAGAAAAATGAAGACCATTCTATGTGACAAACAACTATGAATGTGGATGAAAGAATCCGAGTCTCTAATTGAGAAAGACTCTTCAAAGGTCTCCAGCTAATTCTAACAATCTGGCATCCTAGGCAGCATTTTGAAGAAATATGTAAATCTGAGACTAGACAAGAAGAGGAAAAACTATTAGCAAAAGAACTCTTAGATTGGGCAGATGATCAATGTGGGAAAGTGTTTTGGACAGATTCATCTCAATTTGTGATATGGATTACAGAGAAGAACATTTTAAAGATGCCTGTGGATCTGTCTAGCTTGACGGCGGAAATATTTTGATCTGGGGATGCTTTGCTGCTAGTAATGTAATGTGGTAAATTTGTACAGGGTAAAAGGAGTCATAAAATAGAATTATAATTTCAATAAATTTGGCACCAATTCAATGGCTCTTAAATCTCTACAGATACAGGTTCAATATTGGTTATTACAAAGCCATGTTCTTCAAAATATGGAGATGGCATTTATTATGTTCTCCATATCACAGGGTTATGAAATATTATTAGGTCAGTTCACTCAAAATGATTGTGCATAATTGATTCTCTTAGCACAGGCAGTAATTGGGACAAATTATAGTTGCAGTACAGATGTTGTACCAAAGAAGAATATTTTTGTCTCTGTATTAATTCTTATTTGTTTGAGTTAGAGTTACATTGCCCCAGCAGTGCTCCGGAGGCTCTGAAAAAAGGGTAATGGGCCCCAAGAATCCAGCAGACAAAAACTTCTGTCTACTACTGAGCTAATCACCTAATCACTTGCCACTATGATCAATTTCTTATTAGCTGATTGACAAATAAATAATTAAAATATTATTGATAAAATTAAATGTGTGCTCTTTAGGAGGGGGTCTTCAGAACCTAACTTTACAATGATTGGAGTAAAATGAGTATTGAAATGTAATAGCAGGTCAGAAATATCCAGACTTTGGTTGTAAAATGTTTATAGGTAAGTGGATATAAAAATGAAACAAACTGGAAGACTAATCAACAGGAACACATGCCATCAAAGCATTATTCAAATGGCCATGAAGAATGAAAAAAACCTTGAAATCACTTAATAAGATAGCAATTTCCATTATACACTAAGAGAAGAAACATTGAAGAATGGTGGCCAATAAAAAGACTACTTGGTCAATGTAGTCTGCCCTTATATTATTTATTTTTTATTTAATATTTATTAGGATAGATATATGTTGATCTGTAACATGTATAAATTCATTTATTCCAGGAAGCGTGTTCCAAGCATCTACTACTCTTTCAGTAAAATAATATTTTTGACATTGCTTTCGATATTTCTCCCAACAGAATTAAAAATTGTGGCCCCTGGTCCTCATGCTCAGTTTTTTAATAGGGTAGATTTTTAATGTTAGCTTTTTGGGCTAAACTGATTGGGAAAAATATACTCATTGGAATGATTTAGAATTCTGGCTCAAATTGCATAAAAAAACACAAAGATTTATTTTTGTGCCTCAAGTGGGGTGAGGGGATGAGGTGCTGTTCTGGAGGATCAGTAGGGTGCACCAGTATTATTATTAAATGTCTCTCTATGTTTTCTACTTATGGAATAGAAATAAGTAGTACAACATCACTATTCACACTTTTCCCAGTTCTTGCTGCAGAGGTGATTCATTCCGTAGAACAAGGTGAATGAAGGTATGTTGAACCTCACCCAGTTCATTTACATTGTAATTAAGTTAAAAAAGGAGGAGAGCTTCAGTTATAAATACAGCCTGGATATTACTTGCTGTCGTTTCATGACTACATTGAACCCCTCTGGGCAACACACAGAAGTCATGACAGGTGAGTACCGGAGTGCAATACTATGAGTAAATTTATGTAGAGTTCTGTCTTTGAGGATGATTTATGTTCTTTTTGTATTGTGAAAGCATGTGATATAATTGTGGCTGTGTGTAGTTTTATTTTGTGCTTTTCATACACATCCAAAATCTAAACTCTAAGACTTGTAAAGGATATCAAGGCTCGTTCGTCACTTCCCTGGATAATACACTGGTGATTGATATTGGATATTTTGCTAAACAATGCACAAAGCAAAATGCTGTAGTTTATTGTATATGGATTTGCACGGTATTTAGAACAAGGATGTTATCTGGTGCATTGTTTTTGTTTTACTGCCTTACTATTGAATACTTTCCTATGTCACTGTGTTGGTGCTGACTGGATGCTTATTAAATGTGTGGTCCTTATGCAGTTAATGAAATAAGAATATTCTGGTGTCTTCTAATCATGGTGGGTGATCTTTTGAGTCAATGATGAAGATCAAAGAAGATCATCTATGGTTGCTGTACTGTTCAGGTCAGCAATAATAAAACCCTCCAATCCTACATCCATATATCCTGATCTCTTTAAGGATGTCCTTAGTTGTATCCAAGTTGTCTTCTGAGGAAGACCTGTCTGTATGTGGCCCACCTACTTCATTGTACCTGGCCAATAGCACCACCAATTAGACGTTTGACTTCCTTTGTTTTTGATATAGTACTTTCCAGTGCGGGGTGCTGCTTCTATCTGTACTATGTGTGCAGCACTAGAACATGTTATTGTTTTCATAGTGTAAAAGAGAATGTTTTTCATAATTTCTAAAGTGACATTATATAGGGCATTGGTATGTACGGCGGTTATCATGTACAATGTACTTGCTGTAGGTATATCTGTGCATGCTCACTAAAATGCAAAATATCTGTGCATGTATGGCCAGTTTATCTGCTGGAATAATAATTTAAGGTTCATTTATGGGTAGGATCTGCATCTCACTGACCAAGTGGCCAATAAAAAAAAGTAAGCAATTTACAGCAAACTGTTTCTTGTCTGCTTATCAATGGATCCCTTATTGCAATAACCTGGGTTAGGCCTGTATTACACCAAGAGATTGTCTGACCAATTATTGGTCAGATGGCCTATTACACACACAGATCTTTTGTTATACACACCAACTATTGGTCTGATTGGACAGATATCGGTCAGATACGGTGTAATACAGTCATTAGTGAGGATAGCTAATGTCTGAAACAGCATCACCTGATATATCTTTACATCACAAGATAACACACAACCATTTGGAAATGATGGCAATCTTTAATATATAATATGTATAAACTCTTCTGTGACCATTCTAGATCGGATATGCCACCAAAGTAAGATAGGTGTGGGTCCCACCTCTGGTACTTGCACCTATATCTAGAACAGGGCCCTCAAAGAATAGGAGAGTGCATCGCACATGTCAGCATGGTCTCCATTCACTCCTATGAGAGATCCAAAAAAAGTCGAGTGAGCATGCTCTGCTACATTCAGAACTCCCATAGAAGTTCATTTACAGTGTAATTACCTTAAGAGTACATCCTCTCCACTCACCTCTCTGTGAGTCTTGGAAATAGCAGAGTTGCTGCTTGGCTATTTTCGGCATTCCCATAGAAGTAAATGGAGGGTGGCTGCGCTTGCTTTGTGTCCTGTTGGGGGCCTGATTCTAGAGATAAGTGTGGGTCCCACCATCTGAAATTGGTAACATATCTTAGCAATATGTTACCAATGTGTGAGATAGGTAAACCCCTTTATGAAGATTTTTATCATTTGACATACTCTAGTCATGATAAAGGAAATAAAAGTGATTGGAATTTGATGAAGGTCTCTATATATTTGCAAGATGAGCTGAGCAGATTGATATATAATTTTGGAGGGTTTAAAGCTCAATATAACTTGTATTTTATTAATTTAAATCCTTGCTCATTCCTGTAGGCAGTCCTATCGCTGATTGAAAGCTATGTATCTTTGCATAGTCATATAGTGAAGGTTGACATTCACTGAATTGGGCCACCCACTTTGTTCCTGAGCATAGAACGAGCAGAGGTTTTGTTAAAAAAATGACAATGTCTACTTAAAAACTAGATGTCAATATGTTCATTACCTCCTGCTCTATAGATACTACCCCTACAGATAGGACTACATTTTCAAAGTGACAGATTTCACTTTAAAATTCCCTCACTAGGGCTCAATGCATTTGACCATATTCAGGATCTATGTCAAGGATTGTTTTGGGGGAAGCTTATGCTCAGGCTGTAGTCCACCCACTGCCATACAGGTCCATGCACTGGTCAATACCGAGAAAATGAGCCCTAATATTCCAATGATCATTTGAAGAAGATAGAAAAGAATCCCTATCTGACACCACGTGGTGACCCGATTGGATCCTCAGCAGCACAAACTGAAGTTAGACTAAAGAAAACCTCTTTGAGATGGGCACACAAAATGGCATTAAAAAATGTTTTCTAAAGGAGTATGATCGTCCCACAAACATGGACATTACACATAGTATATGATGGATGGATCTGAAAAATAGTCACAGAAAATCTGATCAAGATAAAGTGATCGATTTCTAAAACAGAACGTCTTTTGGGGATGTTACAATATACATTATTTTGTATGCCACAGTATGTGATGCTCATACTATTTCTTTTACTTTTAAAGGGATTCTGTCACCTGGAAAATCAATATTAAGCCAAACATAGGTTCTTATAGCTCTTCATACCTTCTTTCCATAAGTGTTCTTTACACTTGGATCCGGCTTTCTACCTTCATGAAAATCCTCTTTTATCTTTATGCTAACGACCCCTGAAGGTGCCCAGAGGGGCGTTATTTTCATTCAAAAAGTGCCTAGGAACGCCCTCCATCCAGTGCCCAGGCCCGCCCCTCTCTCTCATTGCGACCGCCGTCAAGCTCCGCCCCCACTGGCTACATTACTAGTAGCCGATAACCCTGCAGACTCCTTCCCTCCAGCTTCACTGACATTCACCGAGCCGGCTCCT
This sequence comes from Bufotes viridis, assembly GCA_033119425.1. Lineage (NCBI taxonomy): Eukaryota > Metazoa > Chordata > Amphibia > Anura > Bufonidae > Bufotes > Bufotes viridis. The sequence goes on along the minus strand of CM065594.1, from coordinate 242,240,584 downwards.
GCGCTCTTCCTGTTTAACTGAGCGCATGCCCAGTGAAACACTTGAGGCTGATGTGCTCAGTTAAACAGGAAGAGCACAGGAGCCGGCTCGGTGGATGTTAGTGAAGCTGGAGGGAAGGAGTGGGAGGGTTATCGGCTACCAGTGACGTAGCCAGTGGGGGCGGAGCTTGACGGCAGTTGCAATGCCAGGGACATATGGTATGAGCAGAGAGAGGGGCGGGCCTGGGCTCTGTTGGGGGGGAGGCGGGCCTGGGCACTGGATGGAGGGCGTTCCTAGGCACTTTTTGAATGAAAATAACGCCCCTCTGTCCAGCTTCAGGGGTCGTTAGCATAAAGATAAAAGAGGATTTTCATGAAGGTAGAAAGCCGGATCCAAGTGTAAAGAACACTTATGGAAAGAAGGTGTGAAAAGCTATAAGAACCTATGTTTGGCTTAATATTGATTTTCCAGGTGACAGAATCCCTTTAAAGGGGTATTATTCCCATTTCAGATTTTCTTGTCTGAGATCCTAATACTGTTAAATTCAGTAGCCGGGGTGGCCTGGAATTTCAGAAACAGCACAGAAGTGATGGAAAGAATGGAGCACAGTGAGTTATACTGTTTCTGTAGCTCCCAAGCTGCTTCCATACAATGCATTCGGAAAGTCTTCAGACCATTTCACTTTTTCATATTTTGTTATGTTGCAGCCTTGTGCTAAAAAAATAAAAAAATAACAAGTTTAACCCCATCAGTCTGCACTCAATACCCTAAAATGAGAAAGTGAAAAAGAATTTTACAAGTTTGTGCAAATTTGTTAAACAAGAAAAAACTAAAAATATTCATGGACAGACTCTTTATTATGACAGTTTAGAAATCTAGCTCTGGGGGCCTCCTATTTCTGTTGAGCATCTTTGAATTGTTTCTACACCTTGATTGGAGTCACCTGTGGTAAATTCAGTCGATTGGACATGATTTAGAAAGACACAGCCCAGTCTTTATAAGGTCTCATGGCTGGTTTGGAGTTTAGAGCAACCAAAACCCCTCCTAGAGCTGGCTGCCCCATCAAACTAAGGGGGAGAAGGGCCTTGGTAAGAGAAGTGACCAACATGAAAAAAACTTCTAGAGGGTCAACCATCACTGCAGCACTCCACCAATCTGGGCTTTATGGGTTTAGAGTGGCCAGAAAGAAGCCTCTCCTCAGTAAAAGACACATGAAAGCCCTCCAGGAGATTGCAAAAAAAAAAAAAAGGACTTAAAGGACTCTCAGACTGTGAGAAACAAGACTATCTGGTCTTATGAAACTTGAAGAAGATTGAACTTTTTGGCCTCAATTCTAAGCATATTTTTTTATGAAATCCTGATCCAAAGTACTTTGGACCTCAGACTGGGCTGGAAGTTTTACCTTCCAAAAAGACAACAACTCTAAGCACACAACCAAGACAACACAGGAGTGGCTGGGGGTCAACCCCGTGAATGTACTTGAGTGGCCTAGCCAGAGACCTGACTTGAACCCAATAAAACATCTCTGGAGAGACCGTTCACCGACAGTCCCTATTCAACCTCTTAGAGATTGAGAGGATCTGCAGAGAAGAATGGCAGAAAATCCTCAAATCCAGGTGTGCAAATCTTGTGGCATGATAACCCAGAAGACTAGAGGCTGTAATACCTGCCAAATGTGCTTCTATTAAGTCCTAAGTAAAGGGTCTTAATACGTATGCAATACAATGCAATATTTTAGTTTTTCCATTTTAATATACAATCAGCATTCTGATCTTAGCCATGAATAGATGAAATGGGAATGATGCCCTAAAGGAAAGCATCATCAGAAAATGTCCTATTGTTTAAATCACATTTTTGTTAAAAGGAATGTGCCACTAACATCTTTTCCTGCCAGTAATAACCAGATAGCATTACATATTCTGACACAATCAATGGACAGAAGCTGACTGAGTGACTTATGTGGGAGATTTTTCTAGGCTTGCTCTGTGACCTGTGCAAAGGTCTATGTACAAGGAAAGAATACTTGGGAATGGTGGATCCTGACTTATCTATATATAGGTGATATCTGTCATTGTAATCCTGCCTCTGAGGAAAATGATATGACCGCAGATGACGGATCTGTACAGACCAAAAAGTGGTGCCTAGTATAGGTTTATAGGCCAGTGCAAAACCTTAGGCTTTTATGTGTTTTTAACATAAATATTGACATGGAAAAAAACACCAACAATTTTTTTAAAAATATGTTAAACATGATTTAAACAATAGATCATTTTCTGATGATGCATTTCCTTTAAACGCATTTTTACAGTTTTAGTGGTTATTTCTCATTCTATGTCACTGTACTTAAAAAAAAATCCTTTAAACCTGCACTTTTCGGACTGGCCACTAGGTCTAATAGGAGGTACCACTTCTTGGTCTGTACAGCAGTTATCTCATTATCATCATATACAAGATTAGAATGACAGATTACACATAGATAGATAGATAGATAGATAGATAGATAGATAGATAGATAGATAGATAAAGAGAAAAATTCCACAGCACTTCCCTGAGTAGTGAAAAAAGGTTCTTCTTTATTTACCGGGTAAAAGCGACGTTTCGGTGCACCCAATGGCACCTTTCTCAAGCACTTGAGAAAGGTGCCATTGGGTGCACCGAAACGTCGCTTTTACCCGGTAAATAAAGAAGAACCTTTTTTCACTACTCAGGGAAGTGCTGTGGAATTTTTCTCTTTATATGTTTGCAGACATAGGGGAATGTCCTCACAGCCACTAGCACTCCTGCATACTGTCGGCATGTGAGCCCGCTGTGCGATCTACTACATTTTCTTCTAGATAGATAGATAGATAGAAGCAGCAGTTTTGTCTCCAGCGAGGGGAACTGAACAAGCCAGATCCAGTACCAAAAACCATGTAAATCAATGGTGCGGGATCCGTTTTTTTTTTTTTCAGACATAAAAAAAGATCCGGTTTCTTCATTTTTGATATAATACAACCTGATCCATTCTGAACAGATGCAGCCAGTTGTATTATTCAAACATATGTGTTTTGCCGTGAAGTAGCCTTAAAAAATCTGTAATCTGAAAATAAAAATAGATTTGAAAAAAAAAGATATGTGTTCTTATCTGGCTTACCAGAAAAAAAATATAGGTGACACATTCCCTTTAATGTCCATCCACATTCTTCTTGAATGTGAAGCCTGTCCCAAACTAGACGGAAATAGAGTTGCCAGTAAAATTCTGCCAGGAAGGGAGCCCTTTTCATATAAATTTGATAGTATAAAATTTATTTTAAGGTAGATGAATAGATGGATTACTAGCAAATATAGCCATAGTTTTATAGTTGTTATAATAATATTAATCTTTATTTATATAGCGCCGACATATTCTGCAGTGCTTTATAATCAGCGGGTTCATGTATAGACAGAGTCATAAATAACATAGCAACAAACAAGTCACCAATTACAACAGGAGGAATGAGGGTACTGCTCGCAAGGGCTTACAATCTATAGAAAAATTTCAGTAAATCACATCATACATCAGGTTAGCTCTATTGACTTCCAAAACTGTATGGCATCCAAACAAGCACCAGTGATGTGAAAGGCTCTTCACTTAGAGTAATTGAAATTTCTACAAGGTGCTGGAAATGTGGCACTGAAGCCCCTTCATTCTGGAAATGATTGGTGGACCAAGATTATGATTTACTGTACAATGGAGTAGATGTATCAAAACTGTCTTTGTTGTGCATAGCAACCAGATTCTCCCTTTTATTTTTTAGAGCTCCTTTGGGAAATGAAAGGTGGAATCTGATTGGTTGCTATGGGCAACTAAGCCAGTTTACCTTTTCAACAATTTTGATAAATCCCCCCCAATGTGTTTTTAATCTGTTTACTTTGTTTACTTATTTTCCCTTCCGTCAAATCCAGTGCACCACCATTCCAATTTCCCTGTCGTCTACTCCATGTTTGTAGCTCATTCGATTGAGTCCTGAGTGGTGTACCCCTAATTAAACATATTGACTGCTATATCTGTCTCTAGATAGTGGTGGAAAAAAATTGGGGAGGGAGGTATTGCATACAAAATTGCTATATTTTATTTTTTTTGTCGAATCGGCTGTGGCTGTGTGTGGGGAAGTATTTTCTGTGCAGGGAAAAAACAGGAGAAGAGAACTGTCTCCTGGACTCCTCGGAGATGCACATGCTTGATGGTCACATGTGACGAGCTGCTGCTCTACCACACAAAGTGAAGAGACCAAAACTGCAGAGGGGTGAGTAAAGAAGCTAAAAGGTGTGAAAATTACAATAGAAAGAGGTTTTGTTGATTTTTTGCACTGATATAGTTAAAAAATAATAATAGTGTGCATTACTCCACATATTTTATTTTTTTTACTTTTTGGCATAACCCTTTCACAGCCCAAAATGAGCAACATGTGTATAAATCACACTTACTAATCCAAACACAATTTATAGTGACATAAAGAGTAATCGTATTTACTAGTAGGTGTGGATTTAAAGCCTCCTTTAAAGAACTCATGCGAATTTAAGAATTTGATTTGACAGTAGAATAAATCCTCGGCTCATGTATTTCTCAGTAGAATAAAATGAGTCTAATGAATCCTCTGAATGTTTATCCACTGATGTTTTTCGGAGAGAATATTTATATGATTGTTTCTGTGCTTTATAGGGTATCATTACCGCCATTCTAATATGAACAGTGAATTGTGTTTTCAAACTATTTCACTACAACTTTTATTTGATTAGGAAAAATCCATCTGAAATCATTCTAGAGTCTGTTCACACATGGCTACAAACCCAGGTGACAGATACAAACTCTATGACGTTATGGACCGATCAATGTTGCTTTACTTTTGTAGCCAACAGATGATGAGCCTGACATTACGTTACTTGTTTGACAAATTAAAGATTTGTCCAGGGTTAGATAAAAAGACTACTAAACACTAAAAGTTGATTTTGCATTGGTTGCATTTGCATTGATTAGGTTGAAGGGGGATTACAAGCTAACTAAGTTCTTCTAAAGAAATCCGATTCACAGCAACAATCTAGTAATAGCAAGTAAAGGCATCTATACGTTAGATCTAAGTTAGCTGATCCTGGCAGATCAACTATTTATCTAAAGTGTATGGGGTTGTTCACAGATGTCAGGGAAAAGAAGAATCTGGATTTACTGGAGATAAACCATTGTCAGGGGAGTCTGTTTGTGGCTTAGGCCCCTCTCCTCAGCTGAGTATGAATTTGTATGGTGGAGTCAAGAAGAGTTCAGTAGCTGCTGGCCACATGAACATTTAGCTGTCTGAAGGTATATGGCCACCTTAAGGCCCCTTTGCTCATAACATTTGGTAGATCGTTCCTTGTTTGTTTTTTCTTATAAAACATGATTAGATTCTGGCACAGGGGAGAGGGGAATATCCTCTAATATTTTTATCTTTATTTGTGCTACAGGGTTCTGTTGTATTATTGGACCAAAGGAATGTTTGTAGGATCTGCCGTATATGTGATTCCCTAATACATCATTATAGCTTCATCAAGGCATTGTCCCATCTGGACATTCATGGCATATGCACAGGGCATGCCATAAATATACAATAGGTGCTGATTCCACCTCTGGGAACCACTTATAGCTCAAGACCTGCTATGGGACTTCAAAAATAGCCAAGCAAACATGCTCATCTATTTGCAGAAGCTACTTGAGAAACCTTGGCGTGGTGCTCGGGCTTAAGACATGTCCTCCACTGTAGGACATGTTGACTAATCTCTCAATTTTAACATCAGTTTAAGGGCTTAGTAAGACCGCACTTGCCATCTTGTGTAGAATGTTTATTATGGTACTCGTGGTCCGCTGCGGGCATCCTCCAATGTATGCATTTTTGCTGGGGATCACCATTAGCAACGGGCCACAAGTGCAGGATCTGCTCCCCTGTATATATATATGCACAACTGCATTTTTGGGTTGAGCACATCCTGCTTCATGCCACCTTTCAGTTGTTTTGAGTATACATATTTTTTTGGAGGTGTATAAACTCCTATGTAAATGTAGCCTGTTTTCCATCCACAGGCTACATTTAGGTGCACCTGTGAGGCCTGGGCCATATCAGCCAGTCTTGGGTGGGGCTCACAGCCTTCTCCCTTCTCCCATTGCAGGCATGGTTACATGCTGGAGGTAACTGAGGAGTTTGCTATGAGTCGGCCTAATACATTCCTGTAATTTCGCCCACTGGCCCCTGGTATTGCCCATATGGCACAGGTAGGTGAGTGATAGGTCCCAAACTACTTGACATAACTTGGCGTGGTGCTCAGGCTTAAGACATGTCCTCCACTGTAGGAAATTTTGACTAATCTCTCTATTTTAACATCAGTTTGAGGGCTTAGTAAGACCGCAGTGTTCACCTGTCTTATCATTTGTTATTGCTATATTGTTATATTATTTATCTCATCCACACAATAGCCACCTTGTGTAGGATGTTTATTGTGGTACTTGTGGTCCGCCGCGGGCATCCTCCACCGTATGCATTTTTGCTGGGGATCGCCATTAGCAACGGGCCACAAGTGCAGGATCTGCTCCCCTGTATATATATGCACAACTGCATTTTTGGGTTGAGCACATCCTGCTTCATGCCACCTTTCAGTTGTTTTGTATATTTTCACAGTGACTACCCTGGCAGACATTTATGGCATATCTAGTGAATACCACTTTGAAGTGATTTTCTGGGATTACTGTGGTTTTAAACAGATATGCTCATGTAGTTGCTTACCTCATGTATATCTTCTCCATGATTTTCTCCATTATATCTTTCCATTATTTTTTTTTTTGACTAACCATGTAAAAAAAAAATCATTCTGGTTGGTTTCCATCCTGTATGTATCACTTCCTGTTGCTGTATCCAACCAAGCCCATGATGCACTTCTCCGTTCTCTGCCACAGCTCCACCAGCACCACTCCAAACAACACCCAGCTAGTTTATAGCTCATCCCACTTGGCATTGTTGTGGGATGAGTGGTGCAAGTTTTCGTGCTCAGTCTTCTTATGAATAAACTGTTGTATTTTTCACTATACCATTTAAAATAAAATTTAATTATATCTTTCTAAGGCTCTGTTCACACTGCCTTTGTATTGTGCACAAACTAATATGCTACATAGATCAACTTTATATTCTTATTTTTTCCCCTTTTTTATGTTAAGTAACATAGTAACATAGTTTATAAGGCTGAAAAAAGACAGCCTGTTATTCTGCAAGTTTGACATGACTTGTCAAAAATTTAGGCTCTTACCAATTTTGCAATGCAATTTGCCATTTTTGAAATTTTTTTCTTAAAAAAGTGGGTGGTGTTTAGTGGAAGGAGAGGGGCCTCTTCAGCCCAACAGACCTATCTGTTCATTTTTAAATTATAATGCAATTTTACAACAGTTAATAGCTGGCATAGATTTCGGTTTGTGGCTCAAGGAGAGGATTAATTAGAACTCTTCCGACATAAGGCAGAAAGTATCTTTGTTTCTGGTCAATTTTATCTTTAGATCTAAACTGTTCAGTATTAGCTTCGGTTGATTAAATATATTGGCGTATGATGTTCTAAAACAGGTAAGCCGGGTCCTTTGTAGCCGAGAACGATGTGCTCGGTGTCTACATTCTTGAGCACCTGAGCTTGCGAATACCCTGGTAGCCCCAAAATATTCCCCAATTTCACAGGGATGAACTTGTATAATGGTGAATTCATCACATAAACGGTTCTGTCAATATCGTCGTATCTTAGGCGCAGTTGATCGGGAGGTATTTTTATAGATTCAAGTTTGCTATTAATGGCTTTGATGAGCTCGTGCATATTGGAGTAATAACCCGATTTAACAAAAAGCTCACGGATCGGCTCATCGCGGTGCGCTATGTAGAATACACCATCTCCGGGGCCAAAGGTTGTAAAATACCTGCTGACGGTCGTTGATATTCTATCTAAATATGCTTGGGTGTTGGGCCTTTCAAATAAGTCCAGCGCTACAGTGGCTTCCGCTTTTTACCAGATATTACCAGATATTTAAGTTAAGCGGGCGAACCCCCAGTCCCCCAGAACCCCCCCCAAAAAAGCTATTTTTGTCACTTTACATCACAAGTGATCAAAAGGGCCCACAAAATGGTACCAATAAAACCGTAACCTCATCCCACAAGAAAATGAGGGGGGGCTTCAAATGGGACATGGCATCTAAAAACCAGTCCAGCAAAATCTGCCTTCCAAAAACCATATGGCGTTCCTTTTCTTCTGCACCCTGACGTGTGCCCTAACATCAGTTTACGACCACATGTGGGGTGTTTCTGTAAACTGCAGAATCAGGGTAATAAATACTGAGTTTTGTTTGGCTGTTAACCCTTGATGTGTTAAAGAAAAAAATTTATTAAAATGGAAAATCTGCTAAAAAAGTGAAGTTTAGAAATTTCATCTCCATTTTCCTTTAATTCTTGTGGAACATGTAAAGGGTTAACAAAGTTTGTAAAATCAGTTTTGAGTAACTTGAGGGGTGTAGTTTCTACAATGGGGTAATTTATGGGTGGCTTCTGCTATGTAAGCCTCACAAAGTGACTTCAGACCTGAAATGGTCCTTAAAAAGTGGGGTTTTGGAAATTTTCATAAAAATTTTAAGAATTGCTTCTAAAATTCTAAGCCTTCTAACATCCTGAAAAAAAAAAAAAATGACATTTACAAAATGATGCCAACATAAAGTAGACATATAGGGAATGTTAAGTAATAAATATTTTATGAGGTATCACTTTCTGTTTTAAAATCAGAGAAATAGAAATTTTGAAAATTGCAAATTTTTCAACATTTTTGGTAAATTTGGGATTTTTTCATAAATAAAAGTCAAATATAAGAAAGAAAATAATCTCAAAATGGCTTGGATAAATAAAACTGTTCCAAAGCTATTACCACATAAAGTGACACATGTCAGATTTGCAAAGAATAACCTGGGCAGAAGGGCGAAAACTGGCCCGGAGTAGAAGGAGTTAAGGTCAGATCAAAAGCAAAAGAAAAGTATTGATTCATGTAAAGCTGTGTGATGTTGTTAGCTCTTGAATAGTTGTATAATTTGGGATTTACCTTCTTTAAAGCTGTTGACTATGTTATATTGTATTAATATATTGTATGTTATCATTATTATGATTATGTTCCCAGCACCCTACCCAATAAGCTATTTAACCACTACCCGACCGCCTAACACAGGGATGCGTCCTGTGGGCGGTCGGGTTATTCCTCCTTGACACATCGGCGTGTCATCTCGTTCACAGCGACGTGCGGCAGTGAAGTTATACTACAGCCTGCCAGCGATGATCATTCGCTGGCAGGCTGTAGATGTTAAATAAAAAGCATCAAATAGGTATATCAGACGCTGTTTTGTTAACAGCGTCTGATATACCTGCTACCTGGTCCTCTGGTGGTCCCATTTACTGGGATCGACCACCAGACGACACAGGAAGATCTGTAAGTAGCACCAAGCACCACACTACACTACACCCTGCCCCCTCTGTCACTTATTAACCCCTTATTAACTCCTGATCACCCCATATAGACTGCTTGATCACCCCCCTGTCATTGACCACCGCACCGCAGTCACTGATTAGTCGCTGATTAGTCGCTGATTAGTCGCTGATTAGTCGCTGATTAGTCGCTGATTAGTCGCTGATTAGTCGCTGATTAGCGCCATCGCTGTCGCCAATCAGCACTAGTACTATATTGTATCTGTAAGTGATCAGTACATTACGGTCACCTTAGGCTCTACAAAAAACGCAGTGTTTCGCCCGATGAGGCCTGATCTTGTGCGCACACTTGCGTTCAGTCCGCCCCACCGCAGTGTCAGAATTTATTTTTTTCTGATCACTGCAAAAACACTGTAAAATCGCTGCGGCGCTAATAAGATGAGTTAAGAAATTTTTGGATCTTTATTAGCGATCGCAACTTTACTTCGCAAGCACTCCTTTCCCCTCTTTTTTTTTTTTTTGCACATTTTTTGGCAGAGATTTTTTCTTCCACATTGATCGATGCGAATGAAGAAATCTTTGCCGTTAATTATTTTTTTCAGCCCAGAGGTTGAACGGAAAAAAAAATCTCATTACCCGTATGCTCAATATAAGGAGAGTAGCAGAAACTCCTAATGCTGGCCATACATGTAATGATTGCGGAGACCCTCAAATGCCAGGGCAATATAAATACCCCACAAGTGACCCTATTTTAGAAAGAAGACACCCCAAGGTATTCCATGAGGGGCTTGGCGAGTTCATTGAAGATTTTTTTTTTTTTGGCACAAGTTAGCGGAAATAGTTTTTTTTTTGTTTTGTTTTTCTTACAAAGTCTCATATTCCACTAACTTATGACAAAATTTTTTTTTTTACATGAACTCACCATACCCCTCACGGAATACCTTGGGGTGTCTTCTTTCTAAAATGGGGTTACTTGTGGGGTATTTATACTGCCTTGGCATTTTAGGGGCCCCTAATGCGTGAGAAATAGTTTGGAATCCAAATGCGTAAAAATGCCCTGTGAAATCCTAATGGTAATCGTTGGAATTTGGGCCCCTTTGCGCATCTTGGCTGTAAAAAAGTGTCACTCATATGGCATTGCCATACTCAGGAGAAGTAGGGCAATGTGTTTTGGGGTGTATTTTTACATATACCCATGCTGGGAGTGAGAAATATCTCTGGAAATGACAACTTTTTAAATTTTAAAAGTTGTCAATTTACAGAGATATTTCTCTCACCCAGCATGGGTATATGTAAAAATACACCCTAAAACACATTGCCCTACTTCTTCTGAGTACGGCGATACCACATGTGACACTTTTTTGCAGCCTAGGTGCGTAAAGGGGCCGAAAGTCCAAGGAGTACCTTTAGGCTTTACAAGGTTGCTCACAATTTAGCCCCGCCCAAAATGCCAGAACAGTAAACACACCCCACAAATCACCCCATTTCGGAAAGTAGACTCCCCAAGGTATTCACTGAGGGGCATAGTGAGTCCGTGGGAGATTTTTTATTTTTTTGCCAGAAATTAGCAGAAATGGAAACTTTATTATTCATTTTTTTCCTCAGAAAGTGTCATTTGTGTCAACTTGTGAAAAAAAATAAAATCATACATGAACTCACCATGCCCCTCCGCAAATACTTTGGGGTGTCTTCTTTCTAAAATGGTGTCATTTGGGGGGTATTTATACTATTCTGGTATTCTAGCACCTCAAGAAACATGACAGGTGTTCAGAAAGTCAGAGCTGCTGCAAAATGGGGAAATTCACTTTTTTGTACCATAGTTTGTAAACGCTATAACTTTTGCCCAAACCAATAAATATACACTTATTGGATTTTTTTTGTCCAAGACGTGTAGCACAATACATTCTCACACAAACTTGTATAGAAATGTAAATATATTTGAACAATTTTACCAGAAAAAGTTAAAAAAATACACTTTTTTTTTAGAAAATTGCGGTCTTTTTTGATTAATATCAGAAAAACAAAAAATCTCAGCAGCTATCAAAAAGAAAGCTGCATTTGTGAGAAGAAAAGGAGGTAAAATTCACTTGGGTGGTAAGTTGTATGACCGAGCAATAAACTGTGAAAGTAGGGTAGTGCAGAATTGTAAAAAGTGGTCTGGTCATTAAGGGGGTTTAGGCTAGGGGGGCTGAAGTGGTTAAAGAGCCTGCGTTGGTCTAGTGACGGTTTGTCACATGGTCTGTGAAGTTAAGGGGTATGAGCTAAAGATAAGAGAACTTCTCGAAATTCTTTTTTGTGTCCCAATTCATAAAATTTTTAAAACAATTCCATTCATGGCCAAATCAATTCTACTTGAATCAAATATACTTTAATTGGACTGAAAATTGGCTTAGTACACTTTGAGGTCTCCAAGGACTCTGATTATTGTACCTGAACCAACTCATGTGTTATGCTTTTTCACATAAAAACTTTACAAAAATTGTCCTTTATTTGAGACAGATAGTGTGTAAATACACACTGTATTGTTGGAATAAACAGTTATTTGTAAGGGTCAAGCATCCAAAAACTATGCCTTAAAGGGGGCAGATCTCTGCCCCATTTATACAGATACACATATTTATATCAAAAGAAACAGGGTCCAAAAAATGATGCATTACCAGAGGCAGAATCCTTGCCCATATTTACACACACACGTTAATTGTCATAAGAAACAGTGGGTTGTTCTGAAGTTGAACAAGATAGGAACATTTTTTTATTTTATTTGGCAGAAGCAGCAGTACAGTTTGAATGTAGAAAGGGTAAGGTTTGTAGGGGAAATAGTGGCAGCAATAATAGCATCAGCAGTAACAGCACAACATGGAACAGACAAAGCATTTTATGTCTGTGATAGAGATGTATATAAGGTAAGCAGGGGAAGCAGCTGTTTTGGGGCCCCAACTGAGAAAGGGTCCTTCCAGGAGGAGGGCTAAATGATTTTATTGTCAGGGCCCCCTTAACAGTATTATAAAATTACATTATATACATAGACACTGTGTGTAAAAATCCTTACATTTTTTTTAATTTTTTTAAAAAAAATAGAGATGATTTGTACATTGGCAGAGGACATCTTTGTCAGTTGAGAGTGATGATGCCATCTGCTGTGCTAAATATCCTCTGTAATATGACACTGGAGGCCAAAGAAGTACAGTGAGAGCATACTGGGCCAGCTCCAGCAATTGTTCCAATCTGCATGCCCAGAAGTCCATGGGATCAGGGAACATGATATACTCTGGAAAAGGGTCCAAGTAGGACTGAACCCGGGGGTAGCATATGAAAAAAATTCTCTACCATCATGATACTGAACTGACTGTGTCTGCGGCTTCTGCTGCTTGTGATCAAGGGTCTAAAATCATGGCTATCCAGTAATCATCAGATTGCTTAATGTGAATGATACACTTATCAGTATGTAAGCACGAAAGCATACAGTTTGCCATTTTCACCAGCATGCCTAAGGACCCAGTTCTTTCCAGCTCCACCCCCCACTGTGAGGATGGGTCATTATGGTTAGTGTCATTAGCAGCAGCCTCATCCTCCTGTGCAAGAGAATCCTCCTGCTCCTCCTCTTCCTCCATTGGCAGCTATTCCCCAACATTCTCCACTACCTCCACCATGAGACTCTGTGTGACTTCTCAATAGTTACAAAGTAGCCAGCAAGATGCATAAGCTGTTCTTCTTTTGCCATTCATTGAGTGTCTACTCTAAGATAAATTTCTGGGATTACATTGTTTATCCTGTAGTTGTCCTTACTGGCAGAGATAATGGCCTCTTCTAAGGGCCTCTGTACCCGACAAGCATCTCTGATGTGCTGCCACTGCCTGATTTCAAAACAACAGTACATGCTGCCTGTTGAGGTGGTCTAGATCAAGACAAAATCATTCACAGCTTTATTCTGCTCACACAGACACTCTAGTATATGCAAGGTGGAACTCCAGGAGTTGGAATGTCGCAGCAGACTATTCTGTCACTGCAAGTAGAGGAGGCCGCATAAGAATGGCTGAAATGTGTGGACAGTCTCCTGGACATGGCCAGCAGAAGCAATGGAGCTCAAAATGTCAATAGGACCTGGCCTTGTTGCTGTGGTGCTGCCTCACCGAAAAAAATATTGACCTGGTGGGCCTTGAAAGACATGTACTATCCCTGCCCATAACAGCTGCTCCAGGTGAGGAGTTAAGCTTGCTCTGGCTACACATTCCATTATTGATAGCTGACGATTAAGTTGAGTAGTAGAATAAGTAGTCTGAGCAGAAGAAATAGTATCTGATGATAATGATGACAAGGACACTACTGCACTTCGATGCGGACTGACTGCTGCAAAGGAGACCAGGAGAAGGAGGACACCCTTGTTATTCTAGCAGGTGGCCACCTATTTTCCAAACGGATTGGGTATGGCCGTTCACGGATGTACTGAGACATACGGATATTTCCGCGACAGTGGATGACAGAAAATCTGTGAGTATGGCAACACGTGCTTTGATCTGGCAGGTTTCCTTGTGGATCAATAGGTGTGTTGTTTCTTATACTGGCCACACCTCTAACCTCCATGTGGTCATTCAACTTTCCTTATTTATAGTTGCTTCTCCCATGCTGTGTGGTTTATAGCTTCAGTGGTATCTGTGGTCTGCTGGTGTTTGGTTCTCGGCTAAGTTCCTGTTGCTGCCATAGCTACTGGAAAGTTAAGTGTTATCTTTCCGTTTGCATTTTGTTTTGGCTTTTCTGTGTCTTGTTTTTCCCCTGCCATTTGTTGTAGGCCTGAGGGAGACTCCTGTTCATCCTTCCTTTCTGGAGGAACAGGTAGTCTCAGTCCTTTCACTATTGCCAGGGTCTTATAGGGTGAGTTAGGACTCTAGGTACTCCTGCGCATGAACTCACTTACCTTTGGGGTTTGTTCATACTGATAGCCAGTCGGGACTAGTGTTGTGCGCGAATATTCGAATCGCGAATTTTTATTGCGAATATCGCCACTTCGAGAATTTGCGAATATTTAGAATACAGTGCTATATATTCGTATTCGCAAATAGTGTTGATCCTGAATATTCTAATCGCGAATTTATCGCTAATTTATCATGAAGATCGGCACTTAGCAACATCCCTAGCAACTAATAGGAAAGTTGCCTCCCCCTAAGTGTTGATCGCGAATATTCTAATTGCGATTTTTTTTATTGCGAATATAAAACATGTGCTGCAATAGAGCCCTGGTGCCTACGTTTGTGTGAACACCCATGTCTCATTTAAATCCTGCAGATATTGCACGTGACAATACTTTTGCCTTCTGGCACCATGAAAAAAAACTGCCAGATGGGAGACACTCGCTCAGAGCTAGCAGCAGTCGAGCTCTGACACATTTTCAGTCTGTGCCCACAGTGTAAGTAGCATCACTATTTCCTGAGCTGACCATAATAGAGGCAGATCTTGCCCTTGCAGTTTTTGGGAGGTTCTGGCCATGCATTGCCACTGCTCTTTATTGAGATTGCCACATCCACCACCTTTTCCTCTGAGATCACCTCCTCCTCAGCACCCTGATCTGGCTTCAAGTGCCTGTCAAACACACAGTCATCATCTGAGTCCTCACCCTCCACACCACTTTTATCAGATTGTGATATGTCATTGTGGCATGCTTGGCCTCCCTCCTGTTTCCCATCTCAGTATTTGTCCCAAGTGACACAGTTGTTACCATTGCCCCTTCTACCACCACCATGTCTATAAGTGCCACTAGTATCCCCACCAATATAGCGATGCATGGGGTCCCCCATTTCCCCCCTGAATCTACTCCTCATGGCAGTGCAAATGCTAACTGTGATCAAACAACTCTCTTTATAGAGACTCTCTTGAGTATCTTCCATATAGCATGGTGGGGTTTTGTCTTCACTGCCCCACTAGGAGATTGCAGTGAAGGCAGAGGTGGTGCAAGTGAAAGGCTTCTCCTGGACCATACAAGAGGAATGATGTGACCCATGGCTACAAGACACAGTGTCAGAATCAGAGGTAGTGGGTAAAGCTGATAGGCTAGGAACATAGCTACTTGCGCTTCTGATAGGAACAGAGACATAGCGATCTGTCTCTGATAGGCTTCGCGCTACAGTTAATACAAACACGAAACAGTCCTAATGGATAATAGTGAAGGAGGAGGGTTTTCCTGCTCAAAAAAGATCTGAGAATTTTAGATCTCACGTTAGATGCTCCTAACCCCTGAAGATGCCACATTGGTGGTGAAACATGTCAGGGGAGCGTCTATTTTGTTCTTTTAAATAACCAAAGCACATAAGTGATCCATAAGGGAACGTACTATAGACACTCCCTAATGAGGATTGATAGAAAGAATAAGAGAATAACTAGAACAAGGGGAATAGAGATAGGGAATGTTTTGAGAAGCCCTGTTAAGCAAGTGATACAAGTTGCAGAGCAACACTCCCACAGAGATACATTGGGACTCATTCATGAACCAGGAAGTGTTTATTTGCAACATATATTAATGTTGCAAATGGAAATAACAAACAAAAAGGTGATCCGATTAAAAAAGAAAGCTAATATTTTTCTTAATAGGCACACCAATAAGAAATAGATATCTTTCTGTGTATATTATCTACATAAATAATATAAGATAATTTACAAAAATATGTATATTTACAATAATATAAAAACAGAGACAGTGAAATAAAACACATCCACTGTTTATACACAGAACTGATATATCACTATCTCTATGAGTAAAAACTAAGCAAAGAGAAAAAAAATAACACTGATGTGAATATTTTATTGTCACTTTACAATTTTTTTTCTTTTGTTTATTTTAAATATAAAAATAAAAGTTATATTTTAGAAAGACAACAGGCCACAAACAGAATTTATATAGCCTTTGGCTATTCTAATATGAAGATTCAGAGGTGACCCCAAAATCAACCCTGCTGTGACTGAGAGGAAGAGTGAGCCATCCAATCCACAATCTCTTCCTCTTTGTCCTCAATAATAATGTGGTGCCTATTGAAAGCTGGGAGAACTCTGGCCTACTACTACTGGCCAGATGGTGGGTGCTGCTAGTACTGCTACTAGGCATGGGTCTTTCATTTCCACTCTCCATTTTTCAGACATTTTATTGTGAGTCCTATAAAGGAAAACTCACGGGTTTCCCATAAATGAAAAGTCACAGGTTTGGTACACAGATTATTGAATAGTACTAGTAAAATTTCAACAAACACACTGAACACTAATATTGACAATTTGCTTAGGCAATAAGGCAGTTTTTGCAGTAACATGTGTTTAAACTACATGGTATGTTATAGTAATAAAATGTGTTCACCGACAGAGGTACGGTTTAAGAAGTCAGTTTTGCAGTAAAATGTGTTTGGCCTACATAATAATTTGAGTAATAGGATGCATTCACTAACATTTGTATAATAATGCCGTTTTTGAAATAAAATGTGTTTGAACTATACCCTATATTGCAGTAATAGAATGTGTCACTAACAAGAAGGCAGTTTTTGCAGTAAGATGTGTTAGAACTGCACGATATGTTGCAGTAGGATAATGTGTTCACTAACACGGGTATAAGAAGTCCATTTTTGCAGTAAAATGTGCTTGAAATACATGGTATATTGCAATAATAGTATATGTTAACTAACAAGAGTATAAAAATGCGTTTTTTGCAATAAATGTGTTTGAACTATATAGTATATTGCAGTAATAAAATAAGTTCACTAACAAGGGTATAAGAAGGCTGTAGTAAAATATCATTCAACTATACAGTCTACTGCAATAAGGTGTTCTCTAACATTAAAAGGTGTTTGAACTAGTTGGTCTGTTACGATCACGTGTTTACTAACGTGGGTATAAGACTACAATTTTTAAAGTAAAATGTGTTAGATATAACTGCCCATTATCTTGTAGTAATACACATGTTTAGTTACATGAGTATAATGCAGTGAAATACAAAACAACAAACTGTAAATTTAAACAGTTTTTTTTTTTTTTAAGTACAATCACTCAGCATTTTCAGCAGTGTATATGCTATTGGGGTGCTGGAAGTAAGTCTATGAACCATACAAACATTTTTACAAAAAAAAAAAGCTGGTTGCCTCTTCATACAGAAAAATATTATTTTCTTACAGGATTTTGAAATGCAAAAACACACAACTCTGAGTGCCCAGTCCCTTACTGTCTCTGTATGCTTTCCCTAATCAAAGTCCATGTTTCTGTAATAGCTTTTTCAGATACTGCCATAAGACATAATTTTAGGTCTCAAGTTGAATGGCGATTTGCAGAAGAACCTGGCTGAATACTGCCCCTTGGTTGGCTGATCAGGCTGCCTTTCAACCTCTGAGCCAATCAGGGCAAGGTCTCCCCCACTTCCTCCCAGTGTCATGTGATCCCCCATCTTCTTTCTCCCTGCGATTTGTCTAAAAAGAATTAATTTGCTGACAAATTTTTTGTGAAATTCGTAACTAATCCAGTAAGATGAGAATTTATTCACCCATCTCTAGTCTGGGCTGCAAGACCACTCATAACCACAATATAATGTAAAGTGTTATGCCTCCGCAGCACTCACTGGAGCACTATGAACTCCTCAAACAGCTGATTGGCAGGAGTTCCAGGAGTCGGCAACCCACTAGTCAGAGATTGAGAGCCTATTCTATGATTCCCCCAGAAAACAGTGCTTTATGAAATCTATATATATAAAGAAGGACGTATATATGTGTGTATGTATGTTCCACGATCACTCATAAAACATTTATTTCAACGAAACTTGGTATACACATCCCTTGCTACTGGGAAAGAAATCTTGTGGAGCTCATAGCTCTCTAGGACGTACCGTTGCTGAGATATTCCCAAAAAATGACCTGCTTTAGCCAATATAAGCCTGCAAGTCTTTCTCTTCATATCCCAACTGCCATACACATGTCCCTTATCAGCCAATAGAAGCTCGCAGACCCTTAGCATCCACATACACACAGTTTTACTCCAGGTTTCTATAACAACCCAGTCATTTTTCTTCACTGCTGTAGGTCAGCTTTAGGCTAGGGCTACACAAAGACATGTGTTGCGCGACAATAAGTCGCAATGACACATAGGGCACAACTACACTGCTACATATGATGTCCACCAATGTCGCGTGACACTTGTTGTTGTGTAGCTCTAGCACTAAAGGGGCAGGGAGCTTTGGAGGTCATTGCTAAAGGGACGGGCAATGTGGAGGTCACTGTTAAAGAGGCGTTCACTGTGGATGTTACGGTTAAGGGGGTAGGTCGCTGTGGAGTTCACTGTTAAAGGGCAGACACTGTGGAGGCCACTGTTAAGGGGGCAGGGGGCCACTATTAAAGGGGCAACTGCTGTGGAGAAGTGTTGATCACGAATATTCAAATTGCGAAATGTTATCGTGAATATTGCCACTTCGAGAATTCATGAAAATTTAGAATATAGTGATATATATTCGTAATTTCGATTATTCGAGATTTTTTTTAAAACAGTACACATGGTGAGAAGGCTGCAATATTTTTGATTTTAGGAGTAGTGTTGAATGCGAATTTTCGTAATGCTAATCTTCGTAATGCAAATTTTTAAATTGCCGATTTCTACGATCAAGAAAATAAGGGCTGGAGATTACAAATTTTCTACTATATGGCGAATATTCACCCAAATATTTGTGAAATATCACAAATTCGAATATTGCCCCTGCTGCTCATCACTACTGTGGAGGTCACTTTTAAGGCAGAAGGGTACTGGAGGTCACTGTTAAGGGGGCGGGCCCCTGAGGAGGTCACTTTCAAGGGAGTTGGGTGCTGTGAAACTCACTGTTAAAGGGGTGGGCTGCTGTGAAGGTCAAAGTTAAGGGGATGGGCTGCTGTGGAGGTCCCACTTTAAGGTGGTGGGGCACTGTTGGGGGGGTCAGTGTTAAGGGGTGGGGGACTGTAGAGTTCACTGTTAAAGGGCGGGGTGCTGTAGAGGTCGGTGTTATGGGGTATACTGTCGATATCTTTTGAGGACACACACAAACATTATATCAAATAGATGAAATATACCCGTGCAAAGCTGGGTCCTTATGATAGTATATATATATAAAAAGTAATGACACTATTGGAAGAATTGGCGCAGTGGTGAGAGGTATACAAAATTATAGAAAACTATTCTGTAGGATAGAAAGTAGGACATAAACATACTTACAGGTCTATGGAAGGCTGGGAGTATACAGAAACATCTTGCACGTGGTGCTATATTTATTACAGAAACAAACCCTTTCAATAATTATCGCTTGCCAATCAAATACCAATATTAGAGTTGAACGAATTAAATCCAACTATATCCGAACTGTAAAATTCGGGTTTGTACCGAACTTTTGGGTCTTTGGTACCTGGCCCGGCAGGGCAGCCAATCAACAAGCGTTTCACTAGTCTTGCCTTAGAAGCCATCACAGCCATGCCTACTAATGGCATGGCTGTGATTGGCCAAGAGCAGTATGTGACCCAGCCAATATATCGGCTGGAGTCACGTGGCACCGCACGTCACCCTGCTCTTCTCAGTGTAGGGATAGGATGCTGCTGCTGCTCTGAGGGAGAGATTAGGGAAGAATTCTGTTGAACTTGGTGGTGTGTTCAATCTTCAAACTACAGAGGTTATTGAGGGTGCTATGCTACATTTTTGTACCCAGCCCTGAGCCCAGTGACACTGAAAAATAAGTTTTAATACATCTGCTAAATCGGTGGGCGTGGGCGGCCATTTGTGCAAGTGCAGTGCCCTTGCTACTGCATGTGAACTGCATGTGTTCCGGGGACATTACTTTAATTCTGTTCTGGTAGCACAGTGGAGGACAAGTTCCCTTTTTTGGCTGTTTAAGTACCCCTGCGGCCTGCAGTGCATACCTGGCAGTGAAAATTATTCAATTACATTAGTCTGTCACATTTTTTGTGTGACCTAAAGCGATTTTTTATCTGTCTGCAATAGGCACTGTATATCTGACAGTCCAATAAAACAGCTAAATACTGCAGTTACCTTGCTGATATAAAAAAAAGCACACTTTTTTTTCAAGATAGTAAATTTATGAGCTATGCTGCATTTCTGACAATTTAATTAAAACGTTACATATTGCAGTTACATTGTTTCTAAAAAAAAGGCAATTTTTTTTGTGCTAGATAGCAAATTTGTGTGCTACTCTGCATTTCTGACAGTCCAATACAACCGTAACATACTGCATTTACATTGGTGCTAAAATAAAAAACACAATTTTTGTGCTAGATAGGTGATAGGGACATAAATTTCTAAAAATGATCTGTTACATTGGTGGGTGACATTTTGCCAGTTTTGCGGTTCACAAACCCCTGCTCTGCATAGGTGACAGGAAGGTAAATTTCTGAAAATCATCTGTTACATTGGTGGGTGACATTTTGCCAGTTTTGCCGTTTACAAACCCCTGCTCTGCATAGGTGACAGGGAGATAAATTTAAAAAAATCATCTGTTACATTGGTGGGTGACATTTTGCCAGTTTTGCCGTTTACAAACCCCTGCTCTGCATAGATGACAGGGAGGTAAATGTCTCAAAATCATCTGTTACATTGGTGGGTGACATTTTCCCAGTGTTTCTGTATAAAAACCCCTGCTATGTATAGGTGACAGGGAGGTACATTTCTAAACATTGTCTGTTACGTTCTTGGGTGACATTAACCCAGTTTTGTCATATACAAACCCCTGCTTTGCATAGGTGATAGGGACGTAAATTTCAAAAAATCATCTGTTCCATTGGTGGGTGACATTAATCCAGTTTAGCCGGTGAAAAACCCCTGCTTTGCATTACTGACAGGAAACTAAATTTATTAAAAACATCTGCGTCGAATAAGGGACGTGGTCATGGTGGTGGTGCTGCTGGTGTTGGTGGAGCTCCTTTTGCAGAGAGAGGACATGGTCGATAGACGACGGAGCCTTCAGCGTTATTTAATAGGCCTGAATTCCATTCCATGAATGGTGAAGCCAGAACAAGTACAGTCGTTAGTAGATTGGGTAGCTGACAGTGCCTCCAGTATCTTCACATTGTCTCCTACCTGGTTTACTGTTTAGAGCTCAGAATTGGCACCTGCAGGCCATGGGCATCTATCTAGCACCTCACCCCCTTGAGAATCAGCCAAGCAGTCTGAGCACCAAGTCATGCAGCAGTCTCTTATGCTTTTTGATCAGTCTGCTGGCAGAGTTTCCCAGGGCCATCCACCTAGCCCTGCCTCAGAAGTGGAAGAGATTGAGTGCACCGATGCCCAACTACTTATGTTTAAGGATGAGGACATGGGAAGACCACCGCAGCACGTCTCTGATGATGAAGAAACACAGGTGCCAAATGCTGCGGCTTTCTGCAGTGTGCAAACCGACAAGGAGGGCAGTGGTGAAGACTGGGTGGAAGATGATGTGGAGGACGATGAGGTCCTAGACCCCACATGGAATCAAGGTAATGCGAGTGATCTGGGCAGTTCGGAGGGAGAGGCGGTGGCGCACAGAGCTACCAGCACAGCAAAAGAGGGAGCAGGTTGCAAAAGCCGAACGATCATACCCTAGACAGTACGCCTGCTACTGCCCACCGCATGCAGGGACTGAGCACAACAAAGCCAGCTCCAAGAAGTTCCCTGGTGTGGCATTTCTTCAGACAATGTGCAGACGACAAGACACAAGTGGTTTGCACGCTGTGCAATCAGAGCCTCAAGCGAGGCATAAAAGTTCTAAACCTGATCACAACCTGCATGGCCAGGCATCTAAGTGCAAAGCACGAGCTGGAGGTTACTCAAACACCTCCAAAACCAAGAAAGGTCTCAGGCTCCTCCTGCTCCCTCTTCTGCTACAGTATCAGCCTCTTCCTCCACCTCTGGAGGGACAGTGGCACCGGCCACCCCGCAAACAGAGGACGTGTCAGCAACGCCATCAACAAGCAGCACCACAATGTCCTATGGCAGCGTTCAGCTGTCCATCTTCCAAACAATGGAGCGAAAGAGGAAGTACCCCCCTACCCACCCGCGATCCCTGGCCCTGAATGCCAGCATTTCAAAATTCCTGGCCTTTGAAATGCTGTCATTGCATCTGGTGGAGACGGAGAGTTTTAAAAACCTTATGGCGTTGGCTGTCCCACAGTACGTCATTCCCAGCCGCCACTACTTTTCCAGGCGAGCCATCCCTTACCTGCACAAACAAGTGGGGGACAAATCAGGTGTGCACTGAGCAATGCCATCTGTGGCAAGGTCCACATAACTACCGATACGTGGACCAGTAAGCACGGGCAGAGACGTTGTATCTACCAAACAGCACACTGGGTAAATGAAGTGGCGGCTGGACCTGAGGCGGATAGCTGTTTGGCGCATATCCTTCTGCCACCAAGGATTGCAGGGCATTTCTCTTTGCCTCCTGTTGCCTCCTCCTCCTACTCCTCTTCCTCCTCTAACACCTCCTCATCCGGTCAGCGTAACTTCCTTCACGTAACCTTCACCACCAACTTCAGCACAGCCAGGAGAAAACGACAGCAGGAAGTTTCGAAACTCATCTGTTTGGGGGACAAACCCCACACCGTGCAGGAGCTGTCAACAGGCATGGTTGGTGCCACTGAGCTTTAAGCCCGGCCTGGTGGTGTGCGATAATGGACAAAATCTCCTAGCAGCTCTGGGCCTAGCCAGTTTGACGCACATCCCTTGCCTGGCGCATTTGCTGAATTTGGTGGTGCAGAAATTCCTGAAAAATTACCCCAATATGGCAGAGCTGCTGCAGAAAGTGCGGGCCGTCTGTGCGTGCTTTCTGCATTCTCACCCTGCTGCTGCTCGCCTGTCTGCGTTGTAGCGTAACTTCGGCCTTCCCGCACATCGCCTTATATGCGACGTGCCCACAAGGTCGAACTCCCCTTTGCACATGCTGGAGAGACTGTGTGAGCAGCAGCAGGCAATAGTGGAGTTTCAGCTGGAGCACTCATGGGTGAGTCACTCTGCGGAACAGCACCACTTCATCATCACTAAGTAGGCCTCCATGCGAGACCCGTGTGCCTTGTTGCGCTGTTTCAACTACTCCACCAACATGGCCAGTGCCGATGACGCCATTCTCAGCATGTGGCCCAGGAGGAAGAGTAGGAGGAAGAAGGATGATTTCCACGGTTATCAGGCCAGTCATTCACAAGTGGCTCAGAGGGTGGGTTCCTGCACCAGCCAGGGCGCAGTTCTGGAGAATGAGGAGGAAGGGGAGGATGAGGAGGAACCATGTTCACAGCAGGGTGTCAGGGCCATCACTGCAGCGTGGCTGGGGGATGTGGAGGACACAGATGATACACCTCCAACAGTGGACAGCTTCTCGTTTCCTCTGGGCAGCCAGGCACACATGAGCGACTACATCCTGCAGTCCCTGCGCAATGACCGCCGTGTTGCCCACATTCTAACTTGTGCTGATTACTGGGTGGCCACCCTGCTGGATCCCTGTTACAAGGACAACGTGTCTTCCTTAATTCCCTCACTGGAGCGTGATCGGTGGATGCGCGAGTACAAGAGCACGCTGGTAGACGAGCTGCTGATGGCATACCCACCTTAGACCGGGGCCTCAGTGGAAGCACAAGGCAAAGGCAGAGGAGGAGGAAGAGTTGGCCAACACAGCCGGGGTCAGCCAGCACCTCAGGAGGCAGGGTTAGCATGGCCGAAATGTGGAAAAGCTTTGTCAGCACACCACAACAACCAGCACCACCAGCTGATATGCAATGTCTTAGCAGGAAGCAGCATTTCAGCAACATGGTGGAGCAGTATGTGTGCACACGCCTACACGTACTGACTGATGGGTCTGCCCCATTCAACTGCTGGGTTTCCAAATTGGGCACATGGCCTGAGCTTGTCCTTTACGCCTTGGAGGTGCTGGCCTGCCCTGAAGCCAGTGTATTGTCTAAACATGTATTTTGCAGGGCAGGGGGCGTTATCACAGACAAGCGCAGCCGCCTGTCCAATGCTAATGTGGACAAGCTCACGTTTATTAAAATGAACAAGGCATGGATCCCACAGAACTTGTCTGTACATTGTGCAGAATAGACATTTATACCGGCCTCAACCATCCATTCTTGTACTCAAGTGCACTTATTCTTTGTTTTATTTTTTTATGTCGCAATATTTTGGAGGCTACTCCAATAAAAAAAAACACTGTTGGCTACCTCCTCCACCTGCACCCTCGCTTCCACCTACACCACCACGGTCACCACCTCCTCAACCACCTACTCCACGTCCACCTCCTCCTCCTAGTTCAAGATTTTTATTTTTAATTTTTAAATATTTATTTTATTTTAAGTTATTTCCCTATCCACATTTGTTTGCAGAACACTTGCCATGCTCTTAAGCACATGTTGCTGCCTTTTGCAGCCCTCTAGCCCTTTCCATTACATTTTTAGAGCCATTTTAGTGCCCAAAAGTTCGGATCCACATTGAGTTCAATGGGGTTCAGGGTCAAGTTCTAGTCAAGTTTGGGTCCCTTTTTTGCGAAATTCGGCCGAACCTGGCAAACCCGAACTTCCAGGTGGAAGGATCGAGGAAACATCCCCGATCCTCCTCTCACATGGCAGCCCGAAATCCCATGCAGGCGCAGTGCCGCCGATTGCCTGCGTGATGGTACGGCAACTGAGGGCAACAGCCTCAACAGTGGCACTTCGTCTGTGCGGGATTTCGGGCTGCCGTGCGAGAGGAGGATCCGGGATGTTTCTAGCAGAGAGCAGACCTGGGAGGGGGGGGGGGGGCGGGTTGGAGCACTTAGCCTTGCCTCTGGAAGGTGATTTTACATCCTGGAGGCGTTCTTCTTTTTTCAAATTTAGGCGGGCCGGGCACATCAGGGGGGCGTTCCTGGGCACCTCGGAAAAGGAATAACGCCCCTCTGGGCTCCTTACAGCCAAATTTGCATATCGGATAAATCGTTTTTTTGAAGAAAAGACAAGGCACACAATTAAAAGAAGAAGACATATGGAAATAAGGTAATTTATTGCACCTGGATTAATGAATTTTTTTTTTAGGTAATATGCAGGTGACATATTCCCTTTAAGGCAGCTACTGGCAATCATCCTTTGCCAGTTAAAGGTTTTCCTCCTGTGCACTGCTGCCTGTGTGTGAATTGGACTTTTGCTTTTGGACTTGACCTTGGCTATTCCTAGACCTCTCCCTCTGCTTAGCGATTCTGTACTTTCTTCCTGTCCGGTATTGACCCTTGGCTTGTTATTGCCACCTTCTTCCGCTTAGTGATTGTGTTTGGTATTGATCTCCTGGTTTGACAGTTTCTGGCACGACTTTCTCTTGGTGTTTGTTTGCCTGTCCTGTGTGTGAACAGGTACCTGTGGGCGCTTGGTTTGAATCTCTGCACTTACCAGTATAGGGACCGTCGACTAGTTGTGGACTTGTCGACTAGGACTTGTTCTGCAAGTTGGCAGGGTCATCGGGCTGGGTTCAAGTTAGGGCTCACTGTGTGGGTGCTTGTCCCTGCCTACGATCGTGACACAGCCAAATTGAATTTTCCAAAACTTCACTCATCTCTAGCCAATATTTTTGTAAAGAGTTTCATAGAGTTGGCTCAGACTCCCTTTTCTAGCCAAGACTATTGAGTTTTTCTTATCCCTTGTGAACTCTTGGTACACTGTTGTATGAAATTTAAGCTATTATTAGCCCACAGCTCAACTCAACTGTATAATTTCAACAATTGCCTTGATTTAAATAAATGCAATAATTTAGTGATGAATAAGGCTCCAAATTATAGAAGACATGACTGACGCTGACTCCATAAATTACCTGAGATGTGCAAGTGACATCATGAGTACTCACATCGTATACAACCCATCAGAATCAAAAAAACTTATGGGATAGAACATTTTGTAATGAAGAGTGCGCACAATAAGTTATTGAAAATTGTTTATTTCTTCTGTCCTGAGATAAAACATCAAAATTGAGATTTATAGTGGTTGTAGAATAGCTAAATGGATCAACCTAAATCTAAAGGGTCAAAAACAGTGGTGGATGAGACAGCTAAAACTTACTGTTACTTTTTTACTATTATTAGTTTTAGTTTACTTTTTTCTGCCTTTTTGTTGCAGATTTACAGGTCAGCGGTTGTGATTGGTTTCTCTCTACTAATAAGACCAACCATCGTACTGATGCCTTTGACAACGGAGCACTCATCCTCAGGAGAGGTCAACCCTTCACCCTTACAGTGTATTTCAACCGACCTCTACAGTCTGGAGAGAATGTTATGTTCATAACTGAGACTGGTAAGAGAAACAGAAAGTTAATGGGTTGTACTTTTCTTCTTCCTCACACCTTCTCAAAATAAGCTTCAATTTATTTGATGCCGATGATAATTTTGGAACATACACTACGAATTACTGCCAGTTTGAAGAATTACATGTGTTATTAACCTGCCACTTAAGTAGTGCCCACATGTCATCCATCACAGGTCATGTATATGGCATGCATCTGTAAAGAAATTATGCCAACAATACATTACACCAGTCTGACCTGCCTCTATACAAAGGACAAATATGTGTTAATTCTTACTACCATGGCGACATCTATTCCCAAGTGGACATTTATGACAGATCCACAGGATATGTCATCAATGTCCGATCAGTGCGGAACACCTCCTGGTCAACTCCTTTCTCAAGAATGGGACCCTATATTATGTGCTGCAGTGAATGGAGAGGTGGCTATGTATGCCTGGCTCTCTCCATTCACTGCAATTTTAACAGTAGTAACATTTCTACAGAAGCCAAGTAAGCATGCTGAGCTATTTTCAGAAGTCCCATTGCAATGAATGGAGAGAGTCATGCAATGTGTAGCCAACTCTCTATTCACTGCAGTGTGTGTCGGCATCCCACTGTTTAGATGACACGAAGTTTACAGAGGTGGGACTCGAACCGATAGGACATTTATATCATATCTTGTGGGTATGCCATAAATGTCCAGATGGGAATACCCCTTTAGCGGTGTGTTCTACAAACATTAAGCATAATTATCAAGTCGGGTCACATCTATGAGGATGATAGAACTTATGTAGATCTCATGTGCAGGACTGCAAAAAGGGACCCTTAAAATAGTTCTCCAATTTGGTCAACATCTACATACTACAAAAGTACCTTGACTATAAACTAATCACAAAGTGTCACCTCCGGGGACATGAAGCAATCAGTTGTATTCTGTAGGGAAACTAGACAGTAAACGTAAAATTTCCAGTGAGTAATACACCACTCATTCAAACCAATGGGTTGTCTCAAGAACGAATCCCATCTTGCAGCTGCTCTGAATGGAGAGGGGACGGTGCATATATGGTTATAACAAGTGCAAAAGTCCAGCTCACCCGTCCAGGACAGCCATATCTCCGGTGCTCGGAGCCTGAAGAGAAGTGCCTGCCGCAATCAGGAAATGAAAGGAGAGGTTCCGGCACCTCGTCCTTAGTCGTAACAAAAAGACGAGACTGTCCGAAACGCGTAAACTACCAGCCTTTGTGTGAACACGATTGTATACTGAACCCCGAATAAAGGAAGCTTTTACTGCACAATCAGGTGCCGGAACCTCTCCTTTCATTTCCTGCATATATGGTTGGCTCATTAACTTCTATGGAGGTTTTGAAAATAGCCAAGCATGCTTACTTGGCTACTTTTGGTACTCCCATAGTAAAAGAAAGGAGCTGAGCGTGTGCAGCCATCTCTTCCTTCACAGCAGCCAAAGGATAGAACCTGTGCTCATCAGACATTTGTGGCATATCCCATAGACATGCCATAAATGTTGAAATGGAAATGCTCCTTTAACTCAAATTTCCGGATTGGGTGCATGAATATAGATTTTCTAAGCTGTACAGCCATTTAGTAAATCAATCAATTAACATTCATCACATTAGGAATAGATTGAGTGCAATTAACTTTAGATCCTGGCATGGACCAAATGTCAGTCATGACTTGACTTCTCCAAGCGGAAGTGCCAGATCATTCCATTGCTTTTCATGCTTACCTTCATACAGCATGCTAATGTCTCTTTACCTCCTGTATTCATTTCATGCAACAGACATACGAAGTGCTGTTTCAAAGTTATTACCAAGGTAGATCTGGATTGACAATCTAGAAACTGTGGCTCAAACAGATTCCCATTACTGGGCATAACTATACTTGTGGTCATGGCTACGGCCGACGATGCTTGATAAACCCTAGGGAGGTAAACATCAAGAACAACCTAACCCAGCTAGACGTATGCTAGCTAACTTAACTTAATGGCTTGAAGTGTGCCCTTAGCCATAGCCGTGGGTAGGCCTAAAAAAGGGGGCATACCCTGTGAAAATGAAAAGAGAAGGGAGGGAGGGTGGTGCAGCTGAAGAACACACTCTCAGGAGTGAGGCAGTGGCTTGTTTAAGAAGAGCATCCGCCCCTCCCACAAATGCAGGCTGACTAATCAGCCTTACTACTTGTGGTCATGGCTACGGCCGACAATGCTTGATGAACCCTAGGGAGATAAACATCAAGAACAACCTAACCCGGCTAGATGTATGCAATGCAACCTAACTTAATGGCTTGAAGTGTGCCATAGCCGTGGGTAGGCCTAAAAAAGGGGGCAAAAGCCAAGCCAAGTAGGTTTTAGAAGAAACTTAATGGAATGTGCAAACAAATCCCCAACCAACTGCAAGGCATCAGCAATCTTAACCTCAAAACCATAAGGAGACCTACATCACAGCTTGCAAATGACGAAGTCGGAGGCATGATGCTCGATGTTGCAGATACTGCCCCAAAGTAGAATGAAGGACCGGGAATACGCTGTGGAATGGAGCATGAAATATTAACTGAACCCGGTGAAATGTGGTTCTAGTACTGACAATTACCCTGGCCTCAGGAGTTTGTGGAACTAAAAGAGAAACCTGACTGCCTAGACTATGCAGGAAGTGAGGGGGCAAAAGAAACCATGGTAGGAAGGGAATCCTTGAAAAGTTGACCAGACATCATCTATCCGCTTCCTATGGTCCCTGTGTTGTTCTTCTGTGAACCCCTGAGAATTGGTTTAATGCTGAAACGGGAAGACCGACCTGGTATCTGAATCTACCATGAGGAAATGGTCGATTCGATGTGTTGTAGAGTCTGGGGTTAGTATGGCAAGAAGCTAGGAAGCCATAGTATAGATCCTGTCTATGCGACAAAGCTACGGGTGAAAATGAATTTCTACTGTAGATGTAGTAAAAGACAAAAAGACTTTGTACAGTAACTTGGGTGACGAGATATGTTCGACTACGAACAGGGACTGAAATGCTAGAGGGAAATACCCTACTTGTTCTTCCTCCGGAATGACCTGCACAAACTCTGCAGTTGTGATAGCTGCCCTCAGAGGGAGCGAAAAGGCCACAAGGAGTGAACAGCAGAGGAAGCAGCGCAGCAATTAGGAGCGACCGGAAAAGAACCCGTACGGAAAACCACTGTCCAACAGAGAGAGCCGTATGGTAAAGAAGACTAACCAGTAGTGGGAATAGTGCAGTAATGACCAATAACCAGCAGAGGAACCATGTCCAACTGTCCAGCAGATGGAGCCGTGCAGAAAATAGACTCTTCAGCCGAGGGAGCTGTGCGATAAGACCAGTGTAGTGGCAGAGGGAGCAGGGCAACGGAGAGGAGAGACCAGCAGGGGGGGTCGTGCCATGA
This sequence comes from Bufotes viridis, assembly GCA_033119425.1. Taxonomy (NCBI): domain Eukaryota; kingdom Metazoa; phylum Chordata; class Amphibia; order Anura; family Bufonidae; genus Bufotes; species Bufotes viridis. The sequence goes on along the minus strand of CM065594.1, from coordinate 242,210,478 downwards.
AAGGAAAGTCCTGTAGAAAAGCTATGCGACAATGAGGCGAGACCAGCCAAGAAAATGAGGACTGTGCGGCAGAATAAAGCAGTGTGATAATAAATCATGTCTAGCCAAGGGGACTAGCAGTGATGAAGAGTGAAATGAAGAGGCCTGTCCAGCGGTAGGGTGTTACAGACAGGGGAGCCTGAATTGAGCAGAAGAGAATATGAATGCATATGAACATACTGTACATGAATTAGCAGGAAATTATGACTATAACATGTGGCCTCAATAATGTGCTGGCAATTGAACAGTGGGCCTGGCAAACGTGTCAGGCAGAACCTAAACTGAACCTACGTGGTCCGAATACCGTGACAGGCGAATATCGTTGGAAAATGTGACCTGACCAACATGGCAGGTGACCCTAAAGACTTGAGCTCCAGTAATTGAAGTGTGATCCTGGAGCATGGCAGACAATGGACATTAAAAAAAGTGTAACACCAAAAGAACGTAATGTAGCAGAAAACTTAGGTAAGTAAAAAGTGAACCTGACTGAACACCGCAGGCGACAGACTTTAGTTTAAAAAACATGGGCCGTATGCAGGTGATCAGGGAAGCAGATATGAATGTGAGACATTCGGGGCCAATCAGCCTGAAGCATGGATGGTCAACCAACCAGGTAAACAGCCAGGCAGGACTGAAAACAAGTCATCGGTCCCCCGAAGCCATGGGGCCAAAACGTTCGTCGGTCCCCCGAAGCCGTGAGGCCGAAGCAGTCTTTGGTCCCCTGAAGCCATGGGGCCGAAGCGGTCATTGGTCCCCCGGAGTCATGGGGCCCGAGCAGTCATAGGGCCCCCGGAGCAAAGCAGTCATAAGGCCCCCGGAGCCATGGGGCCGAAGCAGTCGTAGGGTCCCCTGAGCCATGGGGACGATGCAGTTGTAGGGCCCCCAGAGCCATGGGGCTGAAGCAGTCATAGGGCCCCCTGGAGCCATGAGGCCAGGGCAGTCAAGTGCCCCAAAGCCATAAGGCCAAAGTAGTCATTGGGCCCGCGGAGCCAAGCAGTCATAGGGCCCCCGGAGCCATGGGGCCGAAGCAGTCGTAGGGCCCCCTGGAGCCATGGGTCCAAAGCAGTCGTAGGGCCCCCGGAGCCATGGGGCCGAAGCAGTCGTAGGGCCCCTGGAGCCATGGGGCTGAAGCAGTCGTAGGCAGGGCCGGACTGGGGATAAAAACCAGCCCTGGAAAAAGTTGCATACCAGCCCCACAGCACTGCATCGTTATTTACTTGTTTATAAAACTCATGTATTTTTAAAACACGTGTGTAAACGCGAATATGAACTTTGCCCCACAATAGCTCTTTTTTAGAACCCCCATTGTTCATATTATCACAGTAGGCCAACTTTTCCCAACCAGGATGCCTCCAGCCGTTGCAAAACTACAACTCTCAGCATGCCCAGACAGCGTTTGGCTGTCAGGGCATGCTGGGAGATGTAGTTTTGCAACAGCTGGAGGTATCCTGGTAGCCAGTAAGCGGATGACGACTGTTATGAGCACTGTGGATGACGCACTGTTATGGGGGCACTGTGGATGACACTGTTATAGGGGATCTTTGGATAACACTGTTATGGGGTGATCTGTGGATGACGCACTGTTATGGGGGATCTGTGGATGACACTATTATGGGGGATCTGTGGATGACACTGTTATGGAGGATCTCTGGGTGACACACTGTTATAGGGGCACTGTGGATGACACTATTATGGAGATCTGTGGATGACACTGTTATGGGGGATCTGTGGATGACACTGTTATGGAGATCTGTGGATGACACTGTTATGGAGATCTGTGGATGACACTGTTATGAAGGATCTGTGGATGACACTGTTCTGGAGATCTGTGGATGACACTGTTATGGGGGATCTGTGGATGACACATTGTTATGGGGGATCTGTGGATGACACATTGTTATGGGGAGGATCTGTGGATGACACACTGTTATGGGGGATCTGTGAAGGACACTGTTATGGGGGATCTGTGGATGACACTGTTATGGGGGATCTGTGGATGACACTGTTATGGGGGATCTAGGGTGACACTGTTATTGGGGATCTGTGAATGACACTGTTATGGGGGATCTGTGGATGACACTGTTATGGGGGATCTGTGAATGACACTGTTATGGGGGATCTGTGGATGACACTGTTATGGGGGATCTGTGGATGACACTGTTATGGGGAGGATCTGTGAAGGACACTTATGGGGGATCTGTGGATGACATTGTTATGGGGGCACTGTGGATGACATTGTTATGGGGGCACTGTGGATGACATTGTTATGGGGGCACTGTGGATGACACTGTTATGAGGATCTGTGGATGACACTGTTATGGGGATCTGTGGATGACACTGTTATGGGGATCTGTGGATGACACTGTTATGGGGATCTGTGGATGACACTGTTATGGGGATCTGTGGATGACAATGTTATGGGGATCTGTGGATGACACTGTTATGGGGATCTGTGGATGACACTGTTATGGGGATCTGTGGATGACACTGTTATGGGGGATCTGTGGATGACACTGTTATGGGGATCTGTGGATGACACTGTTATGGGGATCTGTGGATGACACTGTTATGGGGATCTGTGGATGACACACTGTTATGGGGGTAATTTCACACTTGCGGCATGGCTATCCGGCCTATCCGGGCTGTTCACCCGCCGGATCCGCCATGCCGCAAGTACCCGTGCACTGCCGTGCTGCCACTCTGTCCCTATTGACTATAATAGGCGCAGGGGATGGAGCTATGGCCAGCACGGCAGTGCACGGCAGAGATCACTGGACTAAAAAGTTGGACATGCAGTACTTTTTAGTCCGACGATCTCTGCCGTGCTGCGCCGTAGCTACATCCCCTGCCCCTATTATAGTCAATGGGGACAGAGTGGCAGCACGGCAGTGCACGGGTACTTGCGGCATGGCGGATCCGGCGGGTGAACAGCCCGGATAGGCCGGATAGCCATGCTGCAGGTGTGAAATTACCCCCATAACAGTGCGTCATCCACAGATCCCCCATAACAGTGCGTCATTTGAACTTATCACATTTTTGAATTGTATAAGGAAGCCTGCCTTATGCTATTTGTGAGGCAGGATGGAATCAAGGCAGCGACAGTCACTTACTTGAGGATTGGTGAAGAATAAATAATTCTTCTTCTAGTTTTCTTCACTGATCAGGGGCTGGGGCAGGGGCCAGTAGATACAGGGCCTCAGCACACCACCTCACACCAGCGCGCGGGGCACATCACGTGACGTCCTGTGCAGTGCCGCACAGCCCCTGACCTGTCTGTGCCTCCACCAGGTCCGACTCACTCTGGTGACCGGTCTGGGACGCCGAGCGCACGAGCGCCTCCCCCATGTGAATTAAGACGTCCGTGGTCTGCTCTTCAGCGGCCGCCGTGCCCCTAGCGCCTGCAGCCACCAGCCAGGTGGTACTGTATTACTGCACGGCCACCGCCGGGCACGGCCAGGGCAGCAGTAAATAAGGGGCCAGCCACAGCCGGAAGCCGGAAATCACAGGGGGGAGCAGAGCGGTCCGGGGACCGGAGCGCACACTGCAGGCGCAGCAGGCATCAGACAGCCTCCTCATAGGTCGTCCGGCCCTGCGCCTGAGTCACGCCAGCAGCGCACTGTGACTGCGGGCGGCCTTGCGGCAGTCAGGGCTACCAGCCTACCGGGAATTTTCCCGGTATCCCGGTAGGCCAGTCCGGCCCTGGTCGTAGGGCCCCCAGGGCCATGGGGCCGAAGCAGTCATGGGGCCCCGGAGCCATGAGGCCGGGGCAGTCAAGTGGCTCCCAAGCCATAAGGCCGAAGTAGTCATCGGGCCTGCGGAGCCAAGAGACTGATGTGAATGATGTGACAGTGACCGGAAGTAATTAAAACTTGAGCCAGACCTGATGGGATAGGTGGCAACTTGGACTATTGGCAGGGCAGTTTCTAGGGAAATTTACTAACAGGGCGAAAATCAAAAAAGCGCCCCCCCCCCACTTCCAGATTGTGGCCGGATCTCTGCCGTACCCCATTGTAGTTGATTGGGGCGGCGGGCATTCAGTCTGCATCCAGCAGTGCCGGATCCAGTGAATTTTGGCAGGCTGTTCTCTGCCGGAACAGCCTGCCAGAATTACTAACGCAGTTGTGAAAGTAGCCTAATACAGCCCCACAACATACCTCTTACATCCAGTGACGTCTCCTGTGATGTAGATGTTCTCTTTCTTTATCTTCTCTATTCAGATCAGACCACCATGATGATTTCTTTCAGCCATCTCTTCTCTCTGCAGAGTTTGACAGACATCTTAGTTTCCTACTTTTCCATCATGCACCCCCAAAACTATACTGCATAAACTGATAAACCCCCTGAAAATATTAGTTACACACAGAAAGCCCCCCCCTTTTAATAATTATTGGAACACAATGCTCTAAAAAAAACCTGCACACAGGAAATAGTGTCCCTGATACCAATAGTGTAACCATAATGTCCCCCAAAAATAACTGTGCTAAGCTGATACTGTGCCAGGGTGCCCCCACAGTAATAGTGCTCCCCAAAATCACAACTATAGTAATAATTCTGTGCCAGAATGCACTTAGTAGTAGTAGTGCTCCTACAGTGCCCCATACATTAATACAGTAATTGTGTCAAAGAAGTAATAATGCTCCCATAGTCCCCCAGTTGTAATAAAGCCCACCATAATGCCCCTGTAGTAATAATTCTCTTTATAATGTGTGACAGTAGAAACCCCCCTTATAATGTGTGCCAGTACAAAAATGCCTTGCTGTGTGTCAGTAAAAAAATAAAATAAAAACATCATCTCTTAGTGTCCCCAGTAGAGCCAATGTCCCCAGAGTGCCCTCATGTGTTCCAATGACCCGTACTGTGTGCCACTACAAAAAACACTTAGTGCCCCCAGAAGATGCCCCATAGTGCTCCTCCCTGTCCCCATAGTGTCCTCCATAATGTGCCAGTATAAAATGCCCCTATAGACTGCCCCACATAGATGCCCCCATAATGTTCCTCTCCGCCTTCCCCAGAGTGGCACCAAAATGGGTGCTAGTATTAAATGCCCCTATATAATGCCCCCATAGTGCTCTTTTCCCCCACTTCTCCATAGTGCACCCCCATAATGCGTGCCAGTAAATAGGGCCCCCAGTAAATGCCCCCATAGTGCTCCTTTACCCCCCACTTCTCCATAGAGCCCCCCATGAGTGCCAGTATATAGGGCCCCCAGTAGATGCCCCCATAGTGCTCCTTTCCCTCCACTTCTCCATAGAGCCCCCAATAATGTGTGTCAGTACATAGGGCCCCTAGTAGATGCCCCCATAGTGCTCCTTCCTCTTCTCCATAGTGCCCCTATAATGTGCCAGTATATATGGCCCCCATGGTGCTTTCCCTCTTCTCCATAGTACCCCTCATATTGTGGCAGTATATTGGGCCCCCACAGTGCTTCCTCACTTCTCCATAGTGCCCCCCCATATTGTAGCAGTATATAGGGCCCCCATGGTGCTTCCCCTCTTCTCCATAGTGGTCCCCATAGTGCTTCCCCCTCTTCTCCATAGTGCCCCCCATATTTTAGCAGTATAAAGGGCCCCATAGGGCCCCCCATATTGTGCCTGTATATAGGGCCCCCATAGTGCTTCCCCTCTTTTCCATAGTACCTCCATATTGTGGCAGTATATAGGGCCCCATGGTGCTTCCCTCTTCTCCATAGTGGTCCCCATAGTGCTTCCCTCTTCTCCATAGTGCCCCCATATTTTAGCAGTATAAAGGGCCCCCATAGGGCCCCCCCATATTGTGCCTGTATATAGGGCCCCCATAGTGCTTCCCTCTTTTCCATAGTACCTCCCATATTGTGGCAGTATATAGGGCCCCCATGGTGCTTTCCCCTCTTCTCAATAGTACCCCTTCATATTCTGCCAGTATATAGGGCCCCCTCCCCCCTTCTTGCCACAGTATACTATAAATAAAAACAATGAACTCATATACTTACCTTATGCTGCTGTCAGTGATGCGATGCAGGCCTCTTCCGGCTGTACGATTCAGGCGGCGCGATGACGTCATCGCGCCGCCTGTGCCAGCAACTGATAGGCTACAGGCACTAAGCCTGTAGCCTATCAGAGGACTGGGCAAGGGAGACGCCTCTCCCCTGCTCCTCCGCACAATTCATCTGTATCGCTGTCCTGAGGATGGAGATGAACGCGTCCACAGAGGAAGCGCTCATCTCCACTCCTGCTGCCTCCGGACATAAAGGGCCCCCCTCTGGCCCTGGACCCTGCTGATGGCACCCCCCTCTTCTGTCCATAGTGATGCGCCCCGTGCGGTCGCACCCCTCGCCCGCCTCTAGAAACGGCCCTGACTATTGGATTGGCTAAAAGTGGCCTAAAAGAAACATAACTGCCAACAGGCATTATAAATATAGACATTAGTAATGCGAACAATGTGCATAAATAAAACACTTAACAGAGATGGGATAAAAACAAGAGCCTGAGGCATTGCAAGTTTGCTAAGCGAAGTACCTTATCGCGAGAAACAAATGAACAACTTGTGAAAACATGGTAGGAAACTCGCTCCTATTGGCCTACTGGACTCCGCTGAGAAGCTATTGTTTTGGTGAACTAGGCAGGAGACCAATCTGAGTGAATGCGAACCAGGAGTAAAGGAGACCAATCTGAGTGAACACGAACCAGGATTTAAAAAGGAATTTTTTTTTTTTTTAGACCACCGAGGAAAAAATCTAAGCCTGAAAAGAAAGCAGCCATGTTTGCCAGGAGAGCGGTACCAAGCAGTGGGTGCGGAGTGCCCCATTGAGATTATTGAGTAAAAACCATGATGTAGCAAGGAACAGGAGAATGCAGCTTTGAGTGGGAGCAGAGTGTAACACATGATGTGCCAGCAGATGGGTGAATGCCGCTCTGGATGTGAGCAGTGTCTAAAAAAAAAACATGATATAAGCAACGTATAAGCGCGGCTCTGAGTATGACAAGCGCATGAAAAACATGGTATAAAGCAGACGTAAGAATGCAAAACTGAATGTGAGCAGAGTATTAACGTGATGCATCAGCGAACACATGAACACAGCTCTAGTAGTGAATGGAGTAGAGGACAAGATGTAAAAGCAGACGTGCGGACGCAGCTTTGGATGTGAACGGAATATTAACTTGAAGTGACAGCCGACATTGAAAGCGGCTCTGGTGAGTGGGGTAATAAACCTATTGTAGCATTATTGCATGTGTAAAGACTTGTCTATTATAGTTACATGTCTTGAATATTGGTGCTCTGTGCCTCTTAACTGATATTCTAAAAAATGTTATTTTCATATTTGTATTGATTTTATATTTTGATTATTCCAATGATATGCATATGCTGAAAGTAATAAAAATTATTGAATTGTGAAACCTATTGTAGCAGTAGAAGTGTGAACACAACTCTGGGTATAGGCAGAGCATAAAATTGGTATAACAGCAGCTCTGGTTGTGAATGGAGCATGACACATGATGTAACAGTGACATGAACGCAGCTCTTGAAATGGGCCTGGAAAGAACCTGTAGTAACAGTGGACGTGTGAATGCAGCTCTGGGTGGAGTGGAGCATGAACATGATGTGACAACGAACGTGAACGCATCGCTGAAACAAGCCTAGTATGAACCTGAACATGGTATACTAGCCAATGCATGAACGCAGCTCTAGTTGCGACTGGAGTAGAAAAAACATGATGTAACAGCAAAGTGTGAACACTGGTCTGGTGCGGCCAGAGAATAAAATGGAGTAACAGTAGCAGCTCTGGCCGTGGGCAGAGTATGAAAAACATGTAATAGCAGGCGTGTAATACAGTTCCGGATGTCGGCTGGGTACGGAATGAGATGTAACAGCCAATGGGTGACTGCAACTCGAATGTGATTGACGTATGAAGCATGATGAAAATAGCAGACATTAGTGTTGAGCGCGAATATTCGAATAGCAAATTTTTATTGTGAATATCACAACTTCGATAATTTGCGAATATTGCCCCCTGACGAAGCCGGACGTTGCCGGCGATACGCGTGGGGCATTTTTTGGTCGGCGGGGGTCCACATGGGGGCACCAGGCACAGGTTCTTTCTAAACTTTATATATTCATGTTGCTGGGTATGTTGATGTTCTATGCTGTTATTTGGACCTAGCACATTTTGCACATGTGATCCTGCAGTAGCCTGTACATCATTCAGATTGTGTATATGTGATATTATACCCTGGACTCCGCCGTTGTGTAGGGTCATTGTACCCACACTTGTTAAACATTGTATACAATTTTTAGGTTTTTTGTGTGTCTTGTCTAGTTTTTCTACTAATAAATTGATTATTTTACTTCATAATTTATTGGATGTGCATTTGTTTAATAGTCTTCTTGGACTCATCTGTAGTCCCTTTTGGTATTGAATATTGCGAATATAGCGCTATATATTCGCAATTTCGAATATTTGTTTTTTTTTTTTAGATGTTAATCCTTGTTGCTCTCTGGTTGTCTTCCCACTTCCCAAAAGCTGTTCTTACCTGTCCGGAGGATTCCTGGCTCCCTGCCCACTCCAGCTAAGCGTTGCCACTTCTGCCGACTTCCTGTGTGCATGGAGCGTCCCCATCCCAATTGGAACGCCTCCATCCTAAAATGTACTGTCAGATGTGAGAATCACGATCTCACAAATTTGACTAAGTTGTAATCGCAATGCGATTAATATAACCTGAATTATTCGCATTGCGATATTCGTTATATTCTAGCAATACAACCATTAGGAACCCAGCTTAAAGTTGAATTCGCAATGCGAACATATACTCGCATTGCGAAATCAACTTAGAGCTTAGTTCCTAATGGCTGTTTTGCTAGAATATAACGAAGATTGAGAATATAGTGCTATATTCGTGATATTCGTTATCTTCGTCATCTTTGTTATATTCTAGCAATACAACCATTAGGAACTTAGCTCTAAGATCAATTCGCAATGCGAGTATATGTTCGCTTCGCAAATGAAACTTAGAGCTTAGTTCCTAATGCTGTAGTGCTAGAATATAACGAAGATTGAGAATATAGTGCTATATTCGTGAATTCGTGATATTCGTCGTCTTCGTTATATTCTAGCAATACAACCATTAGGAACTTAGCTCTAAGATCAATTCGCAATGCGAGCATATGTTCGCTTCGCGAATGAAACTTAGAGCTGAGTTGCTAATAGTTGTTGCTAGAATATAACGAAGATTGAGAATATAGTGCTATATTTGTGATATTTGTCATCTTCATTATATTCTAGCAATACAACAATTAGGAATTGACTCTAAGCTCAATTCGCAATGCGATTATATGTTCGCTTCGCGAATGAAACTTAGAGCTGAGTTCCTAATGGTTGTTGCTAGAATATAACGAAGATTGAGAATATAGTGCTATATTCGTGCTATTCGTTATCTTCGTCAATTCTAGCAATACAAGTTACAAACATTAGGAACGCAGCTCTAAGTTTAATTCGCGATGCGAATATAAATTCGCCTAACATTCGCAATATATAGAATAATGACGAATATTCAATTTCGACGAATATATGATGAATATTCAATCGAATATTGGCGAAATATCGCAAAATCGAATATGGCACCTCCCGCTCATCACTAGCAGACATGTGCACCACAGCTCCAGTGAGCAGAGAGTAAAACATGCGTAACAGCGAAATGTAAAGGCCGGTCTTGGAACGAGCAGCGTGAATGTGATGGACAATAAAAGACGTGCGATGCATCTGAGGGTGTGAGGCGTATGAAGCATGGTGCAATAGCAGGCATAAGACAGAAGTAAAAGCCGAACGTGGAAATGCCGCTCAGGATAAGATCAGAGCATAAAGTGCATCAGGGTTTTTTTTTTGTTTTTTTTTTTACTGGGGGAGGGGGAGTCACATGGCAAGAAACAGCTACAGCAATAGGCCTGAACAACAACAGCTGCGTCTGATCTCCAAACATGACGTCACATGTAGAGATGAGCGAACTTCTATTTTTAGTTCGGCATCCAAAGTTCGGGTTCGGGTTATCGTAGCATCCCGTTATGGATTCCATAACTGCACTTGGAATCCATAAGGGGCTGCTTCATTGAACACGAACCTTGGACAACCCTAAGGACCTGGGGTGACGTCACCGTCATGTGATCAGTGCAGGGGGCGTGGCACAGCACTGGATTAGATAAGAGGTGATCCAGTGCTGAGCCACACCCCCTGCACTGATCACATGATGGTGACGTCACCCCAGGTCCTTAGGGTTGTCCAAGGTTCGGGTTCAATGAAGCAGCCCCTTATGGATTCCAAATGCCGTTATGGAATCCATAACAGGATGCTACGATAACCCGAACCCGAACTTTGGATGCCGAACTAAAAATAGAAGTTCTCTCATCTCTAGTTACATGCAGCCCGGGTAACTCTTCCTTTACTGCGTACAAGCTGAAGTAACTTTCCATACGCGACAAAAAAAGCAAAGTTAAATTAGCAAGATATATAGGAACTAACTCTTATTATCAAACAAACAAAGTTGAAAAGAAATAGAAATACTTAGCCCCCATGAACAAACCTGAGGCAGCAGATTCTGAGTTGAAGCCTCCCGTTCGCTAGCAAAGTCAGTTCCGACTGGCCAGGAGAGATGGCCACGGCCCATGTATTACAGCGCGTGCATTGCCACGGTAGCAGCGAGCGAAATAAAAGCTCAGTTCTGGCTCCATGCTGCAAAGAAAGAAATCCTACCACCAGAGAAGCTAGTTGACTAATGACACCCAGCGGCACCTGAAGAACACACGCCCAGGAGTGAGGCAGTGGCTTTTTAAGAAGAGCCTCCGGCCCTCCCACAAATGTAGGCTGACTAATCAGCCTTACTACTTATAGTAGCCATGACAGTTACTACATCCCCAGAGGTAGCAATGGGGCACACAATCTAGCTCTAATAGGTGGGTTGCCCTTTGAGCAGAAGAGCTGATCAATGACAATTATGGCTATCCTTTGTTCAGGGACCTTTCTGTCAAAAAAGTGAATGTCCAAAGTGTCTGAAGTTCCCACATAAACTGATATGATATCCATTATAAGCTAAAGAGGACCTGATACCTCTCCTGACATGTCTGTTTTAGTAACTATTTGTATCCTCCTTGAAATAACAATTCTATTATAATTATTTATTGTGCCTTTCTTCTTTTGAATTTCCAGCAGTCTGCAATGAAGCTATAACTGGTGTTACCAGTTGGTGGGGTGTCCCCTATGCAATCAGTGTTGCCAGTTTCAGACTGTGCAGGGACACACAGCCAACTGGTAATACCAAGCTGGACCTTTATTGCGGATTGCTGGAAGTTTATTCATACACTTCTGTCAAGAATAATAGAAAAATGGTACAACTTAGAATCATAAGAATATGTTCCAGAACTGTCATTACATAATAAGGAAAGTAATTATTAAAAACGACTTGTCAGGAGAGGTGACAGCTCCGCTTTAAAGACTATAAATGAGGCTGAGAATGGCTCTTTGCATTGCAAGACTTAAAGTGACCCTCCAGTTCCTGGACTCTTATTCTGCCATTCAAAATGGCCGCACTGCTTCTCAAACTGTAAGATGCAAATGGTGTATCAGTAGCCCAAGACACCTCCTACTTGTCCAGCCCTGTTCTTGGGTTGCCCATCACTGTTCACGTGAACAATACTGTCCAAACCAATGACAATGGAAGGGTATTAGGCTACCACATGCACAGTAACTGAGAAGTGCTGGTGCTATCTTGGATGACAGAACAGGAGCATGGGAATTGGTGGACCTGCAGCTGAAAAGAAGAAATGGAGGTCACCAGGTAAGCGTTCAACTTGTTTCCTAATTAATGTAATTTTTTTGTTGAGGGTCATTTTAATACAGATATTGGATATGCTTGTTTTCTCTAAAACCATAAGACCAGTAACAACTACACTTCGCCAGGTGTGGTCTCCTACTGTTCAAACTTGATAACTGTAATACTAAATATTTCCTCATACAAGGTCCATCTCCATCAGAAGAACGCAAAACAAGAACTACATTTTCACTCTTTGAGAATTCAAATCAGAAGTCATGGAGCTCAGTTTTAACATCCAGTAACTCTAATGCCTTGACGGTGGCTATCAATAGTCCTTCTGATGCAGTAATCGGATATTATAACCTTAGTGTCTCTAAGGATACCGGAAGCATGCAGGCAGCGTCTCCACAGCCTATTGGTGGATTCTACATCCTCTTCAACCCCTGGTTACAAGGTACATTCTTTCATACCGATAATCTTGGTCTACTATTTTTCATTTCATTGATATAATGCTCTTTTTGGCAATCCATCTGGCCAATAGTAGTCTCTGGGCATGTTAGATATATAGCTTTTAACACAATTTTGACTTGTTTATTTCAGAAGATGACGTGTTTCTAGTGGATGAGAATGAGAGACAAGAATATGTTCTAAATGAAAGAGGGGTGCTATTTATGGGGAGTGACACTAACATCTCGTTTATGACTTGGAACCACAATCAGGTATGTCCATTGCTTTGGGTTTATGTGCATTAAATGGTTTACGTGTATATGATAGAATACCTGCTGTTGTTCTGGCGCTGCTCAGTTCCCTGCTACTCGCCACTTCCTGTTCCCAGCTCAGGATGCAGAAAATACCTGCGCAGCAAATCATTAGCCATAGCAGTGACCCACTTTAAGTGATTGGCTGAGGGGCTTCTTCCTGGCATTTCCTGTGTGTCAAGCTGGGACCAGGACTGGAGAGCAGTGTTGACTATAGCAGGTTTGGGATGGCAGCAGTAGGGGATCAGTGACTGTAAGCATGTTTTTTCTTTATTTTTAACACACTGTTCACCATTTATAAAAAAAAAAAAGAAAGGAAAATGTAAAACTGCTGGGCAACCTTTTTAAAATGAACCAACTTCTAAGCCGAATGTTAACAATGTGATCTGTACATCCCATGTTGCATTGTATGGTCTATAATCCATTTTTTCTGTTTTTACATGTTTCTGGTTATAGTTTGAGAAAAGCATACTGGAAATCTGCTTTGCTATTTTGGATAAAAGCATCAATTACCAAAAGGATCCAGTTGCAGATGTCGCCCAGAGGAATGACCCCCTATATGTGTGTAGAGTGCTTAATGCCACGGTAAGTCAAAATCATTGATATAGTTCCTTGCAACTTCCATCCCATTCCTCCACTCATACTCATACATCAGCTCAGCTGATTGCTCATGTGTTCTTAATTTGAAGAGGGGAGTAAGTCACTGCTAGACACCCCAGTGGACACGTCATTCTCAAGAGATAGTGGGAATGACAGATAATAATCAAACTGTAAATAATAGTTCACTTTCTTTGTAATTTAATGATGGTTCTTATCAGTGGCGTAACTAGAACTGACTGTGCCCCACAGCAAATTATTGAATGCCTCCCCCCCCTTTATGGGCAACCTTTTTACAACCACCTTCCCCTCCCCCTATGCAAGCCCCAGTCCTGCAGCTAGTCAAAATCACTCACTCAGACCAGGCCCTGCTGCGACTCCGTCCATTTCCCACACATATACTGCATATCATGTCACTGTATATAATACTATTGTGGGGGCCCTTTTACAATTTAGTCCTCCTCTCAGGTGGGCCCCTTTTGAGTTCAGGCCCCGCAGTAGCTACGTCCCCTGCTTCCACTATAGGTACACTCCTGCCTTTCACAATATTACAGCTATACACACTATACAATGCCAATAAAAGGTGTGTTACCATAATTACAAGAAAAATGCAAAAAAAAAGTACTCAACACAAATATAATTAGGGAGAGCTTACATTTCCGTTTCATTTTGCGTTCTTCTGTGTCAGAAGAACAGAAAAAAAAACAGAATGTATCTTGTAAAAAAGAAAAAAAGGATCCTGTAAACAAATGGATCCTGTTGAATCCGTTATGCACATTTGGCATCTGTTTGAGACATTTCTGAGATCTGTTTTATCAGATGGAAAAAAGTACTGCACACAGGACTTTTCTTTCTGTCTAAAAACGGATCTCAGGTAGAAATGTCTCAAACGGATGCCAAATGTGCATAACGGATGCAACAGGATCCATTTTATTACAGGATCCTTTTTTTCTGTTCTTCTGACAGATTAGAAGAATCGAAAATGAAATGGAGATCTCTTGCTTACTTGAATACACAGAATAAAATAGCATAACCAATTTCAAACAACTACAGGAATAGCATACACTAGGTAGTGTATTTCACCTATGCATCCTTGGTATGGGGCTGAATGTATAAATACACACATACATTCATTATAAAGTCTTAGGCCTTTTTCTCATTTCACATGTATTTTATGCATTGGAATTTCCACCAAATGCCTCCACTGGCGAGTTAACTAGTTTCTGTTTTATATATATATATATATATATATATATATTAGATAGATAGATGATAGATATGAGATAGATAGATATAATAGATAGATAGATAGATTGATAGATACGAGATAGATAATCACACACACCTTTCACATACATACACTTGCCTTACTCAGGCTAGATGGATTTGTCAGGCTGTGGAGGGTCCAGAAGAGTTTCTAACCCCCCTGAGCACATGGCTGGTGTCTCCTCCTCAGCTCGGAGCCCCGAAGCAGCTGCTTCCCCTGCTTCCTTAGTTACACCCTAGTTACGCCCCTGGTTCTTATTGTTATTGTTCAGGGTAATTCAATACAGGGCTAAAAAGGGATTTCTAGGGAAAAAATTACTTTTATCGGGAGATGGGTGACCATACTGAGTGCAGGAATGACCAGGTGCACATATCCAAACTAAGCTACAGCTGACTACACCAACATTAGAATGTCATGGGTATTTTAATGCTGCAATATGCTTCCAGATTATTATACTGTCATCCATTAAATTTTATTCTTGATAACCATTCATTTTTTGGGAAATAAATTTGTTCTTGGAATAATCAATTTATGCCAAATATTTCAATCAAAGCTGTTTTATCTGGGTTTACATGCTGTGTCCTCAAGGTAAACAGTAAAGATGAAAATGGCGTGCTTGTGGAGAACTGGAGTGGATTCTATGAGGATGGCGTTAGCCCATCCAGCTGGAATGGAAGTTCTGTTATTTTAAAGAACTGGTACTTCAAGGGATACAAGCCTGTGAAATATGGCCAGTGCTGGGTGTATGGTGGAGTCCTCTGCACAGGTATGGATTATAAGAACTAGCGACATGCTGCATGTTTGCACACTGGTGTATGGGCTTTTTCTGTGGCTATGCTCTGTCATCATAAAATTCATTGCATACAAGCAATTGACATCTTAAAGAGGTTGTAAAGTGATCTCACCTTACTCATCCCCTGATGCTCCCATTCCATTACCAGCCTCTACTTCCTGGTCCTAGTTAACAAAGAAAATGTGGTCCATCAGTCAATCACCATCCACAGTCAATAGGGACCAGAAAGTAAAGATTGTCAGAGGACCAAGGAAGTGTCAGAATGGGAGTGCAGTGGATCAGTGAGTTGAGTATAACTTTTTTTATTTTTTCAAATCCATTTGGACTTTAAAAAAAAAAACTTTACTAGTTATAAAACCCACATGTGCCTTCTCTTCCAGATTTCCATCTTTTTGTGTACTTTTTATTGTGTTTTTTATAGTATTTAATAGTAAAGATTTTGTGCATTTTCAAAAGTAAACGGTTTACATGATTTTTATTTTTTTTATTTTATTTTATTTTTGTTTATAATTTTAATCAGCAGGATAAACCCTTCCGGGCAGTATGTCTGGTTAAATAGGGTTGATCCTCCTGACACCATGATACATGTATGTTATTTATGGGCTCATATAGGATAAACCTACTGTAATAGAGTTGGAAAACTTTTTGCTCAGCTATATCTGCATGTTCTACAATGATACACCAGTCTCATATTCCAGTGCTGCGATGTTTGGGAATACCAACTCGAGTGATCACCAACTTCAACTCCGCCCAAGACAAGAATGCAAATCTATATATTGACATCCTTTATGATCACCGAGGATCTAGCAGTGAATCAGTGCAGGATTTAATGTGGTAGGTATCAATAACTGATATTTATGGCGTCCGCCCTACTGAAATTCTTACATTTTTATCTATTATCACCTTTCCCTCAAGTAACCTGACAACTAGTCCCATTTACTGTGACAGTGGTCTGGGAGGTCAATTCCTATTTCTGTGTCTAGTCACTAGTTGGGTCTGGAGCCAAGAGGGAGCATTTGTGTATCCTGAATGTGTTCTCAAAAGCTATGTATCTTTGTAAAGTCATATAGTGAAAGAACTATGCATGTATTATATATTAATTTTAGATTTTGACAAACCTTATAACTTGAAATATAATATTTATAAATCATCTTCAAATCAAGGTTTATACTTCTTTATCTAGTGGAGATTTTACAACCCACCCTTCTTAAACGGTGTAGAAAGAGATTTGGAGATTCAATCATCTAGGCTAGAGGTAAAGTCAGGAACAACTATGAACAATCCCATGGGTTGTCTGACCAAATGCACACTGTAAAGGAGCACTGTGCACCAAAAATCTCTGAATAAGGAAATTAAAAGATGGTCTAGAATTCCTGCTGCTCTTAAGATTTTTCACCCTTGTTCTTATTCAATGGTAAGGGACAGCGAGTGTGTTGACCTACTGTGCCAACTAACCATTTTAACTTTAGACTAAACCTAAGGGCGTTGTCCTGGCAGTCCCTGGCATTCACCCTTTAAGTCCTGCACACAGATTTGGACTTGGCTGCAGGGAACCAACCAGGGTGCTGGAGTAGTCCTGGTTTAGTTGGCAGCTGACTCAAGGAGGTGAGAAACACCAGTGTAAAGCACCAAAGAATCAGGCAAAAGGCATAGGATCAGGAAGGTCAGAGCAAGTTGAGTATGTGCGTGTTCTAGATAGCAATTCCAAGGTCAGGGCAGATGGCTAGGAGCAGAATCAGTTCTCAGGTGTTAATGGGGTTGATCCGGATTTTTTTTATTTGAAACCCAGGCTGAAGTATTTGTGGAGAAATCCATACTCACCTAGTCCCAGTCTGTCAACTTTTAGTCATGTGCCTCGCTAAGTCTCACCAGTAATGTGTCCCCAAGTGGCACTTCAATGCTTGTTTATGTGCTGTTTGGGGACATGTCAAAACTGAGGCCAAATATTGCCTAGGTTTTGGAAGACATTGAACATATTTCTTTTAAATTGTATACATTTTGTATTTACAGGAATTTTCATGTCTGGAATGAGGCTTGGTTCATTCGTAAGGATTTAGCTCCAGCTTACAATGGATGGCAAGTGATGGATTCAACACC
This sequence comes from Bufotes viridis, assembly GCA_033119425.1. Classification (NCBI taxonomy): domain Eukaryota; kingdom Metazoa; phylum Chordata; class Amphibia; order Anura; family Bufonidae; genus Bufotes; species Bufotes viridis. The sequence continues at coordinate 242,193,153 of CM065594.1, read as the reverse complement.
ACTGGAGAAAAGCGATGGTAAAAGTTCCCACTCTAGTCAGAAAAATATAGCTATTCTCTCTTTTTGCTTCATATTTTATATATAAACAGTGAAGAGGTAAGCAGGCACACTCGTATATGGGTAGAATCTAATCTAGTTTATTAAAAAATTGATATCAATGATAATGCTGATTATAGATGTGGTCAATAGTTCATAATTATGAAGGTCAATGATCCCATGTGAAGAAATGCCACTTAAAATACAATAAAAGTCAAAATAAGAGATAAAAAATGAAAAATATAACAATAAAATTGCCACTTAGGAAAAAAATGGGAAAAAATAGTCTATTGATATGGTCCCGTGATGTGGAACTAGTGGCACATATGGTAAGTCTTGTATTGGTCAAACCACGAAGGGTCTGGCTTCACCTGGGGCTTCACAATGGTGTATATAGTTGTTAGCTGCCACGGTGCTGTGGGAAGAATAGGTGCTCTGTGCCTGAGTGCGGCATCCCAAGCTGTCTCCGGCTACAGAGATCACTTACCCACCAACCGGAGCAATTGTAGGAACGAATCCTCTGGTGTCAGTTAGCAAAGCACGATCTGCTGGTGAGGTTCTCGGCGTCCCTCGTGATGTCCGGGGATGTAGTTCGCGCTTCTATGGTATGACGCGAGTGGTCACGTGATCGTGCTCTTTGCGATGGTTTTCGGGAGTGCTCCTCAAGAAGAAGCCGTGATGAGGCCGTAGTTAGTGTTGACAATCCTCTACTGATGAAGGGAGAGACTCCCGAAATGCGTTTAAGCCTAAAGCCTTAGAGGATTGTCGACAATAACTACGGCCTCATCACGGCTTCATCTTGAGGAGCACTCCCGAAAACCATCGCAAAGATACCGATCATGTGACCACTCGCGTCATACCATAGAAGCGCGAACTACATCCCCGGACATCACGAGGGACGCTGAGAACCTCACCAGCAGATCGTGCTTTGCGAATTCAGCCAGGAACAGCTGACCGACACCAGAGGATTCGTTCCTACAACAGCTCTGGTTAGTGGGTAAGTGATCTCTGTAGCCGGAGACAGCGCCGGACGTCGTGCTCAGGCACAGAGCACCTATTCTTCCCACAGCACCGCGGCAGCTAACAACTATATACACCATTCTGAAGCCCCAGGTGAAGCTAGACCCTTCGTGGTTTGCCAAATACAAGACTTACCATATGTTCCACTAGTTCCACATCACGGGACCATATCAATAGACCATTTTTTCCCATTTCTTTCCTAAGTGGCAATTTTATTTTTATATTTTTCATTTTTTATCTCTTATTTTGACTTTTATTGTATTTAAAGTGGCATTTCTTCACATGGGATCATTGACCTTCATAATTATGAACTATTGACCACATCTATAATCAGCATTATCATTGATATCCATTTTTTAATAAACTAGATTAGATTCTACCCATATACGAGTGTGCCTACTTACCTCTTCACCGTTTATGCTCCATTCCCTGACTGGGTGAGTCAGATCTAGCAGTTCTTGCACCTCTATAATTTGTTTAAGCAGTAGAGCCGTCTATTTCCTTCACCTTTCCGTATTTTATATATATAGTATGGTCATTAGTCAATGATAATTTCTTTTGACTTTAGGAATATATCGTTGTGGTCCTGCACCTCTTGTGGCTATAAAAGAAGGTGATGTTGACCTTAATTATGATGTAGCCTTCATGTTTGCATCTGTGAATGCTGATCTTTCACACTGGATCTACTACAATGATGGCACAAAGAAAAGAATTTCTAATAATACCAAATACATGGGCAAATTTATAAGCACAAAAGCTGTGGGAAAGGATGACCGAGTGGATGTCACAAATACATACAAATACCCAGAAGGTAAAGAAAAAGACATATTATTTCAATTTGCCCTGTTAAGGAATATAGAGAATGAACCATGTACGGTAAATGGCAGCAAGACCCTGACTCTTCTGGATCACATGGTCTTATATGACACTGAGAAAAAGTAGAAGGGAGAGCTTGCCCTGATTGGCTCACTAACTGACAGACAGCCTGGATGATTCTAATCAATGTTGCAGCAGGCAGGGAGGTGCCCTAGCAGAACGAGCAGAACACGATTCTGTGCTGAGCATTGGATGAGTGTGTTTGGATCTTACAGTGTCTTCCAGAAAAAAAAACATCTGAGGTAGTCAGGGACAGTTAAAATTACAATCAGGGACAGTCAGAAATCAATCAAGCTACTTCCAGGGAGCGTGAAGGGAAAGGCTAGAATTACAAGGAAGATTAATTGTGTGTGTGTAGAACAGGGAGGCAGGCAGTGAGAAGAGAGGAGCTTTGGCTGACTGTGCCTCCTAGCAGAACTTCAGCTGCTGCAGACCTCAAAAGCAGCTACCTGCAAGGAAATACTTATTTTTTTCCATTTTCAAAGAAATCCTTTTTTTTGGAGGGTGGTGAAAACATATTCTATTATCAACCTAGGATAGCATATATAATACTAGTGAGTCCTGTTAGTTATCTACACACAGACACACAGTTCAGTTCAATATTTTTTTTTTTATTTTTTTTTTTTTGGGGGGGGGGGGGGTATTAGAGTTAATGATGCCAGCATATAGGTGGTCAGTACATCAATACTCACTAGGGTAACAATTGACCTGTAAGTGTTTATTAAGGGTCATACCTTAATTGTCAATTTCTGTATATTCAGTTTCCACACTGTTGGAATGATATATCTGTTTTTTCCTTTTTCAATTTAATAAAACTAACATTTATGAGTGATTACTGCAGCTAAACACAGAGTTGGGCAGCAATCTGCCTGTGAGTGATAACCAGAAATTGAGCATCTGCCCTCAATCGTCCGATTCTGTGAATTCCATTTCCACACAATTGGAGTTTAATTTTCTTGGTGGGGCTCAATTTCAGTTTAATGAAACCAGCATACATGTGTGATTACTACAGCAAAACACAGGGTAGGGCAGAAATCTATCTGTGAATGTTAATGTGAAATTGAGCATCAAGCCTCAATCGTCCGCTTCTGTGGATTCCATTTTCCATTTTTGGGATTGTTTGATTTTTGTAAAACATTTTGCCAACATATATACATGATTACTACAGCAAAACACAGGGTATGGCAGCAATCTACCTGTGAGTGATAACGAGAAACTGAGCATCAAGCCTCAATTATCCATTTCCACAATGTTTGAATTACATTTTTTGGAGATTTTTCAATTTAATTAAAACAGCATATATATATGTGATATATACAGTATGTGATTACTACAGCAAAACACAAGGGTAGAGCAGCAGTCTAAATTGATATTTAATATGTATGTATTATATATATATATATATATTATATATATATATATATATATATATATATATAATGTGTGTGTGTATGTATATATATATATATATATATATATATATATATTTATATAATTTCCACAGCTAAACACAGGGTGGGGCACAAATCTACCTGTGAGTGATAATGAGAAATTGAGTGTCAAGCCTCAATTGTTCGTTTCCGTGAATTCCATTTTCCCATGGTTGCAGTTTAATTTTTTTTTGGGGGGTTCAATTTTAATTCAATGGAACCAGCATATATGTTGGATTGCTGTAGCAAAACACCCTCCCGTATAGGCACAGAACACAGTTGTCCTCCACCATATCACCTGTGCAAAGATACGTGTTGTCACGTGGTTCTGCATCTGGTCAGCCTTGGCTAACTAAGCCACACCAGGGAGGAACTGCTGTGTGTCATCAATAAGGAAATCGAACACTGTCTGTCTCCTCGCCAACTAGAAGTAGGAACCATGGTTACTGATAAAGTAAAGAACATTTTGTTTGCACTGCGTCAGGGAGGGCTGACCCATGCGCCCTGCATGGTGCATGTCTTAAATCTCATTGTTACCCGGTTCCTGAAGTCTTCCACTAAAGTTTATGCTTATAACATGAAAAAATATGGAAATGTTCAAGGGGTATAACAAATTTTTTAACACACTGTAAAAAATTGGTCTAATAGTTGTGCATGATGTTCACTGGGCGTAACCAAAATAAGAACAGCTTTTATTCTGCATACAGTAGATGGACACTGCACAGTACAACTACTCTTGTACTGTACATATGGACATCCACTTCTCTTATCCTGTACCACGTCTGTAAAGTATATATGGGCACACTGCAAAATACCACTATTTGTGCTATATGCTAGGTGTAATCCTCAGTATTTGATCTTGTTTTTGTATATATGGACACTGTATAGTACTACTTCTCTTTTTCTGTATAAATGAACACAGCATAGTACCACTTTTCCTCTTCTGTATATATTGACACTGCACGTTATTGCATCTCTTTTCCTGTTTATGTAGACACTGTACAGTCTCTTGTGTGTGTATATATATATATATATATATATATATATATATATATACACTGCACAGTGCCACTTCTCTTGTCCTGTATACTGGGTGTAATTCTCAGTATCTGCTGTTATACTGTACATGTGGATACAGCACAGTTCCACTTCTGTCCTTTATAACGGTTATAATTTTCAGTATTTGCTCTTATTCTGTATATGTGGATACTGCACAGTACTACTTCTCCTGTCCTGTATTCTGGGTGTTATTCTTACTATCTGCTCTTATTCTGTATGTATGGACACTGCACAGTGCTATTTCTCTTGTCTTGTATATATACAGTATGGAAATGCGTAGTACCAGATTTCATGTTTATATGGACACTGTGAAGTACCAATACTCATGTCCTGTATGCTGGGTGTAATTCTCATTATCTTCTCTTATTCTTTATGAATGTGCACTGTACAGTACCTCTTCTCCTGTCCTGTATACTGGGTGTAATTCTCAGTATCTGCTGTTATTCTGTATATATGGACACTGCACAGTACCTCTTCTCTTGTATGCTACGGCCATAGTTGTTTTTGCAGTCCGACACGGATACCGGCTGTGAGCATTCTGCATTTTGCGGAAATGAACGTTCGGGCGATAATAGAACAGTCCTATCCTTGTCTGTAATGTGAACAAGAATAGGACATGTTCTATATTTTTGCTGAAGCAGTGTGCTGTTCACCCCATTATAGTGAATGGATCTGGATCCGATCCGCAATAGGTTTTTGTGTACGAGCCCTTATACTGCTAACGGTATTTCGATAAAGTTTTCCGTATTGAGTTCCGTCATAGGGGCTCAATACCGGAAAAAAATGCATCAGTTTGTCCTAATGCATTCTGAATGGAAAGCAATCCGTTCAGTATGCATCAGGATGTCTTATGTTCCGTTCCGTCCCTTTTACGGTATTTGGACATTTGCATACGGATTTCTGGATCCGGCAGGCAGTTCCTAAGGGTGATTGTATGTGTAATTCTGAATCTGTGCTTATTCTGCATGTATGGACAGTGCACAGTACCACTTAGACAACAGAAAAGCTAAGTACAACCTAAACAATAGCCACCCCCAATTGCAGGCTGGATTGTGAAAAAAATGTAAAAATGGAATTGCATTGTCTTATAATGTAGTGATAGTATTTTTTAACATATTGTGCTCAGAGTACATAGTACACCAACGCTTAAGGGAATCTTTAATCATAATGCTACCAAAAATATTAGATCAGATTTTAGTTTTTTTCGCAGCCTATTTTTATTTTATACTGCTTCGTACAAGTCAATAGAACAGGTTTCATGGCACTCTCTACTAATGTAAGCTAATATTACCTTATCACCACCTGGTGGCTGCAGCATGCAAAACTCTGAGACTAATTCTGTACTTAAAAAGACAAGTGATATCTATGTGAATTGAACTGTGGTTATATTGCACCGTGTAGTAAAGTAAAAGTCCTGTGTATGAGGCTTTACAGAGGCCTCAATTTAATTGGGCCTCCCAAGTGTCCCTCTTTTGGAGGGACAGTCCATACTTTTGACCCATGTCCCTTTTTGATCTGAAATATAGATTTGCATTATTACATTTGCAATATTGATCCATAAAGTGTGTGTTTGGTTCCTATCCGTATATTATAGCCCGCCTTGTATATTATTCCATTATTTGATTAAATAAATTCAGATCAGTTTTGCTTCATTGATTAAAAGAAAACTATTTAAGTGTATAGATTGCATGGAAAATTGATCTTTTACACCATGAACTATAAGTGTCCCTCTTTGACTGTCCAAAAATTTGGACGGTATGTGTAAAAGTTTATGCTGGATATAATTTAAAGGGATTTCAGGGTAACTGTAAAAAATAAAAAGAAAGTAATACTTCAACTTATCCCACACCACTACTGTTCCAATGCTGCTCTCATCCCTGCTGCTCTCCACTTCTTCTCCAAGCTTAACGTACTGGAAATGCCAGCAAAGGCCTTTTTAAGGAAGCTCTTTAGTATTCTTGAATTTCCTTTTTATTTTAGGATTCTTTTACTCATTTGAGCACAGAGTGAACAGGCCAGAACAGTATATGTGCCCTCATTTATCATAGTCCAATCCCTTATATTTCTGATTTTAAGGTTGCATTTATCCCCTATCTACTGGGCCTTTGTGGGTTGCACATATGGTATGTCCACCCCTGCAGCTCCCTCTATATACTGCATTAGCTAAAGACTAGGCAGAAAATGTACAAACCTTTAATGAGTTTGTAGTTATTTGCTAGGGTGCAGCTATAGGCAGTGGAGAAGTAGAAGTTGCATCTGGGCCCTGGTGCTTGAGGTTGCCCTGACCCTCTGCCACATAACCATACATAATTAGAAATTATTATAAAAGATATATGGAAGGTGGGAGCTTTGTTACATTGGAGATTATGAGCTTTAAGTTACCCCACTGTATATTTTTGGTAGGATTTGAGCTTTTTTTATAGTGATACAGACTATTGATTTGCCATTTTTGCTTTTCAGGTTCAACAGAGGAAAGACTAGTGTTCGAGAAAGCAGTCAACAAATTGTTAGATAGTCCTTTAGTGGAACTTGAGAAAAAACTATTATATTTTAGAAAAAGAGGTGAAGATAAACCAAGAAGAGGCACAGTCTTGTCTGGAATGTTTAGTCTTCCCCAAGTTCCCAGTCTTGGTCAAAATATAGATATAATACTGAGCTTGCAGAACCTGACAGCAGACAACATTAAAGTGATTGTGAACATCACCTCCTCCAGCATACTGTACACTGGGAGACACAAATATGAGATCTGGGCAGATACAAAGATTGTACCACTGACGCCAAATGAAGGTATGTCTTAACATCTATGATAGAAGAATATACTATGATTCATGGAGATATTCAGTAATGTCGATGCAGATAAGCAGTTTGCAATAGAGAATATAAAGATGTCCTATTGTCCATACACACTATAAGAAACTAGATTTTGTTAGACAAAAGGCCAACGTTAAAATAAGAAAAGAAAACTCGCCTCCAATGATTCCCCGCTACTGCCCTTCCGATGCTAGTCTGATTTTCGCTTCTCTTCACTTCCTGTCCTGGTGTCGATACCCTGGAGCTGTCATAAAAGGTCCACCCAGCTAATCATCGTCCTTAGCATGTTTTGTTGAATGGCTCTTTCCTGACATTTCCCACACATCGAACCAGGACTAGAGATGAGCGAACTTTAAAAAAAAGTTCGGCGTTCGGGTTGTGTTAATCGCCGAATCCCGTTATGGATTCCACTACCGCGGACTATCCCGGCATATGGAATCCATAAGGGCGGTTACGAACTCGAACTGTTGAACAATCGAAGGACCTGGTGACGTCACCGCCATGTGATCAGGCAGGGCGTGGCTCAGCACTGGATTTGATCCCGTGCTGAGCCACGCCCCCTACACTGATCACATGACGGTGACGTCACCCCAGGTCCTTCGGCTGTTCAACAGTTCGGGTTCGTGGAACTGGGATCCACCACCAGAGGACCAGGTAACTATGTAAAGTTGCACCAAACACTACACTAACCCCCCACCCCTCCTCACATATTAACCCCTTGTTAACCCCTTGATCACCCCATCTAGACCCCCTGATCACCCCCCTGTCATTGATCACACCCCTTGTAAGGCTCCATTCAGACGTCCATATATGTTTTGCGGATCCGTGGATCCGCAGATCCTCAAAACATGGACACCGGCAATGTGCTTTCCGCATTTTGCAGATCCGCACATTGCCAGAACTATATAGAAAATGCTTTTTCTTGTCCGCAATTGCGGACAAGAATAGGACCTGTTCTATATTCTTGCGGAATGGAAGTGCAGACCCGGAAGCGCGGATCCGTAATACCGGATCCGAGCGGGACAAAGTCTGACCCCATAGAAATGAATGGGTCCGCAATTCCGTTCCGCAAACAGAATTGCGGATGTGTGAATGGGGCATAAGGGTCCCTTATCACCGCCAGTTAGTTAGCTACTTGTTAGGTAGCTAGCGCCCAGCCCACCGCACCGCAGTCACTGATTTTGGCAGAGATTTTTTCATCCACATTGATCGATGCGAATGAAAAAATCTGTGCCGTTCATTTTTTTTTTTTTTCAGCCCAGAGGCTGAACGGAAAAAAAAAAAATCTCATTACCCGTATGCTCACTATAAGGAGAATCGCAGAAACTCCTAATGCTGGCCATACGTGTAATGATTGCGGAGACCCTCAAATGCCAGGGCAGTACAAACACCTCACATGTGACCCCATTTTAGAAGGAAGACACCCCAAGGTATTCTGTGAGGGGTATGGTGAGTTCATGTAAAATTTTATTTTTTGTCACAAATTAGTGGAATATGAGACTGTAAAAAAAAAAAAATAAAAAATAAATAAATTTCCACTAACTTGTGCCAATTTTTTTTTTTTTTCTGTGAACTCGCCATGCCCCTCACGGAATACCTTGGGGTGTCTTCTTTCCACAATGGGGTCACTTGTGGGGTATTTATACTGCCCTGGCATTTTAGGGGTCCTAAAGCGTGAGAATCCAAATGCGTAAAAATGCCCTGTGAAATCCTAAAGGTACTCATTGGTTTTAGGGCTCTTTAGCATCTTGGCTGCAAAAGTGTCACACATGTGGTATCGCCGTACTCAGGAGAAGTAGGGCAATGTGTTTGAGGTGTATTTACATATACCCATACTGTGTGTGAGAAATATCGCTGTAAACGACAACTTTTTAAATTTTTTTATTAAAAGTTGTCAATTTACAGAGATATTACTCTCACCCAGCATGGGTATATGTAAAAATACACCCCAAAACACATTGCCCTACTTCTCCTGAGTACGGCGATACCACATGTGTGACACTTTTTTGCAGCCAAGATGCGCAAAGGGGCCCAAATTCTAATGAGTACCTTTTAGGAGGGCATTTTTACACATTTTTCTTCTCACGCTTTAGGGCCCCTAAAATGCCAGGGCAGTATAAATACCCCACATGTGACCCCATTTTGGAAAGAAGACACCCCAAGGTATTCGCTGAGGGGCATAGTGAGTCCATGAAAAATTAAACTTTTTGTCAAAAGTTAGCGGAAAGGGAGACTTTGTGAGAAAAAACAATAAAAAATCAATTTCCACTAACTTGTGCCAAAAAAAAAATCTTCTATGAACTTGCCATGCCCCTCATGGAATACCTTGGGCTGTCTTCTTTCCAAAATGGGGTCACATGTGGGGTACTTATACTGCCCTGGCATTTTAGGGGCCCTAAAGCGTGAGAAGAAAAATGCGTAAAAATGCCCTCCTAAAAGGTACTCATTGGAATTTGGGCCCCTTTGCGCTCTTGGCTGCCAAAAAGTGTCACAATTGTGGTATCGCTGTACTCTGGAGAAGTAGGGCAATGTGTTTTGGGGTGTATTTTTACATATACCCATGCTGGGTGAGAGAAATATCTCTGTAAATTGACAACTTTGTATAAAAAATTTTAAAAAGTTGTCGTTTACAGCGATATTTCTCACACACACTATAGGTATATGTAAAAATACACCCCAAAACACATTGCCCTACTTCTCCTGAGTACGGCGATACCACATGAGTGACACTTTTTTGCAGCCAAGATGCACAAAGGGGCCCTAATTCCAATGAGTACCTTTAGGATTTCACAGGGCATTTTTACGCATTTGGATTCTCACGCTTTAGGTTACCTAAAATGCCAGGGCAGTATAAATACCCCACATGTGACCCCATTTTGGAAAGAAGACACCCCAAGGTATTCTGTGAGGGGCATGGCGAGTTCACAGAATTTTTTTTTTTATGGCACAAGTTAGCGGAAATTGATATTTTTTTTTTTTAATTTTGTTTTTTACAAAGTCTCATATTCCACTAACTTGTGACAAAAAATAAAATTTTACATGAACACCATACCCCTCATGGAATACTTTGGGGTGTCTTCTTTCTAAAATGGGGTCACATGTGGGGTATTTATACTGTCCTGACTCCTAGCATTTTAGGGGCCCCTAAAGCGTGAGAAGAAGTCTGGAATCCAAATGTGTAAAAATGCCCTGTAAAATCCTAAAGGTACTCATTGGAATTTGGGCCCCTTTGCGCACCCAGGCTGCAAAAAAGTGGCACACATGTGGTATCACGGTACTCAGGAGAAGTAGGGCAATGTGTTTTGGGGTGTATTTTTATATATACCCATACTTTGTGTGAGAAATATCTCTGTAAACGACAACTTTTAAAAAATGTTATACAAAGTTGACAATTTACAGAGATATTTCTCTCACCCAACATGGGTATATGTAAAAATACACCCCAAAACACATTGCCCTACTTCTCCTGAGTACGGCGATACCACATAAGTGACACTTTTTTGCAGCCTGGGTGCGCAAAGGGGCCCAAATTCCAACGAGTACCTTTAGGTTTTATATGGCGGCTCACAATTTAGCCCCGCCCAAAATGCCAGAACAGTAAACACACCCCACAAATGACCCAATTTCGGAAAGTAGACACCACAAGGTATTCACTGAGGGGCATAGTGAGTCCGTCTGAGATTTTTTTTTTTTTTGCCAGAAGTTAGCCGAAATTGAAACTTTTTTTTTTTTTTCTCAGAAAGTGTCATTTTCCGCTAACTTGTGAAAAAAAATGAAATGATACATGAACTCACCATGCCCCTCCGCGAATACTTTGGGGTGTCTTCTTTCTAAAATGGTGTCATTTGGGGGGTATTTATACTTTGCTGACATTCTAGCACCTGAAGAAACATGACAGGTGCTCAGAAAGTCAGAGCTGCTTCAAAATGCCGAAATTCACTTTTTTGCACCATAGTTTGTAAACGCTATAACTTTTACCCAAACCAATAAATATACACTTATTGGACTTTTTTTTATCAAAGACATGTAGAACAATAAATTTAGAGAAAAATTTATATAGAAATGTAGTTTGTTTTGAAAAATTTTACAACAGAAAGTGAAAAATGTCATTTTTTTGCTAAAATGTCGTTAAATTTTTATTAATGGCAAAAAAAGTTAAAATGTCAGCAACAATGAAATACCACCAAATGAAAGCTCTATTAGTGAGAAGAAAAGGAGGTAAAATTCATTTGGGTGGTAAGTTGCATGACGGAGCAATAAACGGTGAAAGTAGTGTAGTGCAGAATTGTAAAAAGTGGCCTGGTCATTAAGGGTGTTTAAACTAGGGGGGCTGAAGTGGTTAAAAACATTTTAAAATACGAATCCGAAGGGGGCTTTTGTACCAAGGTGCCAGCCAGCACCAAAGCCGACTTTGGATTCCTATTTTAAAACATTTTTAAATATACAGATCGGAATACCGTAGTCATTCACCGAAGTCTCACGCAACTTCGGCCGAGGCTAAGTTTGGCTGCATGGAGCCCATACATTTTAATGCTGTACAGAAACAGCATTAACACTGACGTTTTTTTAACTAATTGACAGCTTGAATAGCTCAAGCCTATTGACAACATTTGAGTGGGAACATAGAGAGACTTGGAAGAATGAAAGAAAAAGTGGAACACGTGACTGACCCAGCAAAATATTTTCCTCTTGCCTTGCCCATTTATGTAGAATTCATCATTATCAGAAGCCAGACCTCAACCACCTTTTTACAAACCTGAGAGTATATGTTCCCACCAACGCTACTACAGGATTGACTAGGCACGTGTACAGCACTAAATAGCTTACATCAGCTTTAAACAAACAAATAAATCCTTAAAGTGTAACTGTCATTCTTTTTTTTATTATTGTAATGTATAGGGCCAGTGATGCTGACCAGTTTTGTAATATACTTTCATTACTGAAATTGTACATTTCTATTAGAAAAATAACTCTAAAGTGGCTGATTTTGAGCCTTAGCAACGCTCCTCTGATTACATAACTGGGGAGACTTTCTAACACTGACTGTGTTATGTAAACTATTTAAATTAGTACTGCCTATAGCCTTATGTTTATCACAGACTTCTCATCTCAGGATTCCACATATATGAAAAAAATTGAATATCACTATAAAGAAACTATGACATGGAGTAGTACATGGAATAGATTTATGGATCGAGAGGAACTAAGGTTGGTTCATTGTTCTGGTAACAGTTATCAATAGAGTTAGTAGTGGCCATGTCATTGTTTCATTATAATGACCATCTGGTACATATATGTGGCTCCCTGAGTTGTGTGGTCCCTGGTATACTTAAGACTTTAGGGGACATTAGAGCAAACAGCTGAGTTTCAGGATGAGTTTACCGCTTACAATCAGCACAATGTAAGTCGTGTCTCTTACTCCCCGAATGCTTCAGTCACACTGAATGCTTCTTCACAGGGATCTCCATTGCCCTTATTATTAGCCACACTGATGTTTTGCTCTTGTAGTCTGCTGAGCAAAGGGGTGAGCCATAGGAATAGGCAAGCATGAGGCAAGGCAGTCCGTTTGCCCTTTCTGGGTTGCCCCTTCATCCTCCCCGCTGCTGTTGCTCTGAAATGCAGAAAGGAGTCCCTAAAAAATTGATGGAGGGGCTGCTTTACTTGATCCCTATAAAGGGAAGGATGCTTGCTCGTGGCTAGCTAATGCTTTGTACAAAGAATAAAAAGATATCTTTAGAGTGACTGAGGTGAGGGTCCAATCCTGTTGGACCCCCTTTACTATTAATGCACCAGATCTTGGACCTTTCTACTGAAGTATATGAAATCTGTAGAGATAGCCAAGTCACTGACTGCAAATAGAGAGTGTTACAGTATGTACATCACTGCCTGGCCACTATATCCACAAGATCAATACTGGCCATCAAGTAGAGTGAGTGGTGGAGGTCCACTAGGACCCCAAGGTGGTGTAATCCCCAGGACACATGCTCCATCTGACCCTAAACATATGAATGTCATGGGAGTTGCGGCTGGGTAGGACCCATGCAGGACTATTTTGTCCAGTAAAATGCCAGACTCCCTAACGGAAACCTGACAGACCTCATTACTAGTAATAAGCGGCAGGGGCTATATTAGATTTCGCAATATTTCACGAATATATGGGTGAATATTCACCATATATTCGCGAATTCATGAATTCGCTGTTATCATCTTGGTTACGAAAAATCGGCAATGTGCGTAATGCGAGCACAATACAGGTGTGGGTCACATTTGTTAAGCTGCTAGAAGTTTACTGAGACTTGAGGTAATGGTTGGCATGGCAGAACATTAAAATAGCTTTATATATGCAGGTAGAGTGCTTCAATATATATTCGCAATTGCGAAAATCAGCAATTAATGATGCGCATATTTTTGCGCAATACATGCAACTGGGTGACATTACAACACTATGTATGTATGGACAGCAGAACCCTACCTAACACCCTGCACTGGAACCTATCAGCTACACTATAAATCAATGTAACCTACACTGACTATCTACCCCTAACTCTCTGAATTATATATCTAAGTTAACTGTCTAATTTTTCAGAAAATCACACTGCTGTCTCTCTCAGAACTCCATTACACTACAGAAAATAGCTGCTGGGGAGGTCCTTATATAGTAAGGAGTAGGCAACTTTCCTATTGGTTGCTAGGGATGGTGCTAAGCTCAGACAAAGACATCGCAGCCTTCTCATTGGCCCCATTAACAAGAGGGAGGTTACTAATGAAAAAAAAAAGTAGAATATTCAAAATTACGAATATATAGCACTATATTCTAAATATTAGCGAATTCTTGAATTTGCGATATTCGCAATAAATATTTGCGATTCGAATATTCGCGCCCAACACTACTCATTACAGCTGAAGGGGTCCATTTGGCGCTGTTGGTTTCAGTTACAGTATATGCCAGCTGTAGCACTTTTGGCATTTTTGTTGTTCTGCAACTATAATGGAGCAGACTAATGAAAATCAATAGCGTTAACTTGAAAGGAGCCTAATACAATTAAAGCAAGTATCTGTCTGCTATGTTATACTAGTACAAACCAAATATTAGTGAATGTGTTGTGTGATCCCTTTTTAGTTTTTATTGAACCTAAGCACAAGAGTGGTAATCACACAATGAATCATGCCATTCCTTATTGATTATGCTCCAGGGAAACACATCTCAATCCCTTTGACATACGCTCAGTATAAACAGTATATGAGTGAAGACAATCTAATCCGCATGACGGCTTTGTGTGAGGTTGAAGGGACAGAGGAACGCATTTTGGTGGAGAAGGACATCATCTTGGTAAAGCCTCCAATGACCATCAAGGTAATGAAACTGACAAAAGAAATTTACAGTAATAAATAGAAACATACTAAAGAAGACCTACAAGAAGTTCACAAAGAAAGACCCTTTTGTGTGCCATAACGGAGTTGTCTAGAGTTGGAGTTGTAATTTTTTATTTGAGCAAGCTAAGATTAAGCTCATAAAACAATAAAAAAACATCAAGCAATTAGCTTCAGCAGTCATGCAATATTATCACAGCTAGTGATGAGCGATGTTTTCAAAAATTCGATTTGCCTGCTTCACTGAATTTCGACAACAAATTAAAAGGCCTCTTTCACACTATCGTTTTTGCTTTCCATCCTAGACTTCCGTCCTCGGGGCTCTAGGATGGGAAGATACTGATCAGGATTATCCCAATGCATCCTGAATAGAGAGAAATCTGTTCAGGATGCATCAGGATGTCTTCAGTTCAGTACTGAGACTTTTTTGGCCGTAGCAAAATCCGCAGTATGCTGCGGATTTTCCTTCGGCCAAAAATCCTGAAGGCATGCAGCAAGGACGGACCCGGATTAATGCCCATTGAAAAGCATTAATCCGGATCCGGCTTTAGGCTAAACGTCGTTTCGGCGCTTCACCAGATCCAACGTTTCGTTTTCTGAATGGTAACCATGGCAGCCAGGACGCTACTAAAGTCCCGGCTGCCATGGAAAAGTAGTGGGGAGCCAGAAGAGAAGCTACTTACCGTCTGTGCGGCTCCCGGGGCGCTCCACAATGACGCCACACGCCCTACATTGCATGAATCATGTGATCCATGCGATCATGTGATCTATGCAACGTAGGGGCGCTGTGACGTCAGTCTTCAAATGCTTTCAGGTGTGTGGCGTTGTGACGGATCTGGCGAGCATTTCCGGCGACCGAAGTGCACGCCAGATCTTCACAACGGTAGTGTGAAAGAGGCCTTAATTCATTACACAGTACGCATTCCATTGTCTGTAGCTGGTGCAATGCATTTATCCCGTGGGCAGGAGATAAATATCCATTGTGGGTAATCCCTTTAATTATTACTAATACACCTTTTAAAGACAGTCATCATGGGGCCCTATTCAGGCCTGTATGCTAACATCCTGGCTCCTTCTCTAGCGGCAAAGATCAGAAGGATCAAGTATCCAAATGACGATTTGGTAGAGCCATTTGATTGGTTAAGCCATTCTATTCCCAATTTCAGACATTGAGATTTTTTAATAAAAATATCTATAACCTCTATTTGCTAAAATATATGCAGTATTCCAGACCTCGGGCTATCTGCAAATCTTGCATATAGCTATCTAATGTTATGCATTTTGTTATGTTATTGTATTTTCTGTATTGGCGATATGTTCCAGCAGAGGAGGTTATGATCCTTTAAACCACCTTTCCAATGCACTAATCCCCATGGAGCAAAGGCCCGAGGGAGAATGCCATGATGTAGCATCTCATCATGGCCAATGCCACTCCCATCCTCTGCACTGGCTCCTCAGAGGCTCACTGCATATACATATCTTATACTGTATTACATTTTTATTTTTCCACATTCCTAATCTCTTATTCCCATGTTTCGACTTGCTTTGCGACAGTGTCCAAATCAGGCTGAAATAAAATCATCCATCAAAGCTGAAGTTATTATCACCAACACTTTATCGGAAACAATGGACTCCTGCGTCTTGCTGATCGATGGAAGTGGTCTTATTAGTGAAGTTATCCAAAAAGAGTAAGTAAAATTGTCAATATCAGGTCCACTAGAAGACTAGACTTTCCAACAATCGACTAACAGTATCAAACACCATGTCATTCTGTGCTGATGAATGTCTTAACATATCAGAGTTCCCTCTCATATACCTCTCCAAATTTCCTTTATAGGCATATAGGATGCCTATAAAATGATTCTGGCTGCCAGCAGCCACCAATTAATGAAACTTAAGAGGTTAGCAATGCAGCTCTCCAGGACATAAACACTACTGATTACCTGCCTGGGTGATCAGCTTTGTTTCTCCGCAGCCACATATGATTGTGATGACCTCCAAGGTTGAAGTGAGGTACCCAAGGTGCCACGCTTGTTAGACTTGTTTCCCCAACGACAAAAAGAAGGGGCAAGGGTCATTCTCTTGATGGCTGGTAACTTATCAGAGACCAAGGTGGACCCAAAGTGAAATGGAGCAGCTAAAAAGAGAGCATGGTGGGAGGATTTTTGCATTACCCCCTCCCCTCCAAAACAAAGTCTAAAGTTTAAATGCTAATATATACAGTATGTAACTACTCAAAATGAAATAAAAAAAATGCTATGGTAAAAGTACAAATACCCCTTTAATTATAATTTTATTATGACAATGTGTCCCTCAGACCAGAAAAAGCTGTGTACTTCTGATTTAACTCTGCATAAGAAAAGTAAATCTGAAGATTTATTAAGAAATTTATCTGCACAGAATCTTATAAATATTTAGATAAAAAGGAAACTGGTGTTCAATGGTTCCTGCAGAATAAATCCCTTGCGCTGGGGCTTGTCAAAGAGTATGGCCAGATGGTATATCCAACACTCAGTGGAAACTCGGCCAAGGTACAGTCAAAAACCAATTGGCCATGTGTGCCACAGCTTTTTGGTATTAGATTGTTGAAAACTGTATTACAGTAACTTGCTTGTTGTTAATGGTTCTTACAAAGCAGAGCGGCCATTAATGATAAGCCAGCAACTTCCAATTTTAACAATCCAAAACCAAACAACTGCGGATCGCATGGGTGTATAGTTTTTGACCGCATTACAGGTCCAACTTCACTGGGCACCAGTTACCCCATCTGACCATCTGACTGTACCTGAATAGACTGATAATGCAAATTTCTCTTCTCGTTTTAGCCTGCCATCTCTGAAGCCTGGAGAAAAAACAGAGGCTTCCTTTTTAATCACTCCCTTCAAGACCGGCAGTAAAACACTGATCGCCACCTTCTCCTGTGATAAGATACAGAATATTAAAAGCTATTACAACGTTACTGTGGTTTCTTCATCCAATACTGCCAGTCCTGAATCCACATAGTCATTACTGACCATGTCCTGACAACCAGGCCGTGTTACGAAGAAAACCTAGTAATAACGTCTACTTGTGATTCCTGATTCTTGTCGTTGGGGATGAGCGAATCGACTTCGGATGAAACAGCCGAAGTCAATTCGCATAAAACTTCGTTTCAATACTGTACGTAGCAAGCGCTCCATACAGTGTTAGAATGTATTGGCTCTGATGAGCCAAAGTTATTACTTTGCGAAGTCTCGCGAGACTTCGCATAATAACTTTAGAAATTGAGTTATACTGTAGAAAAAACATTTCTTGAACTCGGGGTCCGGAAATGTTTTTTTTTACAGTATAAATCAATTTATGAAGTTATTATGCGAAGTTTCATGAGACTTCGCAAAGTAATAACTTTGGCTCATCAGAGCCAATACATTCTAACACTGTAAGGAGCACTCGCTTCGTACAGTATTGAAACAACGTTTTATGCGAATTGACTTTGGATGTTTCAACCGAAGTCGATTCACTCATCAATACTTGTGGTCACCAGTACTCTGCACGATAAACATATTGTCACTATGAATTCTTATTGGACTATACAGTTATGGTTAATTTGTTCTCACAGTGATTTTTATCAAACGTTCTTCCTCTTCATACTGTAGAACAATCATCAAAATGTGATTTTGATTATAGTACATGTGAAAATGGTTAAATAAATAGCTTGTTACATTATACCATGTTTATTGTTATTATCTTATACCATTTTTATTGTCATTATTTTTGTTTCACAAAATTTAACTTGTACATTTTACTACTTAAAGGGTTTGTTGGGATTAAAAAAAGACTACTTTATTTAGAAACAGTGTGACATGGGCTATGTCTAGTACGGTAGCTTAGCTCAATAAGCTTTGTCCTACCCAGATTCCTCTTGAGATTCTAGAGCACTGGACAGACATACTAGATTTGAAGATTTGTGACAATCGAGACCTGGAGGAAAGGGGTCCCAAATGCAGGAGAGTGAATATACAAAGAGTCGGAGCAATTTTAATTCAGAGTTGATCTTTGCTTGGCAAACATCTCTTCTGATACACAATGATTAATGCTTGGTGGGACAACCATTTGTCAGATTGATTCTACCCCCTGGTTTATCAAAGGCAATAGTGGGAGGGGGATCTTGCGCACCTTACCAGCTGGGCAGTGAGTTAACAGATGCTTCTGGGCCTGGTGTAGCTCATAGGTCTGTATATCAGCTTTTTGTCTTCACCTCTGGATTAAACCACAGATTCTCTACTGGTCCTGGGACCTAGTATGGGCAGGTGATGCCAGACATCACAAACCTCTGAGCCCTGACAGTGGGTAAACTCCACCTGATCCCCTGGATGCAAGTTTTGGAGGGAGTATGGTTATAATGCTTCTTTACAGAGCCTTGATTGACAAATTAGTCCACACTGGTCATCTCTGACGAAACTGCCCCTTTCAATACTGAACCAGACTAAGGTTCCCTGACTCATATCCATGATGGCACCTCCAGCCCAGGGATGCTGCAGCCAGGCTATTGGCGCCATCTCTTGGGAGGTCTTTTTCTGTGGACCTACCTAGAAGAATCCGTCCCCTGAAGGACCTGTGCATTTCCTTGTGGCCAGCAAGTGCTCAGCAATCTCCAATGTGAGTTCAGCAGCAGGGACTGGTACTGGCTTTTTTGTTGACTTCCCATCTTTTGCAAAGACTCCAAGAGCTAAAGTTCATCACCCAATTAGAGTCATCAAGACACGATCTGTCTCATAGGTTGTGCAAATCACTTCCTGTGTAGCTCTCTTCTGAGGCTGTGCAGGGTAGAACCTAAGATGATATTTGGGCCAGTATCCTGTTCATGACACCAATTTTAAGGGGGACCTGGAGGAGGAAGCTGTTTGGAGCGTAGCTGTTAAGTTGTTAAGCAACTTTCATGGTGTCCAGTATCATCTCCTCACCAGGGTGCTGACAAATAATAAAGATGGCAGAGGCTTTGGTAATGCTGTTACTGCTCCCTGGGATACAGTAGATGTTGCAGAGATGAAGGAGCGGGATTACACAGGTTGCAAGGGTAATTTTAACTAACAGGTGACATTTACTTGGCAAATGTTTCTTCTAATACAGTTTATGATACACTTGAATGCAGACAGAGATTACAATCTTTTGTACAGGTACAGAGGTTTATAGATTTTAGGCCAACAGCAACAGTTCACATCATATAGAAAGCAGGTCTTCTAACTCCTTTATATTCTCTGTCCATGTTCTCTGTCCTTGGTAGAGGATACCCTGGACTCTTTTATGCTCCTCAGTCTGCAACAGCTATTCCTTTGCCTATGCTGAGTTCTCCTTAGGGTTTCTTCTGCTCCCAGAGTCATCCAGTAGGCCTCAGTTCTATTAGCTTATCTGCTCCCTTTGTTCAGGATTCATGTGCTGCTACTACTACTGGATGCCCTGATTTTCTACACAGTGAACCCCACCAATCTACTAACTCTATGTCCAACCCTAAGGCTTGGAATACATGGCGACATGTGTCATGCAACAAAAAGGGAACAACTAAACTGCAACATACGCGTGACATTCATGGCGCACCAATGTTGTGCAACATTTTTGTACTTGTCACCAAAAAGTCTAATATTTTTTATAATTATATTTAAAATTATAGTCAATGGTATCACTCTGCGACATGCGACATGCTGCAACTGCGACAAGTCAGTCACTCAAAAATCCAACTTGGATTTTTTGCGACTGTTGTGTCACAGTCGCAGCATGTCGCATGTTGCAGTACGACACCATTGACTATAATTAGAAATAAAGTTATCAAAAATTTTGACTTTTTGGCGACAAGTAGTCGCACGACACATGAACTGTGTAGCCCTAGCCTAAATGTAACAAACACTTTTCTAGTTAGTGAGGTCCCACTCTCTGAGTTATTAGCATATTTCTCAAACCAGACATAACAGACATTCTGTCATCTTCTAGGCTTCTGAGGTGAAACGTTTCATATTTTTAAACAGCACATTCCACGTCAATCCATTTAGTCGAGGCAAAAATCACATAAAATTATAAAAAATTATTAAATAGTGCAATACCATATACAGGGGCAGAGTGGGAACTCAGTGGCTCTGGAAAAAAGGGTAGAAGTGGCTCCATGTTGTAGGCATAGCCAAACTGAAGGAATGGTCAAGCCAAGTAGCAGAGGTTAGCAAACTGTTAGGCATGGTCATAATGCTGGCTGTGGGGTCAATGCAAACAATAAGCCGCAGACATGTCTAATGTACAGGTAAGCAAGGCATGGCACTGATCGACAGGGCCAAAACAATAAAATCGCAGGTGCAGCACACACACCAGTTATGTAAATGTTTTCATTTTTTGAACATTCATGTTGCAGCATAAGTGACATGATAACTTTGTTCTCTGGGTTAGTACGATAGCAGGCTCAGCAATACAAAATTAGTTCACCTGGCATTATACCAAATTATATTTTTATTTACCCTGTTTATTGATCACCATGAAAAATGTGTTCACTATTGTTTATTATGAATATAGGAATACCAAAAAATGTTTTATGATGCTTAATAGTAAGCATGCTACAAAAACACATTTTTGCTCCCATATTTGTTAATGACCAGGGGCGTACATAGAAATCATGGGGCCCCATAGAAAAACTCAGAATTGGTAGGCTATCTGGAGGTAGGCTATCTGGAGCATCCAGCACATGCCTCAGGTCCCATATGAAAGAATATATACAGGTAAAACTTGAAAAATTCGAATATCGTGCAAAGTTCATTCATTTCAGTAATGCAACTTAAAAGGTGAAACTAATATATGAGATAGACTCATTACATGGAAAGCGAGATATTTCAAGCCTATATTTGTTATAATTTGGATGATTATGGCTTACAGCTTATGAAACCCCAAAGTCACAATTTTGAGGTACCCTTTGCTTAGGGAGTATGGATTAATTAGCTGACTAGAGTGTGACACCTTGAGCCTAGAATAGTGAACCTTTTTTACAAAATTCTAATTTTAAGCTGCATTAATGCAATTCCTTTTAATTTGCATTACTGAAATAAATGGACATTTGCACAATATTCAAATTTTTCGAGTTTCACCTGTATGCACTACAGTGAGCAGAGCTGAGGCTCCTGTCTGACTCTGACCCGAATAGCTAAAAGTACAGTCACCTTGCTGTAGCAAACAGCCCGTCTTCCTGTCAGCTCCTCTCATCTCAGCTCTGCTCCATCATGCAGAGCCCTTCTGCTGCTGCCTCCTTCCGACCTCAGCCTAGGAATAGTGTGAAGGACGTGACTGGCAGTGCTGGGATTAAACAAGCAAAGAGAAGTTCAGGAGGACCCAGGCCAGGAGGAGGGGAAGCATGTTGGATATACGGCAATTATCACTGCTGATATAAGTAAATACAGGGCAGGTACTTTACCGCGCTCCAGGTGTCAACCCTAGCTAGCTGTGGGAGCAAACTTCCAGTAAAGACATCACAGAGGGGCGGGCACATCGGGAACTGAGCTGCTACCTGATTGGAGGAAGCATTGCAGCTGCTCACTCTCCTCTCCCTCCCTCCTTCCACTCGGGGCCCAGCCTGCTGTTGTCAGCACAGCACTAGCGCTGCGCATAGTGAGGAATAAAAATGTAAATATGTAATGGCACTGGGGCGTTTAGGGTGGCAATGGTCCCCTTATTGACACTGGGCCCGGGGCTGCCGACCCAAACGCCCCTATTATAATCCGCCATTGCCGGTATTTATCTTTATACTGTTACTGGCATTCAGCGTTTATTCAGGTCAGGAAGGGGGCAGAGCCTTGCAGCCCGGCCGGCCCCCTAACCTCACGGGTCCCATAGCCAGTGCGTGGTCTGCTTATATTGACGGTACGCCACTGTTAATGACATTAAGGGCAAGTTCACATCTATGCTGGAAACTCCATTAAGGACCTCTGTCACAGCTTTTCTTTCACCATAAAAGAAAAGCTGGAAAGTAAAAGTGACTAAAATGTACTACACCAGTAATACTTTTTGTTTAATATTATCCAAGTAAAAATGCTTAAAAAGCTACTAAATAATAAAACTATTTATCTAATATTATGCTTGTGAAGAAAACAACAGTGCTTTTTAGACATTACAAAACTATACCCTTGTAAAAATGCAGTCTATAGTGTAATGGTAATTTGCTGCCTGCCCTGCAGAGCATCTCGGGGTCATATTCCTAGTAGAGACTTGAAAATAGTCCCTTTATGTAAGGTTTATGAAAAAAAAAAAAGAAAGTGAAAGTGTCTAAAAAGCTAGTAAAGTATAATACTAATGGGCACATTTATTAAGACCGATGTTTTAGACACCGGTCTTAATAAAGCCCTGGATCCGCTGAAGTTCAGCCATAAGCAAGGTCTGGGATGGACCAAAAGGTTGGCTGCAATTAATATATGTGCACCCAAGGGATGGAATAAATTACTTCTCTTTACTGAGTGCTTTGATTTGCTAGTATTCAACTAAAAGTGGGCTTCGCCCCATCACTGAGCAGCACACTGCAATATTCAAGTGGAGTGCCAACCATCTTCCTACTCCTCCATAAATTTGGCACATTCAGCGCCAGTAATAAATGTAAGACAGCTTCCTAGCTATCTTACCATTTTCAACGCCTAAAACACGCATAGAAAATGATGAATGAGACGGGCCTCCCGGCCCGTTTCCCTTCCCCTTGTCACACCCACAATTTTAGACCTAGCGTGAGCTGGGCGAAATCGCAGATAGAGGCACAACGGTAAGTTACACCACTATCTGCGCCTGAAATGCGCTCAATTCAGCATAGTAAATGATCTTCTATATACTTAACATTATGCCTGTGAAGAAAATAGTAATGCTGTTTAGTAGCTTCTTAGGCACAGAAAATTTAAACGATGTAACAGTGCAGTGTAAACTTGCTGCCTGCAACGCATAATATTTGGGTTTCAATTTCTTTGTTAAATTTCTCTGTGCAGTGAGATCCTCTCCCCCGACCCCTATCAAACGGAAGAGCCACACAGCTTGATTATTATTCACTGCACTGAAATGAATACTAACCGGGCTGGCTATGTCACAGACTCGAAGCTGCTGGGCATTGGCCTCTCAGCTTCTCTGCCCTTGACTGCAGTACTACTAGTACTGCTGCGCTGACGGCTTATGGGTTCTAGGTCCCCCAAATGAATTGACTGGTTGTTAGGCATGTTCTCTGCCACTCCATTCATTCTCTGTGGCACTAGCAGAGATAGAGTAGTTCTGTCCCATGTTTTTGCTTACATCCCATAGCGAACTTGTTGGAGAACCCCTATTCTCCCCATAACTGAGGTCCCTTTAACATACATGATGAAAAATACACTTACAAACTATAATAGCATTAGAGTCGTGTTTGTAAAAGGCAAGGAACAAATGCAGGAGAGCTAAGTTTATTGTCATTTGGCATCATGGACTGTGATATTACAATGTGGATGTCCATAAAACAGAAATTAAACCTCCAGAGTTGCTCTGACTCATTGATTTAATATTGTATGTTGTGGGTAGTTTTGAGCGAATCAAGGGACTTTGATCTGAATTTCAGGGAAAATTCGATTCACCGTGAAGCCAAATTTTCTGGCTGCACATGCTCTAGTGTTTCAGCGCTCACATAGGTTTAGGGTGCAGGTCGAATGTCACAGTGATAAAGTGTAACAGGTAATCGCTGTGAATTATTAAGTGGCTTACTGTGACACAGAGGCTGTGGACCGAATGTCCCCCTGAAAATTTGACTTAGGACTAGAACTACTACGCATGTTATTTAAGTAACCAACTGGTTTTCACCCTAGGATCTGAACTTCACTGCAGGGGAACCACCGAGCTACTAACTCTTGAAGTAGTCGCTGTTAAGTGACAAATAACCCAGGCAGGTAAAAAAAAAAAAGACATCAGTACATGGCAGCAAGAGCATCCTTGGAGGGCAAGCTGAGGTCAAGACAGGCAAAGTTTGAGTAGTACGGAGGTCAGGCAATAGGTCAGGACTGGCAGAACAGGGTTCATCTATAGTACACTTTTGCAGGAGTTGACAAGCCAGGAACCAAATATACCACAGAGAAGGCTGCCTTGGATGGAAACAAATTAAGAAGGGTGTGCACTGAGCCTTTAAGACCTGGGGAAAGCATAAATGCCCTATTGGAGAGAGAAGTAGGAAGGAGGCAGGGACAGCTTGCAGTTGAAGACAGTGTGGAGGGCAGAAATAGTACCCAATGGTAGCAGTGAAAAACCACTCATGCACACTACCGTATTATGGTTCCATTTTCTATGGATCTTTATTAAAACATCCATAGCTTGCAAATGGATGGTTTGATCATATTTCATGTAGAATTCAAAAAGAACATTTGACATGTTCCAGTGTACAGTATGGAGGCAGCAGAAGAGGACCTCTAGGCCAGTAGTACAAACCCCCAGGGTGTCGGTGCATGCCACAAGCTTATTCCCCGGAAGTAGTAATGAATCTTTTTTCATGGCACTACCGCAAGGATTGCGTGATTAAAATGCCATTATGTTTTATCTTTCATCTTGAGGAGCCCTGGTGTTTGAAAATGAATGATCTCATGGTGCACAGTATCACTCTCTCCAGAAAAAAAAATGCATTTTTAATGTTTATAAAAGCAAACTTGAAAAACTATATCCTCTATATAAAGAGCAGATAAGTAAGATTTTGAGTCTTCATGCGACCTCTTTAAAATAGACATATATAATTTGGGAAAAAACTATTATGAGTTCTCAGTCACATCAATGGTTAGGAAGCCCTTGACGTCAATAAACCTATCACATGTGAAGTTCACCAGCAGCTTCTTTTGTCCAGATACATAAGGTTCGATGTCCAAAGTAATCTTCATTGTCTGGTCAGGTTCAACAACATCAAAACTGTAGAAACAGAACAATGTTATTATTATTTTATTCGGTTAAGAACACCATAAAAGTGTTATCTTCGTTATATTCTAGCAACAATACAACCATTAGGAACTCAGCTCTAAGTTTTATTCGCGAGGCGAACATATACTCGCATTGTGAATTGATCTTAGAGCTAAGTTCCTACTGGCTGTTTTGTTAGAATATAACGAAGATTGAGAATATAGTGCTATATTCGTGTGATATTCGTTATCTTTGTCAATTCTAGCAATACAAGTTAACCATTAGGAACTCAGACCTAAGTTTCATTCGCGACACGAATATAAATTCGCGTAAAATTCGCAATATATAAAATCATGACGAATATTTGATTTTGACGAATATATGACGAATATTCAATCGAATATTCGCGAAATATCGCGAAATTGAATATGGTACCTCCCGCTCATCACTAAATAGTGGTTACAGAAGCCATCAGCTCTAGCTCCTTTGTAAAAAAAAAGGGGTATTTATCCTGAGAATGAAAGTTGCATAAAGTCTAAGAGCACTCTCACACAGACAGTGTCTGATCAGTCATTTCCATCACTGATCTCGAGTTAAAATCACAAATGAAGCCTACACAGATAGATAAAGTATAATAGAAAGATTTGCAACTATTCTTTCTTTTTGACTGGCTCCTGTTCTTGTCTCACAATCACTGATTAAACATTGACCAAGCATTAACTGTATGAAAGTGAAAGTCTTTTATTGATCACAGCCATAGAGTAGCCTGGTGCCATGACTCAACTGCAGCCATCCTATCAGAAAGCCTATTGGGCGAGAGTCCATGATGTCTTACAGACAACATTTAGCATTTAATTTGCAATGACTAAACTGCCACTAAGGCAATAATGTCACAGGTCCAGCCACCAGACATGACCACTACCTGCTCTTGTGGAGATCAACATAGAAACCTTCTATTGCAGGCCAGAGCTATAGGACGATATCATTTTGCAATATAATTTCGAAATATATTCCTATGGGATCACATGATATGGTTTGTGTACATGCAATGTCTCATGTTCACAATATCATGATTGCAAAAATTTCTGAATTGAAATTTCTGTGACAATTTCATCAAAACAATTGAATACCTCCCAACACATAATACCATTGCAGGCAGCTAATTGCATGTTAGTTTGGGTTGTAATCTCAACTGAGATCATATTGCAACACATCATCAAGGTGTCCTGGTTTAGAGAAGTGCTTGTAGCATGTATTACTACAGATGGCAGTAGTTTTGGATCATGCAGTGGTTCAGTGTATACTGTAAGTACTGGCAGAAACTTTCTCCAAATGTCACAGATTTAAATCCCATTGAGGACCAGGATTAGGACCCAGAATGTATTTTTGCAAATTTTTAGACCTTCGTTCAGTAGTGCAAATAAGGCAGGCAAGGAGTGTGATCCGTGAAACATGCTCCATGTGACGGCCTCATTTTCTTGAACTCAGCAAAATTCACTTCATCATAGTGATCTACTGTATAATGCTATGAGTTCTAGACTGATCGTCGGTCTCCAGTGAGCACATGACAGTAGACCCACAGTCAGAAAGGAATTCACAGCATCACAGATCATTATGGTGCAGTGGGTTCGGCTTGGACAGTCGGCTCGGGTAATGCAGGTAGAGTTTTTCACACTTGCCCATCTGAAATCATCTTTAGTGTAATGCTACATCACAAAGATTACCAGTCTTGGTTGTGTCTAGAACTGTATTCAAGTGACTGTGGCTGAACTGCAATACCAGACACAACCCATGGACCAAAGTGCTCTGAAAAAAAAAAACTGACTTATTTTCTTATCTTGAGCAACCACTTTATTAATGGATAAGTGAATAAGGTTTCTTTCAGACAATCTTGTCCTGGGCTGAATTCAAGCTCCGTGTGTGTGTGCGTGATTTCCCGTTATGGACACTGCTCGTTTCACAGGAGCGCACTGCATTGTAATGATTTATAAAGCTGTGTGTCTCTGTCTGACCTTGCAACTACTGAATTATACTGACATAATGTTGTCAGTAAAATTATGTAGAAGTGGGGTCATGCGGAGACACACAGCTTTATAAATTATTATAATGCCATGTGCTCCTGCGAAACAAGCAGTGTCCATAACAGGAAATCACACATGGAGCATGATATCTGCACAGGACAAGCTCATCTGAAATTAGCCTAACAGTGCAGGGCAATCAGGGAAAGTTACTGAACCTACAAATGGGAAAACATTCAGGGGCTATAACACATTGACAGTCGAGCTGTAGTAACCACACATGGGTTACCGCTAGTTGCCACGCAGCACCTGTACTTGCTGTGGTTGCAGGTTGCAAGTGCAAGTGCGGCAGAGCAATTAACAGTAATCAGCATTCACTAAGTCTCTGCTGTGTGTGTAATACCAACATTTGGTCTAACACTCATGGTACTACGGTAGCACAGTACCTACCTTTTCTTTACTTCATCTTTTGTTAGCCCACTGCCCTCAGCTGTCAGAACACAGTTTTTCACAGGAGTAGCTAACGGGTTAGTAAATTTGACCTCTACAGTCATTGGTTTGCCCAGCACAGCTGGCCCCAGAGCCTGAAAGAGGAAAATAAGAGTTATACAGAAATTATGTATGTTTTGTCTATACACTGTTTTATTATTTTTGATATATACTGTAACTGCATATATAAAAGTATTGGGACACAGATTACAAGTATAGATATTTTTATGACATGCCATTATAAATCCATACACATTAAAATGGAGTTGGTAGCTACAAGATTTTGGAGTGTGTCTGTGTGAATTTTGCCCATTCACCCAGAAAAGCATTTGTGAGGTCAGACACTGATATTGGATGAGATGGTCTGGCCCACAATCTAAGGACTGTCTCTGAAAATCAGGGACAGCCCCTGCTGATTCGGGACAGTTGGCAACTATACTAACCATGTCTTTATGGCTCTTGTTTTGTGTACGGGAGCACAAAAATGCTGGAACAGAAATGGGCCTTCTCCAAACTGTTCACACAAAGTTGGAAGCATACATGTCTTGGTACGCTGAAGCATTAAGATTTCCCTTCACTGGAGCTAAGAGGCCTAGGCCAACTACTAATAAGCAACCCCATAACATAATCTCTCCTCCACCAAACTTTACAGTTGGCCCAATGCAGTCAAGTAGGTATCATTCTACTGGTATATTAACCAAACCCAGACTCATCCATCAGAATGATAGATCTAGAAGTGTGATTCTTCACTCCACAGAACCTGTCTCCACTCCTTTGATAGAACCTTGTACTTTACATAAACAAGTCGCACGTTCGCACCTTATTGTTATCCCATTGATTGAAAACACTTGACTAATTTCACCTTCAAATTGTCTATTAATCCTAAGGGTACAACCACATGGTCAGGTGTCTGCATGCAGAGCTTAGACTGGATTGAAAAAAAAAATTGCAACAAATTCAGTGGCTCGCCTATGCTGAACAAATGGAAAATTAGGGGTGCACTGCTAACAGACCAACCCAATGTCTGGTATACGTGGAAAATAAATACAAATAATGGCTCCTGGAGTTTGGGGGTTAGGTTACTAAGCGTATTTTCGGCAAATAATTGGAAAGCACAGGGTAAAAATTTCCACTCAAAACATAGTCTATAAAGTTCCCCCAGTCACAGGAGGCAGCTGTGAAAAAATTTCGTAATAGTAAATGCGACGGTGCGTATTCCTTTAGGGGACATGCATACATACATACATACATACATACATACACTCAGCTTTACATATTACTAGCAGAAGGCTTTGCATGGGTATATTTCATCTATTTAATTTAATGTTCGTGTGTGTCTTTAAAAGATATCAACAGTATCCACTATAACAGTGACATCTACAATACCCTGACCCTTTAACAGTGACCTCCACAGCGGCCTGCCCCCTTAACAGTAACATCCACAGCGCCTTCCCCTTTAACAGTGACCTCCACAGTGACTGCCCCTTTATTAGTGACCTCCACAGTACTCCGTCTCGTAGTGATTTCAACAATAACCGGCACCCTTAACAGTGACCTCTACAGAGATCTGTTCCCTTAAAATGTGACCTCCACAACACATCGTCCTCTTAACAGTGACCTCTACAGCACCCCGCCCCTTAACACTGACCCCCATAGCGGACCATCCCTTTAACTGTGACCTCCACAGCAGCCTGCCCCTAGGGTGGCCAGAGGTCCGGTTTTAGGCCGGACAGTCTAGCTTTCACACTCCCTGTCCTCCGTCTGTGCTGTCTGAGCATGAGCTGGGTCACCCTCCCTTCCCACCCCTGCAGATGACAGAAGTTCATTTTTACCTTCATTTTTTCAATCACCGTCGGCTGCAGAGTGGGAGGGGGCGTGGCTTAGCGGGCCTGGGGGAGGAGTTTTTAAGTCTGTATTTTGACGGTGGCCTGAATGGCCATCCTACCTGCCCATGAACTGTGACCTCCACAGCACTCCGCTCCCTTAACAGTGTCATCCACAGCTCCCTGCCCCTTTAAAGCTGACCTGCAGCAGTGAAGAAAAATGGCTGGGTTGTTATGAAAACCTGGTGTAAAACAGTGTGTATGTGGAGACTAAGGACCTGTGAGCTTCTATTGGCTGATAATAGACAGGTTACCGTGTGTATGGCAGTTGGGACATGAAGTTGGGATATGAAGAGAAAGACCTGCAGGCTTCTATTATCTAATGTAGGTCATGTGATATGCCATATTTGCATTTTTTGGGAATATCTCAAGAACAGTATGTGCTAGAGAGCTGAGACCCGATCAAAAACCTTCCCAGACAGCTGATGTACCTGTGCGCCCAATTGCGTGATTGTAAGAGCGACAGTGTGGATTCCTTTAGCAGACATACATACATACATATATACATACACACATAAAGACACACACACACATACATACACTCAGCTTTATATATTAGATAATACATCAGCAGGGCCTTTGCTGTTAATAAGTAATAATTAATACAAAAAAGAAATATAAATAAAACAGTTCATGATTTGTTCATAAAACACTCATTGTGCAATATATCATATCAGTGAAATATTTAGCCCAACACTGTCCTCTGTTTCGTAGGTAGTCAATGCTGAACTGATTACACTTGATGAAATGATATATAGCAAGTCACAGATCAATTACGTTACCTTAGTTATGAGTGGTGGTTTCTTTAAGACAATGTTATTTTCTACAACCAGATCCCCCCAGTCTTCAACCTTACATACAGCCGTCACATTAATCGTATTATCTGTAGTTAAGGCCTTTTCATATTGGGAGTAGGCAATCTTTACAGGGATTTCTTTCTCTGTGAAGGAAGAAAGGGATGCAAATGAGTGTATGGCCTAAAAGTTTCCCGTGCCGATTAGGGCACTCTCTCCGCAAGAAGAGATAGTACCCTCCCACAAATCTGTGAAGGAAGAAATCATTGGTGTTTTTGATTTTTTTGTAAATTATATGCATATGACATTGGTTGCTCTGGCCCAATCATTGAATACAGATCATTATTGTAAATGTAGTTCATTAATGTAAATTATCTGTGTGTAGACTAAGGCCGCATGCACATGGCTGTATTACGGCCCTTTTCTATACAGAGCTGTAATGGGGCTGCCATAGATGTGCATGAGGCCTCTACTGCCCCAGTGTATGCCTGCAGTTACATATGGAGGCATACAGGTTCAGACAGAAAAAATGCATCTCTGTACGTATGGAGGTATTCTGCCCTAGGTCATCACCATTAGGTCATCTTGAGGATCATGGCTGTAGCTCGTCCATATAGGTATCTCTAAACATCAAATATTTCTATATATAATTATGTAAATATAATAATTATAAATATTTTATTTAAAAAAAGGTATGCAAGGTTGGTAATAGTGAGCAGTAACTTATTAAAATGGGGTTGTTTTAACTACCCTCTTAAAGCCAACCTGGATTAAAATTCCCCTAAATTTCAGCATCATTTCTACTGAGTCACTTCTACACTTCATTGCTCATTTGTCAGCTGCACACAGCATAGGGCTCATGCACTCTGTTGCGACAGCCTTCGAGTTGTACTGAGTGGTAATACGACACTCATCGATGCCTGCACGCCCACATACCCCTAATTTGGCCTCTGACTTTTATAGGATGCTAGACTAAGAAGGGAGAATATCTCAATATGCCTTACAGACCCACCATCTGTTTCTATTTTAGGTAGATAAATCGGAGGTTGCATCATTTTCCTGTTGTCTAATCATGTCTATTTTCATTTGGCACAGGATTTGTGTAGAAAAAGGATAATTCCACAAGAAAAAAATACTATCATTGGTAGTCAAAGGGGAAATACTTCCAAAGTCATTTTTCCAGGTGGCATATAGAAATGTTAAAAAAGAGGACATTGGTGTCTATGGAGTACCCCTGCCAAAGAGCCCTCTGTGCTCTGTAGAGCAGTTGAGCCCTTTTACAGTTGATCATCATAAGCCTCTGGCACAACATCAAAACTGGTGCAAAGCAAAGTTGGCTAAGTTGCCTATATCAACCAAGTAGATTACACTTTTCATTTTCCGAATGAGCTCTGAAAAATAATAGGTAGAATCTGATTGGTTGCTATGGGCAGTTAAAAAAAGTTTTCTTTATACCAGTTTTGATAGATCTCTCCCACTGAGTTGGATATTTCCCCTTTAAGGTCCCATGAGAAGTGATTGGTCAGAACAATGGATCACATTAGACATGCAATTAATAGTTTTTGGTTGATTGATTCAACACATCCAATACATTATCTCATATGTTGGATGTAGATTATTTAATTTTTAGAGTATTTTCATTTTATATGTAATTTAATGACTGAATTAGATCATTCAAAGTAATGTAAAAGAATACTTACCAAACTTTTTTTTCCGTTTGCTTGGAATACAGGATATACAAGCGGGTCCAGCCCGCCCATTACCTATTACAGGACAAGGAGGTTAATTGGAGCCATATCAGCTTGGAATTGTTCTTCCTACCCTGCGCTCTACTTGTAAATGTGATGAAAAATTACAAAAACAGTACAATGACATAGATTTCCTGCACAGGCTTTAATAATACAATTTATATGCTGCCTTCTGACCAAAGGAAGTGAAAATGTCAGTAATAGGTTTATTTTCTGGTTCCTTAATGTCTACAGGCAGCACCTGCAAGTGGACTAAAGTCAATAGGATGTTGGTCCTTTTGCTGGGTCTTGTTCAGTGAGTCTTCACAGATTTTAGGCATGACCTGTTGGGTTCATCGGAAGATCATATCATTTTCCCTTTCCACTGATATTCATGGATGAACGGTAATTGTGAAGAAAATATGTTCTCTGGTTTTAGAGATGTGGTTCTCCGATCACCGATTGCTCTCCTCTTGATGCTGGTAATAGGAGTAAAATGTTATTTTTTTGACCCAATGGAAACTCCAGTTCTACCTAAAGATCACCACTGTAAGTTAGTAGAAAGGTGTACAGATATATTGCTTGAAATATAGCTTGGAAATATTAGTTGCTTGGTTAAGTTCCCAAGAAGCCATGAAGAACACACCAAGGGCCAGAAGTTCATAGAAGAAGCAAGCTAATAACTTCTAGAGTTAGCCAAACTATTCTAACACACCTCCAAATCAAGGATCAAAAGACACAATTTACCTTCTCTTGAAAGATGAAGAATTCTTGACCCATATGTTCTCCTTCGATTTCCAAAATGTTCAAAAAATTTTATACATCTGTTAAACGAGCATGTTTTCCCACTTTGTGCAACTAAGCATCATTCATCAATGTAGATGCCAAAATAAAAAAAAGTCAAAGCTGCTGGATCCTGGAGGCACACAATCTTTGTTGTTCTATGGCCGGCCATAAACAGTAGATGAAAGTCGGTGAAGAAGATTAATGATTCAGACCATATGATGTGTGTGGCATCAGCCCAACAGTTCCATTATTGCAAATAATGGAGAAGGGCATCTCGGAATACATTATCCTTTGTTCCCTAAAAAAGTAAGTAGCTGAAGACTCTGGCAGCTGCATATTCACCTTCCCTATTGAAATAATAAAGTACTCTCAGCTGAGCCAACCATGAATGTTTACTGAGGAGTTGGGAGAGATTGCTTTTGGGTGAGCTGTGTACGGTGTATGGCTTGTCTGATCCACTGGAATCTGAACCTCCTCATGTTTTAACTTTTTCTGTATTTGAGAGCAAAATTTTCTGATGCTACACAAATCTGCAACAAAAATAATTATGTATACTCCATGGGAAAATACTGTGCCTGCTATCCATAGGAATTCACAGAGGAATAGTTCAAGAGGTCCCTAGGTAGCAATTACACTCAAATGAAAAAACCTGCCTTATACAATGTCTATAAAGACATCTAAAATCTTACATATACAGTTTACTTTATAATGTGAATCTTATCACTAGTTTTAAAGCAAACCATTTTTTAAACCTAGTTCACGATATATCCCAGCCAGCTTTCTTTATCCCATGTGCTCTCGGTGGATCAGAACACATTTATTATATGGCCTCTTTGCACTTTATGCACTTTTGGTCTTTTGTACTTCTTAGATTATGTATTTTGTTATTGCTGACTCACTGTAGCAACATTTCTTGTTATGTATACTGATAAGTAACTCTGATGTTTTTACTGTGGTCTGTGCAGAGCCGGGATGGTGCTCTTTCCTTGTCACCTCCTTTCCCCCACTTTATAACAGTTTTATGTATGTCATACTGTGATTTCTAATAAAGGAATTTATTTTTTCAGCACTTGCTGGGCTCCATTGTTTTTTGTTTCTTTGGTTTGTTAACTTTCAAAGCTTGTACGTAGTTATTGCATTGAGGTGTCTTTCTACTAGCCACAACACTTCATCTGTACCGAGAATTACAAAGTAAACTGGTGTAACACACATATACTACTTAAAAGGGGTTGTCCCACAAAAAATATTCAACATTTTTCAAACTAGCACTAGATCTGATTACTTTTGTAATTGTATGCAATTAGAACTTTTGTTATTCAATAAAATGTATCTGTGCAGAGTCAACTGATTCTTATTTTTCTTCATGTTTCTCTGTCCACCTCTGTAACATCGCTGAGGTGGACGCACATACTCAGTTCCATCCTTCAGGTGCCACCAGGTGTATCTTCTGTGAGAAGCTGTGACAGCTACATGGAGAGAGCTGCAGCAAAAAGGAAACAAACCTTTAACTGCATCAGTAAGGACACTCAATTGAGCTGCCATCTTGTAAAAAATCTAACAGAACAATTGGAGCACTGAATTGGAACAGTTTGGAGTCCATGTGAGGTACAGCTCTGGTTAAACGTTTGAAATACATGTTCATGTACTATATGATGTCTGATATTTATGTTTTACAATAATCATAGGATATCCACTTTCATTAAAAACAATTTTGTCATCCAACAGATTTTTTCAAGCAATTGATATTGTATTTTGCAGATTTTCTTCATCACCAAATAGCCTTGGATCGGATTCTTGATACAGACACATAACACAAAATACCCACTGGTACATTTCTCTCATTTTTTAGGGTCCTGGTATGGCTGAAGTCTTAAGAATATACTTTAGTGTGGAGACGTTGCTTATTTTATCCAAATATTGTGTCCAAATATATGTTATCCACATATATGACAGTAATGTGAAAACAGCACAAAATCTTACCTAGAAGTCTTTTATTTTTTATTCCTGTTTACCCCTTTAGTTCATGATTCCTGATTGTTTCCAGTTTAGGTTTTGTTCATGTCTTCTCATATTTTTGCTTCCTCCTTCAGTTATATACAGTATTTGTCCATGTCCCAAGTACTGCAGCTCATAAAGAAATGGTGTATTCCACACAAGACATTCTTGTCTAATTTAAGACTTTTGATTAATGATGGTGGAGGGGTCATATTTGGATTTGTATGGTGTATGGTGATAACTTTATGGAAGTAGATATTATACACTTTTATGTGCTTTCTTAAGACATTAAGGAAACCAGTTGCTTTTCTTTTCCGATGTTCAGAATGACATATTAGTTGTCTTAAAGATTTGAGCATCTCTCAAAGGGCACCTGTCAGTAGGGTTAACTATATTAAACCAGCTGTACTGCCTTGTAGGGCTGATCCTGCTGATTAAAATTACTCCTGTCCTGTGAAAATCTGTTATATTGTTCCCGAGAAAAAAGACTTTAAATCCTTATGCAAATGAGGATTTCAGTGCAGTGAGGGGTGCATCCTAGTCCCTTGCTCATCATCTTTCCAGTGCTGACTCCACCTCTTTGTGTATTGAAGCTCTCATTTGCAGAGAGTAAAAAAAAAAAAATTCTTGGGAACACCACAACTGATTTTCACAAGACAGGTATCATTTTATCAGCAGAATTAATGCTACTACTGAGTATGCCGGGTTTAATAGAGTTGACCCTGAACACAGGTGCACTTTAATATGCCGATTCAATTTTTCCTTTCATCTTCAAATAATATGAGCAAGATGCAGTACAATTCAAAACAAAGATACCATACGTAGACATAAAAGACACACTGATTGTATTGTATTGTATTATTGTGTTCTGTAAACTTTTTTATGTGTATAAAACCTAGTTTTGGCTGTACATGTATACCATTGTTAATAGTTATATAGGCCTGCGTCATGACCAAGAGTATTTTCTAAGATTGTATAATACTAGGGTTGGTTTACTTAAATGCCCAATATTGTATTTTTGGGACCCAGAGTTTTAGTCCGAAAATGTCTCAGTTAATTATCTGCTAGCTGGACAGATTTGTGTGCCCACTTTGGAGCTTTGCTTTCCCAATCACTCTTATGTAGGGGAATGCAAGATGAAAATCCCCAGGTATTGCCAAAATGGAGAGACATACTATTACTATTAGGAGAGACATACACTTCAGCTATAGTAGTAGCCAAGAGAAGATGTGGAATGAGCAACTGCAGCATTGGTCTGAGTCTTAAAGGGATTGTCTAACTTCAGCAATACATTAGCAAGTGCCTTGTATTAACTTTGCTTTTATGATAAATGCCATTTGCTGTGTGAGACAACCCGTTTAAACATGTTGAATACTGGACATCCATTTTGGCACAATTAAATGTAACATGTTGATACACAGTATACACACCTTCTGCTTTCATTAGCTCTGCTCGGCTTTTCCACTGTGGCGAGTATGCTTCTTATACACTTTATATGGATCTGTACTCCACAACCTGGAAAATCTGTGCGGAGTTGATGAAAGCCAAAGGTGCAGAGCTCTCTGAGAAGCACTACTAAACAT
The DNA here is from genome assembly GCA_033119425.1 of Bufotes viridis. NCBI lineage: Eukaryota > Metazoa > Chordata > Amphibia > Anura > Bufonidae > Bufotes > Bufotes viridis. The sequence goes on along the minus strand of CM065594.1, from coordinate 242,156,397 downwards.
TTGTGAATTCAGCTTATGATTTTTATGATTTTTTATAGACCCCACAATATGGCCAGACCCATGGTGGTGATAATATTCACCTGATCACTCTGCTGGTTTCCAGCTCTATAGCTGCTTTGCGGGGTCTTCAGGTTCCAGGTCTCCACAGGTCAACATCTGGTTTGATCACTGCAGCCAACAACTGGCCACAGTGGAGACATGTCACCTGTGCAGCACATGAACAAATGACTTGCTGTATGAGTGACACGTCACCACTGCGGCAAATCATTGTCACTGAATGTTAATGCGGGGAGACCCAGGACCTGCAGAGGTAATAGGGGACAGCGATGGAACTGGATTACCGCGAGTCTAGCCATACTGTGGAGTCTGTAAAAAAATTATAAATGTGAAAAAGCCCTTTAATTACCTTTTAAGAGTCAAAGTTACCAATGTCACAGAAGATTGCCCTACCCCAGTAGTCATTATTAATTACATTAACAAAATATCAAAATGATAAATTAAAAGTTTTGCCTGATTTAAAAAATAATTTTACGCACCTCATTAGGACATTATAAATAAAATGAAGAGTAACTGCAAGGAGAGCCTCCATTTTGAAGGACCCAAATTGTTGGTATATTACCATTGTTTTTAAAAAGAGTCTGTCAGCAGTTTTGACCGTGCTAAATTGTTGACAGCACTAGGCTGGGGCTGGGGAGAATAGTACAAACATACCTTTTGTGGAACTTTTCTAATCAGGAGTAGTGTGAATATGAAATTTTATTCTGCCAGATTCTGGTTATGCAAGTGCCCAGGAGGCACAGCTTCACTGTTCATTTAGGTGCTTGACCGCCCCTCTCCTCTGAGTGGAGGCTATACTGGTCTCCTGTTGGATGCTACATTTGTCACAGAGAGAAACAGCTCAATGCAGAGCAAAGAGAGCACTTCACAGTAAAACACCACCTTCTTAGCACTGGCAATTGTAGGACCAAATACCTGGGGGCACTACAATTTGTAAATAGTTCACATTGCTACGTATTTTATTGTTTTCTTCTGGCTGTAGTTACCAGCTAGAAATAGATGGCAAAGGTTGGCAAGGAACAGGGATAATCACCTTGTTCCTCCCCTCTTGGTAGGAGTGGGCTGGTGCTGCTTCTTGCCAAGAGAAGGAGTTCCTGTTCCGCCACACAAATACATATCTGCACTTGCAATGTTGAGAGTTTTATTACAGGTGCAGTGTGTTTGAATGGAGGAGACTGACTGATTTGCCTGGTCACATGACCGTCCATCAGCAGCCATTTTATGGAGAAGTCCTCTGTGTAGACAGCACAAAAGATGACTAACAATGGTGAATACCTTATGAAATCTGGAAAATGGTGCAGAATTTTAACAAGAACTATATTAGTAAGAAAGTGGCCACCCTTTTTATCTCTGGCCTCATTCTTCACTATTGCATTGCCACTGCATTGATCCCCAGGGAAAAACAACCTAAGGGAGTATACCATGACAAAACACTTAATCAGGGCCACTACTACTCTCACCCTCGGCATCATCTCCTCAATGGCTTGCTGAAAATGTCATATTCACACTACCTACAAAAGGTATATTTGAAATGCTCTCCCCAGCCCCTACCAAGTGTTGTCAGCAGTTTAGCATGGTCAAAACTGCTGACAGACTTTATTTATTGATCACCATGAAATTCTTCATTTTTCTTCAGGCGGTGCTGCAGAAGAATTGACTTGCTATTCCCACCTACCAACTTCCCTCCAATCACAGCTGATCACTAGGGATCCCAGCAGCAGGAATCCTATAATTATCTTTATGTTTAGGAACCTTTCTAATGTTTTACAGGATTGTATTAAGCAGGCAACCCTTTTCATTTATGCAATTGTAAAAAGAGCAGAAGCCCTGTACCTTCATTTGGGCTGAGGTTCACAGTCACAGACTGGTTGAAGAGCTTTCGTCTCACAGACTTGTTGTAAACAATGGCAGCTGCGCTGATATTGACAGTGACATTTCTGTTTTTCTGACTTAGGTTCTTGAGAGTCAGGATTGCTTCAATGTCATCTCCAACCTTGGGCGATCCAGAAACCGATATCTCACCAGATACTTCAGCTTCACGTCGTGAGGCAGATGCAGAATTTCCATCTGCAGAGAATGGTACAAATCCTGATCCCAAACCAATCAACCGCAGAGCTTTATTGTACGTTTGCCTCTCTTCTGATGAACCTAAAGATGTAGAGAATATTAATATTTCTTTACTCAATGGTCTCAAACCTGTGGCTCTACAGTTGGGAAACAACATATTTCCAGCATTTCTTGACACCCTGTGGCTGTCCACACGTTAAAATCCACTGGCTGGACAGCCAAAGGTGGAGTCCACTACATCATTGGTTTTGTTTAATATGACTAGGTAAGAATAAACTACCTTCAGGATATTTGTATTCGCTTGTGATGTTGATGTAACTATCATTCCCCACAGCCTTGGTACAGATGAATAGTCCAACTTTTGTCTGATTCTTTTCTCCGATTGTTTTTCTTCCATCTTGTTGTACAATAACTTTAACCACATCTGCATTTACTTCCGAATATACAAAGCGAGTGTCATATGGTATATTCACATCCCCTTCTTTCACTGCGTGTTGAGATGTGGGGCCCAGTTGGAAAATTCCTAAAAAACAGAAATGTGGATCTTACATATAAAGATACCAATGTGCTGCTCATATTATACGTTACTTGACACAAAGTAAGCAGTTAGAAAGGCTATGGAGGCCAATTTTTGGAATTGCTTTATACAAATAATTCTGAACCATTGTTGTTATGCAGGCTGCATGTATTTTATTACAATGCAGGCTGCAGAAGGCTGTTCATCGTGAAATATATCAGTTGGGCTGTAACGATGGCTCTTTTGATCTCCTGAACTCTCATGTAGGACCAAATCCAGGAATAAGTGAAAGAAAAACGCTGAACATTTCTAATTTTAAAAAAATTGCGTAAATTAAGTTTTTCCCTTAATATGTAAAATTTAAAAAAATGGCACAAAACTGTCCATAGCCTTTCATTTTGCGTGTGATGTAAAGTTATATGTAATGCGTAATTCCTGCCATGGTGATGTGCTGGATTATATGCCGCAGCCCTGGTAGTGTTACTTCTCTCCTGCTGCATAAGTTAACACAAATAGAGTACAATATTTAAGGACAGTAGGGCTGTAGCCTGGTCCATTCAGGAGAGTGGGAAAGGCCAGCCATGGAGGCGGTATCATTCTTGTGGAAAGGAGTGGAAAAAGAAGAAGACTGTAACTGGACTACCGCCAACCATGGCTAAAATAGAACACAACTAAGACATGATTTCTGTATGGTATGAGGCACCCCCACGCAAGTGCTCCTATCATGGCTCCTGAGATGGTCATCAGTTTCCTTTCGTTATCTCTCAATAAATACCACTAAGTAAAAAAAAAAAAAAAACTACTATTAGGTAGTCCATTAACCTACATAATGGTTTCCAGAGTATGTTCCTGGTGGAAAATTAAGGACTACCATATTAACCTATTAGAAGCGTGATCAAGATTTTTAGAGGAGGCATTGACTAAGGCCTGTATTACACCAATAGTTTATCTGACCAATATCTGTTCAATTAGACCAATAGTTGGTGTGTAATAGGCCATCTGACCAATGATTGGTCAGAAAATCTGTCAGATAATCTGTTGGTGTAATACAGGCCTAAGACAGAAAGTTGACATCTGACACCTAGGACACTGAGATCCTCATAAACTTCGACAGAGGCCCAAAGAGTGCCCTTAGGCTGATAGATGTCAGTATTCTCTCTTTTTTTTTTTTTTTTGCTTATGGAATAGCACACCAGTTAGTACTATCCCATACAGAGACATCTAATAAAAAATAAAATATAGTATGTTTGTTTTTTTAAATGGGATCCTGTGGGTGTCAAAAGCTGAAATATACTTATATACTATATAATGACTACCACTGCAGCACACAGTGTGAAAGTATCAACTATTGAGATGTTCAGAGTTAATAGCGTCACTGCATTTACATCTTTAAATGGGTTTTCCGGCTTCACAATATTGATGGTCTGTCCTCAGGACAGGTCATCAGTATCAGATCGGTGGAGGTCTGACACCCTGCAGTCCAGGTGATTGATCATCTGTTTGAAGGTTCCCCACTGCCGGTATGAGCACAGCACCCCACTTACATGGTTACAGGGTAATCATAGCCCTATTTAAGTGAAAGGGATAAAGTTGTCATTACACTGCACCTCCGCTACCATGTAAATCATGTGCAGGTGAACAGTGAAGAGGCTCCAGCGCCACTGCCGCTTCAATAGCTCATTGGGAGTTTGCTCGGAATCCAACAATACAAAAATACAAGCCTCAAGCTGTCTGACACAACTTTTTAGGTTCAGTGTATCTCTTTAAATCAGCATGTATCAGATTGATATTGAACTTAAAGAGAAGGGGAAAGGAAGCACGGTAGTTCTGTTCACATGCTTTTCTATATCTTTCAATGATATAAATCAGAGTTAAAAAAAAAATTCATTTAGATAGACAACAAGTATTTCAGTGTGTTTTACCATCACTCATCTCTTGAGGAGTTGAATCATATATTTGCCATCCATTATATCTTGAGTCAAGACCAGTCCGAACAAGCCAGGCCTCATTCCAGCAATGGAAATTCCTAGGAAAGATCATAGTTTTACTAACCGGAAATAGACATCCAATCGCCTTATATGACCCTCTGACCATCCTTAATGTTAGTGAACACAGATAGAGAAGACTTAAACAACGCCCCCCGTGTAATGTACATAACTGCAGCTGCTACAGGATGGACAACTTGCCTGTTTTTGATTTTTCTTTTTGGAGGTGGGATTTGAGTTAATAGACGCCTATTTGCCATAGGAAACAGTGTGTCTTGCCCTGGAGGACCTGTCACATCTGTACATTACATGGGGGGCTGTGTAATTCTTAATTTCACCTGTGGTGGTGCTGTAACATAACTGAACACTTGTTTCTGGATTCCCTCACAGATTACAGTTGGTTGCCAAGGATCCCGGCAGTAGAACAACCTAGGCTCAGCTTATCAGTGATGGATTGTCCAAAGAGAACTAACCCTTTAAACAGTTACACTGTTTAGTTCACTGTCAGCTGAATTGGAGTCCGGGCTATGGGGACTGATGAATATTTGTGACCTATCTATTGACATGTTAGCAAATCATAACTATAAGAACTTACATTTAGTAGAGAACAATAATTTGAGCTACAAGGTATTATATAGTATAGATGCAAAATCTAAATTTACCAATTGGTTACTTATTCTGTGCATTTAGAAACCTCGTTAAGCCACTATAATTTACATAAAAGCACAAATAAGGGTACTTTCACACTTGCGTTAAAGTTTTCCAGTATTGAGTTCCGTCACAGGGGCTCAATACCGGGAAAAAAAGTTTCAGTTTTATCCTAATGCATTCTGAATTGAAAGCATTCCATTCAGTATGCATCAGGATGTATTCAGTTCAGTCCCTTTACGGTATTTGGCCAGAGAAAATACCGCAGCATGCTGCGATATTTTCACAGGTGAAAATTCCAGAACATTTGCCGGAATGCCGGATCAGGCATTATTTTCCATTGAAATGTATTAATGCCATGTTCCAGAAAAACTGAGCCGGTTTTCCGGTCTGCACATGTGCAGACCTTTAAATCTGTGAAAATAATAAATACCGGATCTGGTTTTCCGGATGACACCGGATAGACGGATCCGGTATTGCAATGCATCCAGATCCGGAAACAAATGCTATCCATTTGCAAACGGATTTCCGGGTCCAGCAGGCAGTTCCGGAAACGGAACTGGATGCCGGAATCCTCTAACGCAAGTGTGAAAGTACCCTAAGACAAGTAAAGAGACTGTGATTTCACACAGACTTTTATGAAATGGCTAATGGCTCAGTGGTTAGCAGAGCACAGCTCTGCTATGTATTGTCTATTCCAGGGGTAGGCAACCCCCGGCACTCCAGCTGTTGTGAAACTACAACTCCCAGCATGCATACTTGCTCTGCTTTTCTAAGAAATATCATAGAAATGAATGGAGCATGCTGGGAATTGTAGTTTCACAAAAGCAGGAGTGCCAAAGGTTGCTGACCACTACCATTATCTTCCCACTAGATGTCAGTATATACCACTGTGTATAGCACTACCATCATCTTCCCACTAGATGTCGGTATATCCCACTGTGCATAGCACTACCATTATCTTCCCACTAGATGTCAGTATATTCCACTGTGCATGGCACTACCATTATCTTCCCACTAGATGTCAGTATATCCCACTGTGCATAGCACTAGTATTATCTTCCCACTAGATGTCAGTATATCTCACACATTAGGTATATAGGAGTTTCCATCCAGTTGTTCTACACGTTTGCAAATGTCCAAAAATGATGATAAAAAACTAAAAGTCCTTAGTAAGTGAAGCCAAATGCTGTGATTTGGTTGAGGATGTTGTAATATACTACTTACCATATACTATCATCACTTTCTGTCACGGGCTCCCCGTTCACATCATAGTGTTCCTCAATACTCAGGCTACCATTTGTGTCATGGGCAGAATTGTAGTTTGTGATCACTCGACTGGGAATCCCAAGTGCTCTGCTGACTGAGGAGATGGAGATATATGATAAAACATTTTTCTTTTCATGCAGTTATGTCCCAGGCGGTGAGTTATATTGATTTCAGTTAAAACCTGGATAGGAGAAGAAGCTAGCTACTTCCTCCATCATTCATGCCAACAAGTCCCTTAAAGGGGTTATGCCATGATTGATGTAAAACAATTAAAATAAGACACCATGTAGTACATGGCAATCTCTTTCTAACAAAGCTAGAACCAGCCTTGGACCCAAAGATCTTCCTATTCAATGCAATAATTATTTAAGGCTGGCAGCTCCAGGGGTGTGTCCTTTCTGCAGTAGCTCTCTCTTTATCACAGATCAAAGGACGTGTCCTTTCTCAGGTGGGGGGGGGGAATGGGGGGAGTGTCCTTTCTGCTGCAGCTCTTTTCCTGTAACTGCTGGCTGGTGGCAGTTGAACATTTAAACTGAGCATGTGTGACCACCTCAGTGAGGTGGATGGGGAAATAAGGAAAAGAACCAACAGCAGGTGGTGCTATAAGGTACATTTTATTGAATAGTTCAGGGGCTATATTAAATGTTTCATTACATGCAATTAAAAAAATATTAAAATCCAGGTGCTGGTTAGAAAAATGTGCCCAACCGCAACCCCAGAATCACAAAAGAGTCCAACCGCATTGGTTTTTTTGCTATTCTAGGGTCACGGTCGCAACAGCTTGTGAGCCATGCTGCGACTCCATTCAGTTATGTAGCGATCCTAAAATGTGCAACAGTGTAGCGGCAATTATCACAAACGAACTGTTTGTTCCTGATAATTGCCTGCTCATCAGAGGAGATGAAAGCTGAATTTACGTACATGCTGAATATGGGCATCCCTGTTTACACAGGACAATCTACTGGTCACACTATGAACAAGAGTTTACTTGTTTATCGGGTGATCAACTGCACACAGGTCAATTATCGGGAATGAACTTTCACATGAAAATTTCTTCCCCATAATTAGCTTAGTGCAAGACCAACAGGAGTCAGTCACACCTCCAGCTCCAGTACAACTGCAAAAAAAGGGAGTCAGTCAGTACATCCCAATGTGCAGGTGCACGCTGCCATGGCTAGAAACACCTGCGCATTGAGATGTGCTGGCTGACCCCCTTTTTTTGCAGTTGTACTGGAGCTGGAGGTGTGGCTGACTTCAGTTAGTCTTGCACCCCTGACTAGCCTGTCTGCCCCATAGGTTGATTTTAATCAGTGTACGTATAAAGCTGTAGCCTGCTCTCATTGCATTCACTGGAAGCTGTCTGGCACCAGGAGAATTATAGAATGGGCTCAGCATGCATGTTGGTAGCTGCATTCCCTGGATTTAATGGAGGCCGTTATGGCACCAAAAATTGTAAAAAGCAGAGTGGACCCAGCATGCATGTGGAACCTGCACTCCCTGAATTTCACCCTGGGTTCAGACCTGAGCGTTCTTGAAACACGCATTTTACGCGCGTTTTTGTCGTTCTTGTGATTGACTACTGTGGTGTCAATCACAAATCACAATCACAAAACGCGCGACAAACGCCCCAAAAAAAGCTCAAGTACTTGTTTATGCGACGGGCGTTTTACAGCGCGTTCAAACGCGCTGTAAAACGCTGAAGTGAGAACCAGGGCCATAGGCAAGCATTGGTTTTCATGTGTTGAGCGTTTTACAGCGCGTTTGAACGTGCTGTAAAACGCTCAGGTGTGAACTTAGGGTTATGGTGGCCATTATGGCACATACACAGGTAGTATTTAGTGTCAGGTTCCCGTCTTACAGAGATCGCCTTAACGTTTGGCAGACGGGCCCAAATAATTTTGTACAAAATGCATTTGCCAAGAATCTCAAATTTACAAAATAAGCGTAGCATTAGCACCAGAATATTTTCTCTACCTTTGGCATTATTGTACTTTATTTGTGTTTGCAGAGTGCTGTATTTTTTTTTTTCTTCTTTTTGTTTCAGTCAGCATTAAACTTACCAGTGCAGAGAACACCAGCAAATACCCAGCATTGACCATATTTAACTGGCTGTCGTTGCTCGTTCCAAGCCTTCAATAAACCAAGGCTTCCATTCCAAGTGCTAGGGTTTGTGCCATCAGAATATTCTCCACTCCAATTTCCCATCACCACACCATTATCGTCTTTACTGTTGATCTGGGAGGAAGGAACATGGGATTAATCCAGACCAGATAGAAACCAAAGTTACCCTCCTGGTGGGACAATACTGCAACATGTTGACAATCAGATAACCCAAAACCTAGAATAATGAACAGGCTAAAGCCAACAATTACATACATGCAGGTAATAGACAAGATAAAACATGAGGAAAATCCTGCCCAAACCAGCTTTTAATATGGGTTTTGTGGTGTATGCATCATCTAATTAGATGGAGCCATCTCCTGCACACAGAGCAGTACATTGATATAGATACGAAAATGAAACGGAGCACAGTAAAAACCTGTTCCGAGAGACCTTGTGAAGTACAGACATTCGGACAAGTACATCTTCCAAATTTAGACCTGACAGTAGTGTTGAGCCAAGCGAAGCATCCAAAGTAAAATTCGGTCTTAAATTTAGGAAAAATTCGTTTTTTTTTAAAAAGCTGAATTTCTTTGTCCTTCATCGTAATGAATAATTTTTCCTAAAGTGGCGGCTGGAGTTGTCTTAGAAAGAACGGAAAAAGGAAATACTCACCTCATCAACTTGCTTGCGCAGAGGTAGCCAGCTCCTCTCGCAGGTCTTTTTCTATCAAGAGAGGAGTGGACTGTTTCTGCACGGCAATTGGATGAGGTGAGTGTTTTGTTTTTTTAAAACAAAAGGCCATATTTCACTAGCACATTGCCGTTCTTAACGGCCAATAGACGGGTGTATTTCTGTCTAAGCGGTCATTAAAACAGTCCCATTGATTGATAGGCTGAATTTGTGATAAATTAATTCTTAACAAATCTCATTTCTTGTCAAACTTTGGCGAAGCAGCCAAATAGAATTTTTCAAAACTTAACTCATTATTACCTGACAGTGATGAGCTGATGAGATATCAGCTCATCACTGTCCGGTAATAATGAGTTAAGTTTTGAAAAACTGGTATCGGCATCTAAGTTGCCAAACATGTAATTCACGGTCCTATCAAGTCCTCCAGGACACAGAGTTTTCTATTTGTAGCCATCCCACACATGGATGGAAGTCCAAATTGTGGTCTTCTACCACAGTAGTACCTAATAGTATATCCCGATGATTGTGTGGACACCAAATCTGTGATCACATATTATATTTGTTTTTCCTGTAAGACTAGGTTCACATTTGCATTCAGTAAATCCAGTAGCCTGTTCCGGCCCGAGGAGCAGGCTACTGGAATTACTGTATCTCGCATACCAGACACTGCCGGGTTTCCAGCATAAACACTGGCTTTCTGCTGGAAAAGTACCACTGCCTGCAGCAGTAGAAAGCTGACATTCATGCCGGACACCTGAGGGATCCCATTATAGTGAATATGCCGGATATAGTAATTGCTAGAACAGACTACCGGATTTAACAAATGCAAATGTGGTCATAGCCCTACCAACAAAAAAAATATTAAACTACTGTGTATTATTGATTGATGTATTGGCATAAACATGATGGTAACATTGCTCTTCTATGGATGCTGCCCTTATAAAGAATATAAAGGCTATGTACACTTTTAGGGGTAATTTTTTATTATTGCATTGTACTCATTTTGAGCTAAAAATCATTTTAATAAATTGGTCTTTATTAAAAATTCAGAGCCCTTCTCTCTGTACTGGGCTGAGTTTATCTAGCAGCAGGATCTAAATTTTCTCTCTGCTCCATCAGATAGCTAAACTGAGGGGCTCCTTACCTCTGATCGCTGACCTTATGAACACTCATTATAGCTCAGTTCTTATCTTATTGATAAGAATATGGTTCAAATAAGTGTTTATGACCTATTTGTAATTTAAAGATAAGGGTTGGCACAAAGTGAAGGTTAAAGTACATTCACTCAGCTATAAAAAAAAAAAAAATATTAACCTTTTGTGACAGAACTGCTTACTATTTTTTTTTTAATAAAAACCAATTGGAAAAAATGATTTTAGCTCAAAATGAGTAAAATGCTGTCATAAATAGTGGTGATCATGAATTTTCGAATTGCGAATTTTAATTGCGAATATTGGCACTTCGAGAATTCGCGAATATTTAGAGTATTGCGAAATATATTCGCAATTGCGGATATTCGTTTTTTAAAATAGCAGTTTATGCAAATTTTATGCACATTTTTTTATATGCAAATTTTCGCAATCAAGAAAGTAATCATTTTCTTGATTGCGAAAATTCACATATAAAAATTCACATAAAAAACGCATAAAATTATGCGAATGTTTATGCTAATTGCGAATTTTTATATGCGAATTTTCACAATCAAGAAAATTATGACTGGAGATTACGACTTCGCGAATTTTCGCGAATATTGCCCCTGCCACTCATTACTAGTCATAAAAAAAATTGCCCACAAAGATCTACATAGTCTTTAAAATAAATTAAACACCTATTTACATGTGCCCCAAAACCCAAAATGATGCATAAAAATCTACAATCTGCAAAAAAAAAATTAAAAGTTTTGGCTAGGTCTTTCATCCAGATTTCACGTTGGTTTGTGTTCCTCGGGATATACGTGTCAATGTTCTGATTGTGGTCTATCACCCCTCTATGCACGGACTTCATGGGGAGCTTGTGATAGGCTTGTGTTTACACACAGCAGCCAATCGGAGGAGGCAGAGCTGCAGGGGGAGGGAAAGAGCAGCAGCCTGAACTAATGATGAGGCAGAGGTGTGTCTCAGACTACCTCAGATGCCCTGTAGGCACTGTAGCTAAAGTGTAGTCACAGATCACAGCACAACACTAATGAATCTGAGCTGAATACCAGCCAAGCAGCAAGCACTGAAAAGATAAACAGCAAGAAAAGAAACACCTTGGGGTACTACTGACTTATATATCATTTTGAGCTCCTGACAGGAGTGTTGGTTTGAGGCCAATGCTGGTCTTTGACAGAAGGGGTTAATATGGAAAATAAATTGATGGAAACAATTTGCTAGATAACTTCTGCTTTCATACATAGGTAACTGCACTAGCAAGAAAAGCCATCGTCTACAAAAGAGCAACCCCTGCGTTCAATTTATGCTACGTTGTCCTGCCACAATATAATTAGTACCACACACCCTGTCTCCTCAATGTAATCACTGTTAACAATATTTACCAGCTAACTGAGTTGTCTGGGAAATCATTTTCTCCTAGGGCTTCATATTAAATGAATGTAATATATGTAGGATCCGAGCCAAGAGCAACACACAAGAATGCTCAATAGTAGGTTCACATTTACATGTTGCCAGGACTGAATATCTTCAGATTAGGGTTCAGATGTAGCAGTAAACCTTAACTCAATACTTGAGTTAAATGCACAGTTGCAGCAAAGTTTTACCTTTTTCAGTGGGTTTTGTTGTGCTAAGTGTCACTTTAATGTTTTCTGCAACTGTGTATTCAGTGTCAAGTTAATGGGGTTGTCCAAGATTAGAGAACCATGACTGAGTAATCGTCTCTCAGCGTCAACAGCTTGCAGCCAATCATTGGCCACAGAGATGACCTATCAACCATGCGACACATAACTGGGTTAAGTGCAACATGGATGACAGGTTACTGCTGTGGCGAGTGATTGGATGCAGCAGTCATGTGCCACCAGTCAACAGGCTGTTGATGTATGCATAGACCAGACCTGCAAAGCGGTGGAGCGATGGAGCTGGAACCCAATGGCATGGTATGTTCAAAACTGCGAGTCCGCCCACTCTGTGAGGTCTGAAAAAAAGTTTCTGAGAAAGCTGATGGCGAAATGCGCGTCGGGGCGTGTTCCTTCTCACACCATTGATAGACAATCCTGGTTGGTATTATACTATGCCTTTTTGATTATGTATGAATACTTTTAAATATATGTGTGTATCAAGCCCTAAATTCTAATATTTATTAACTTGGGCTACACCCCACGTTTATATACTATTTTCTCTACTTGATTTGGGCTTGATATCAGGGGTTTCAGACCTTATTGGTCTGGCTTTGTAGTTTTTGTGGATTCATGCATTCTGGTCTTGTGATATTTAGAACCAACCGGGTTTCATCTATTACACTTATTTTGATGAATGAAATTTCATGGTGTTGATTTTTGGACTAATTTTTAATTGATTTTAAATGTCTGTACCAATCATGTTTTCTAATTATTATTCAATGAAACTAGATATTTTTTGCTAAATACTACGGTTTATTTTTGACTCTAAATATCATGAAATTGGGTTGGTATGTTTGTGGATATTGAGTCTGTTACTTATTGGGAATTATTGTAGGTTTAATACAATTCCCACCATGCCCTGCTGTAGGCTGATAGCTGTAAACAGTCTTTGCATGCTGGGAATTGTAGTTTTGGAACAGCTAGAGAGCCGCAGTTTGCCCATCACTAGGTTAGATCGTGATATAGTGTAGCTGATAGGTTCCAGTGCAGGGTGTTAGGTAGTGTGATTGGAATTACTGTGCTGTGATAGGGAATCAGGATTAGTGTCTCTGTAAGACACAGTGCTCTGATGTCACAACAATACATAGTGCACCAATCAATAATATCCACTAAGACCTGATAAAATGTGAAGTTGCACGTATTGCGCGAAAAAATATGCATCATTAGTGCCGATTTGCGCAATCGCGAAAACAATGACTGGCGATCGCAAATTGTAGAATTCGCAAATTTATTGCAAATATTATGCGAAAAATTTGCGAAATATCATTAAAACTAATATTGCCTATGCCGCTCATCATTATTGTTTACTTTACTTTTTTTAATATTTTAATTTTTATTACATTTCCAATGAGGTGGTTTTGTCAGATGTTCCCTTTAGCTCTCTGTCTCTGATTCAAACACTGTGAAAACAGAATCAACGCCGCGGTCATTAGTAATAATTAGTGTTGAGCGAACTTGTATTTTAAGTTCGGCGTCCAAAGTTCGGGTTCAGGTTATCGAACAATCCCGCTATGTATTCCGCTACCACGGACCATAACAGAATTTGGAATCCATAAGGGGTTTCTTCAATAAACCCGAACGCTAAACTTAAAAAAACAAGTTTGCGCAACCGTCTTTCACTGCTCTACTTCCTTCTTCTCCTCCACACAGAGCACAGGAGCTCTGCCCCTCATGTCACATGATCATTATACCAGGCCCTTTACCACCTCTTATCCAATCCAGTACTGAGCCAGCCCCCTGCACTGATCACATGACGGTGCCATCACCCCAGGTCCTTAGTGTTGTGTTGTCCAAGGTTCGGTTTCATCGAAGAATCCCGTTATGGATTCAAAATTCCATTATCGTCCGTGTTAGCGGAATCCATAACGGGATTCTGCTATAACCTGAACCCTAACTTCAGACGTCGAACTTAAAACACAAGTTTGCTCAACCCTAGTAATAATTACTAGTGCACACAACCCGTTTAGGCACTTACTATGGCACTCAGGACCCTGCAGATATGTGAGGGGTCATTGCGTCGCCTTACATCCTCCCGTTGGTTTCTTCTGAAGCTTAAGGTCGAATCCAGTAGGAGAAAGGTGGTATACAGAACATTTTTCTGAAACTAAACAGAGGTATACTGTTAATTGAGGTTAATTAGGAGTACTACCTTATCGTACAGTAAAATTAAGTGATGGCACTTTAAATAACAAATGTAAAACTCAACTTCTTTATAATGCCGTTTTTTGTGTTTTCAGTTACACGTATGTTTCAGTAACATGTAGACAGACCTTCTATTCTTGCTGTGAATTAGCTCATGGCCTTATCTGCTCATAAACAACCAAAAAAACCTCAACAGTAAAGCTCAACTATCCAGTGCCAATGGTGTAACTATAGAGAGTTCAGAGTTTGTAATAGCATCTGGGCCCTAATGCCTGTTGCACTAATGATGTGACGGTATAGGTCACGTGACCACTGCAGCCAATAACCACTGCAGTGATTGGCTGCACCGATCACATGATGTACACCGTGTGACTGTTACAGTTTGTAAACAAGCAGCGGTAGGAGGATCAGACTAGCAGCACAGAGAACAGTGCATGAAGAAAGGTAAGCATAGCATCCTGTTTTCTTATTATAGACCATTCAGGGATTTGTCCAAGATTTTTAATTATCTCAGACAATCCCTTTAATGGCCACTCTGCCACATGATGTCACAGTGTGTTTTATCTAGCTACTGTGACATCACTATGTTTATGATCTCAGTTCAATGATATCACTGTGTTTCCTATCACTGTCACCGTTATCTCTGTTCTATGACATCACTATTCATATTATTGTTATTATTATTCCATGATGTGACAGTACGTATTATCCAGCTACTGTGACATCACTGTGTTTGTTATGCCTATTTCATGACATCACTTTGTCACATGATCTCTGTCTAGCTGGTAAAGCTATGTTACAGAGCGGGACAAGTGAGAAAAAATCCTTAAAGGCAATCACCTAAAATCATTTGGTTGCCTAGTAAGCATAAATTGTGCTGGTGCAGTCATCATAACACCTCAAGTAATCTTATAGTGTCTGGGTCTACATGTCAAACCGTCATATGCTGAAGAGGGGTTTTCAGGGACTTAAATAATGACAATTTATCCATAGGACAGGTCATCAATGGGGGTCTGACTCCCCACACACCTGATGATCAACTGTTTAAGACGGCCGCAGCACTCGCACTTACATCGGACTGAGCCTCACAAAGGCCACGTGATGGCATGACATCACAGGCTGAACAAGATGCAGCTGCACTCATCCAGATCCACCCCTATCACATACTTACAATTAAATAAAAAGTAAAATTCTTGATATTTAAGCCCTTGGACCACGTGGGGAAGCTCGTACGAGCACTGCCCCTTTCCAAGGATTGTCCCAGCAAACTGAGGATTATTGAGACAGATAGGTCATCAATATTATAGCCCCTTTGAATATTATGTCTTGGCTAAAATGAGTTTGAGAATGATTAATATTGATTAATTTCCTTTCTACAGATTTATGATTATTCGTGCCTCACAGGCTGTTTTGTTACATGTGAATAGCTGCATCACAAAAACGTAATGGTTGCTGGCCTGACACCAAAAACGTAAGCCTCAAGCTCTATACTCAACAACATGTGACCACATAATTCGTCTTTAATTATATGTAATCAATATCTATGAGTGTACAGACTGTATACTCCATTCATTACAAACAGTGGTGTATAATAGGCTGTGGACTCCACGAAACTGAATGAAATACCTAAGAAGCCATGCAAATTTCACACATAGCTCTGAGGAGTCATACCTACATCCTATCTCTCCTGTACCAATCTAGGAAAGCACAGCGGTCACCACACATAACATGGAAAGAGGGGGGTATTCAGGTGAGAGAGAAGGGCAGTCAATATTTTGGGCCAAGGAGCTCCACTCAAGTTATGTCTATAATATGAATTTGGCACATATATTGGTTGCACCTTCTGACCAGGGGCGGACTGGCAATAGACCCCACAGGGAAATTTCCTGTTAGGCCAATGCCCAGGGGACCACATGAGCCCTCTTCACAGCCATCGGCTGGGTATATAACAATCTGATCCTCTCAGCAATAATTAATGCTAAGAGTATCAGGAACTTATGCATTTGGCGGGTGATACAGGTGACAGTATTATGTGCTGCACTTGATATTTGGTTCTGCTGGGGTGGTATTTTGTTCTGCACTACGATATTGCTGGCCCTGCCTACTCTTGTTGTCCCTACCTACATGCGCTGCCCCACAGTCTGTCATCTACAACATGAGGCCACCGAGGTGCCCATAGATTTTGACAACCAAATGAATGCCTAAGTGTCCTCTAAACCAACGTAGCTACTTGCCTTATTGCCTCTCTAGAGCCTGTTATTTACCTGTCCGTAGTTCCAGGGGATTGGAATTTTATTTGAGAATTCGCCAACACAAATAATGCCAAACTCTTGTAAAACATATTCGTTTCTCTCAGCCGGATCTGCTAGATATACACTGTCACCTGAAACGAAATGAAGATTTTGTGTTAAAACAAGTCCCAACCTGCTCTAATATTCACCCGTCAAGTCACCGTCATGCAGTTTCTAAAAGTTCAAAATGCATGACACATATTTCCAACACTACGCATTATAGATCCTGACTGACAGAATGATTTATCATATGTGAGATCATATTGTGTACTCCATGTGCATAAATTACTATACAGCGTGTGGAGATTGATGCCAACTGCCAAGCCCTCATCGGCACATGAGCTTAGTCTGTACTTCCAATGGGCAGAAGGTGTGACACATCAATAGGAATGTGAACAAGTACTCCCTAATCCATAATCCCCACCACTTCCGTTCCAAAGATGGTCTTCTCCCCAGTCATTTTGCAGTGCCCCTTTACAGGGGGAATCTGAAAATGTTATGAAATGTTGTTATTTAATGTTAGGTACACCCAGCATGACCTGGTATGTTGGCAGAGACAGGGTTAACCACCCTGTTCCTCACCTCTTGGCAGGAGTGAGCTAGTCTGACTTCCTGTCTGGAGAGAGAGTTCTAATCTAGTGAGTGAGGAGGGATGAAGCAAGCCCATGTGCTCCTTCTCCTTAGGCCTCTGGATCCAGAGACTAATCAATCTCTGTGAGAGTTATTGCTTCTGCTACAGCAAGAAAGAAAGAAAAAACTTTGAATCTGCACGACCAAACATAGTAGTCAATAAGGTAACCTGTGATTACAGCTAACTAGACTTTGCTGCTTGTGAGGGAATAAAGTTAAGACACCTGTCACACTTAACCATATCCTGGACAGACATGCTTCTAAAGACCTGTATCATGCATTGGACACTACTACCATAATTGCCAGATTACCGTTATTAGGCAGAGATTCAAGAGAGAGAAAGAGAGACTTTAGCAAGATAGCATACCAAGAATACCATTATCTGCCACTTTGCCAGCCACCGCTATCTGGGGAAAGAATTTGTACTGTGTGCAGATTGTTGTTGGAGGTACTACAACCCCTATTTTGCATTCAATTAAAAAGAGATCTTTATTGTTCTACCTCTGGACTGGTTTTCTGACTTCCTATCACACCACACATTGGCCAATCCACTACTACACCTCATGCCAGGCACCCATACAACTACCTTTACTATATAAGAAACCCCCCAGCAGTCGTTTTCTGCAGTTTTTTTGCTCTGAGAGAGACAGCAGTGTCATTGCTGTGCTCTGTGCTTTGCAGACTCATCTGGATCCTTATTTAATTACATTAGATAGTTAGTATATATATATATATATATATATATATATATATATTACAGATAGTTAGTGGGAGATAGTCAGTGTAGGTTAGATTGTGATATAGTGTAGGTTCCAGTGCAGGGTATTAGGTAGTGTGATAGAAATTACTGTGCTGTGATAGGGATTAATGTCTCTGTTAGACACAGTGCTGTGATGTCACAACAATACTATGTGCACCAATCAGTAATATCTACTCAGACCTGACAAAATGTGAAGTTGCATGTATTGCGCAAAAAAATGCACATCATTAGTGGCGATTTGCGCAATTGCGAAAATAATGACTGGAGCTTTCGAATTCTAGTATTTGCAAATTTATTGTGAATATTATGCGAAAAATTCGCAAAATATCACAAAAATAATTGAATGCCTGAGCTGGCCTTTCTTGGTATTCCCAGAAAGCGCAGAGCAGCAGGGAACCCGGCCAGCCTTATTAATTTAGCTATGCATGTAATACTAAGAGTTTATTCAAGGGCCATCTCCGTATCAATCCAACACGTGTGTCATGGATACTGTTAAGCCATCAACTATTTGTGGTTTCGTATCAATACCCTTGACTGTTCTCTCTTCTGACTATGTGAGTCTTGAATGGACTTTCTAGAACCACATCCTACCTGGAGACCAAGGGTTAAAGATCAACATAAACTCTCCAATGCGTTTGGTTCCACCATTAGTCCCCACATGAAGAAGATAGCGTCCAATTGCAGCGTCATTCGGAGGGTGAATGGTCACAGTAATGGTAGATGATCCATTTCCAGTTCTTTGTGCTGACCAACTGTTGTCTGATGCCCTTGATGAATCTGAGAAACTGTACTCCAGGAGGGAATTACCTGCCATAGCAAACAGAAATGGTTATTATATTTCTTTATCTTCAATGCTAAAATTTGCCTGTAAAACTGGTAGGCTTAACACCATAAGCATACTACAACCATGTCCAATAAGTATTTGATTTTTGTGTTTTTCTTTAAATAAAAAAGGGGCCAACATTCTGTACTTACATACCCCATCAGAGTGGGGGCCCATTTTGACTTTTGCTTTAGGTTCGCCACTGTTACAGTATAAGAGTAGCTCCTGTTGTTTTAAAGTTCCTTTTAGTGACAGCTGTTTAATAACTGGATTTTTATAAATTAACTATATTACTGTGTAAATTGGAGCACTACAAGAGAAAAACAGATCTCCAGCCCCTAGAACGAAATAATGATATGTGTTTCCTTAACTTTTCTCTAGGCTCAACATTTCCTGAGATGTGCGGTGCAAAAAAATAAAATAATCTATTTCATGATGTCATAAGATGTCTATGCTATATTTGATTATCTATGGTCACCTAGTGGTTGTAAATGTGAATTTCAGCACGTGGAGGATTTTGCTAGCATGTTGCAATATTGTATTACATTTCATGAAAAATTTGAGTCCCTAAACATATTCAAGCAAAGGTTTAGCACAGAATTTTGAACCTACTTAGGCTTTATTTGTCATACTACATGATGACCAGACTGGACACTTTCAGGGAAATTTTTTATGATTGCAGTTTACTTACTTTGGGTTAAAAACATTTTTTTCAATTGGTCTTCTTTATTAAAATAAAATGTTCAGCTAATTTTGAAATACAAGGGTTAAAAATTAGACTGTTTGCAAAGTATCACTTCTCAGTTTCATCATCTGACGGCTCCTGTGAAGCCTTCTCTTTGATTTCTTAACCTCATGAACACTCATTACAGCTAAACAATCATCAAACTGATAGGAATATTGCTTAAATGAGTATTTTCTGAGGTCAAGAGATCAGAGATGAGGCTTCATATGAGCTGTCAGCTGACTAGACTGAGAAGTAATATTCTGAAAACATACAGTTTTTAACCCTTGTAGCTCCGAAATGGCTGAACAATTTTAATAAAGACCAATTGAAAAAATGCTTTTTATCCCAAAATGAGTAAAATGTAATAAAAAAAAAAAATAATTTGCTCCAAAAGTGTCCATGGCCTTTAAGAGGGTTTTGCAGTGCTACAATATGCCATCATTATTAGATCGGTGGGGGTCTAACGCCACCACAAATGATAATCTGCTTGAAGAGGTAGTGCTGCTCTAGCAAGCGCTGCTTCCTGTTCAAAATTATAAGTGAGTAAAATAAATATATCAAATAAAAATTACCCGGGTGTCATCTTCGTTGTAGGGGCGGCGCAGTCTAATTACAGTTTCCTCTATAATTCAAGTGAATGGGATTAGCTATTGCAATTACATTGCAGCACTTGCTACAGCACCGCTAGCTCTTCAAACAGCTTATACAGGGGTGTAGCGAGGGGGAGAAAGGCAGAGCATGTGCCCCGGGCGCAGAGGCTGGGGGGGTGCACCCACCGGCAGTTTGCTTCCATAGTGAGGCAGGGATCAGTTGGCTCCCTGTTTCACCCTTCTGATGAGCTCCAGCGCTCCCCCGCAGGCCGCACATTGTGTTGCTGGCTGTGTGGGTGGATCGCTGAAAGCCCGGGAATCAGGCTCCTGCACAGCCAGCAGCACGATGTGTGTGTGGGAGCCCGTCATGTGTGTGGGAGCCCGTCATTTTTTTCATGGAGCTGGAGAGGGCACTAGGGGGGCACAGGGAGGACATAACCACTGTGAAGGGGCACAAAAGTGGGCATAACTACTGTAAGGGGGAACAAAGGTAGGCACAACTACTGTGAGGGGGCACAAAGGTGGGCATAACTACAGTGAGGGGCCACAAGGAGGACATAACTAATGTGAAGGGGCACAAAAGTAGGCATAATTACTGTGAGGGGGCACAAAGGTAGGAATAGCTACTGTGAAGGGGCCACACAGTGGGCATAATTACTCTGAAGGGGCCACAAGGTGGGCATAACTACTGTTAGGGGCCACAAAAGAGGGCATAACTACTGTGAGTGGGCACAAAAATAAGCATAACTACTGTGAAGGGGCCAAAAGGTGGACATAGCTACTGTAAAAGGGCAGAAAAGTGGGCATAACTACTGTGAGGGTGCACTAAGGTGGACATAGCTACTGTGAAGGGGCACACGGTGGGCATAACTACTGGGAGGGGGCACAAAGGTGGGCATACCAATGTGAGGGAACAGAACATGGGCAGTAGTAGTGTGAGGGGCACAATGTGGATATTACTACTGTGAGGGTCACATTAATACGGTGTGGTAGCACTAAAGGGAAAACAATGCTCTACACTGTTATACATTGAGATGAGATGTCTTACAGGGTAGCACAGCGTCCCCTGCTGGGGATTTCACAGTGGCAGTCACCATCCCTCTCTATTGATTATTGTTTCTTATCTATCACCAAAGTGACTTTGTTCTGGATCCGGCGGACATCACACCGACACGCCAGCAACTACCTGGATGAGATAGGACCAGCTGGTCTTTAATTTATTGCAGGGAGTATAGGTAAGCGCACCGCTTTACATTTTTGTCTTTATGTACTTTAGTGGCATGTGTTCAGAAGTGTGTGTGTGTGGGGGGGGGGGACACGGTCCTAAATCCTTGCCCCTGGTGCAGGAAAGCCTAGCTACACCTCCTGCTTATCGATGGGGTAACCAGGGTTGGACCACAACTTATTTGATATTAATTACCTATCCTAAGGTCATCAATATTGTAGCACTGCACAACCTCTTTAAGTTAAATTTGCCAATTACTGAATAGGGTGGTGATTTTAGCAATGCTTGGAAAGTAATATTTTTACCTCCTGATGAAGTGACCAGAGAAACTGTGAACTGCAGTCTATCTTGCTCATTTACAGGTCCACTAAAGGTCAGTGTCACCCGAAAATCTTGACCCCTGCGTACAACCAGGTCATTGCCTATGTAGGCACCGCAGTTGTGTGCTTCTTTATTCTCTTTCAGATGAAAGTCATGGTTGGTAAGTTGTAGAGCTGAAAGAAAATTTAGGATGTTACATGCACAATATGTTTCAGGAACATTCAGTGTATCGATAATCAGGAAAATCCATGACACAATGACTTTTCACTATGTCTCATGCTTTAAGGTTGAGTCTGTTTTCTATGAAGATGTGAGGAATTTTTGTCAAACTCACAAAATCTCTGACTCAGCATTGTACATTAATGATAGGTGTGTAACCAAGTGGGAGGTTTCATGGGTCAGTACCAAGTATTAACACCTATGAATATGGAACAGTCACAAGGAGCTTATATGATCTCTTGGGGAACTGGTGTAGCTAGAGAAGAACAACCACAGAAAGGCCTGTGAAGCGTTT
This sequence comes from Bufotes viridis, assembly GCA_033119425.1. Taxonomy (NCBI): domain Eukaryota; kingdom Metazoa; phylum Chordata; class Amphibia; order Anura; family Bufonidae; genus Bufotes; species Bufotes viridis. The sequence goes on along the minus strand of CM065594.1, from coordinate 242,134,205 downwards.
AGTCACTTCTGTGAAACCTGTCTCCCCAGCTGTACCTCAACAAGAACTGGACGAAGGGTGCAGTGACTCACTGGTGGAGACCACCCCTCACTTTGAGAAGACCCGAAAATGGAAGCTCCAAAGATGAGGCAGACTGAGGAGACAATACAAATGTCTATACAAATACTGCTGTTTCCCATAGCAAGCAATCACAGGACACCTTTAAAGGTCTGCTGTCTGCAGAAACATGGGCATTAATCTGGCGACATTGGCAATGTGCTAAAGTGAGCCGAACATAACTATCTTAGTCCCATCTCACTATGTGTCCCTGTTATTGATAAAAAATAACTTTTATTATATGCAAATGAGCCCCTAGGAGCAAGGGGCATAGCTCCTGCTCCTAGAGGCTCCGTTCTCCCACCTTTGGCAACACCCTGCTTCCCTAGATTGACAGGGCCAGGCAGAGTTCAGATCATCCAGCCTGGCCATGAGTTTGGGTGAAATCTCCAGTCGTTTAGTATACGGCGCAGGTGTAGTGAATAAAGGATGCTCACTGGCTAAGGACTACCTTACTGCACATGTGCAGGATACTTCAAAGTGCACTCTCTTCTCTTCAGTGATGCTGAATTGTTCTTCTTCCGGGTGTCCGCTGGCGAGCATTCTTTCTTCACTATGCCTGCGCCTCATACTAAACAGCTGAAGATTTCACCCGAACTCAGGGCCAGGCAGAATGGTGTGAACACTGCCTGTGTAGTTGGTATTTAGTCTGGCATTTGTGATAGAAGTCATGACTTGCAGATATCTTCAAAAGATAGCAGTGTCCAGTCGGAAGGACAGCAAAAGCAAAAATCTCCTTTTTGATTTTTAGTTTGTGGTTTTTCCAATAGTCACAAAGGAAACTATTCAAATATACCTTATTTTTACAAGCAACCGGGATTTTTTTGCCTGTTTCTCACTAACTTTTCTTTGAGGCAACTGCCTTACATCTGATTCATGTTCTGTGATTTAGTTGCTTAGGCCGTTTTCACACAGTATTTCGTCAGTGTTTGATCAATAGTCTCCATCAGTGATTGTAAGCCAAAACCAGAAGTGGTGCCAGTGGCGTAAATTTTTGAATGGGCTCCCCTCCCCCAGCAACTTTTTCGCAACTCCCAACTCCTGTGCAACACCCACTCCTGAGGATAGTCAAGATTGCGCTGTCAGACGAGAGCAGACAGCTGCTCTGTCCGTTTTCTATAGTGTCACTGTATAATACTGTAGAGGGGGCCCTGACAATAAAATGTTTTAGTCCTCCTCCTTGTTGGGCCCCTTCTGAGTTTGGGCCCCAAAAGCAGCATCTACCCCTGCTTCCCTTATAGCTAAGCCCCTGAGGGGAGCCTATACAGAGATAAGGTATAATTGAAATATTCTGTATTTTTGACTCGCACCTAGTTTTGGTACACAATTACTCATGACAATCACTGATCAAACATTTGTAGTACCCCAGACCTGGGGGTACTACTATAGTATCTTTAATTGCTGCATTTTATATGTAATGTTATGTATTTTTCATACTATGCCATTTAATCCACCAAGGGAGGCAATCGTGGGCAATGGTTTGCAGGAACAGAGTTAACAACCCTGTTCCTCCCCTCTTGGTAGGAGTGGGCTTGTCCGACTTCGTGCCAGGAGGGGTAAGTCAAGGGTAGTGATTCAGAGTTAGGAGAAGAGGGGACAGAGGAGGTCCTGTTCTGATACTGGGGAGTCAGGAAGCAGCTTATAGAGCACTAACTCCCATAAACCATATCTTTTACCCTTCTCTTGCAACAATAACTGCTAAAGACAGCCTCAACTGAAGCCTTGAGATTCCATACAGTGGAGTGATCAGTGAGTTACAGCTTTACAGACACTGTTGCAAGGTGAGGGATAACAGCTCATACATCATAACCTATCCAACAACCACTAGGCCATTATCACCTAAGTGCAGAATTGCAGCCATCCAAACAGCTGCCATACTTCCTCATCTGGTGCCAGAGACTGCACTTTGTATTGACTGCAGCAGTCACAGGCCACAAGTTACGTTTTGCACTAAGTAAAGAGAGACCATTATATGTTTACTTCTGTCCTGATTCTTTGATATACCACTTTACTGTATTGACCCAAGGGAGCCTGAGGTAACACAGTGTGACACAACGCTACATCAGGGCCACTGCCACTCCCATCCTCTGTACCAACATTGGCTCACAATCAATTAATGGAAATTACTTAACAAATTAAGGCAGTGTGAACTAGGCCTAGGACTCTAGCTTATTCTGAATATGTTGCCTGTCAGTCTGATTTGTGCTTTGTATATATTTTATGGCAGTTATGTAATTTGCTCTACTCAAGTCTGGGGGTATCTGAGTACCAAGAGCATCAGTTATGACTTAGGAAAAGCAACTGCTATAGGTGAAATCAAGTTTAAAGACAATATACCACTAATAAATCTTTATGATGGTTATTACGTCAAAGTTTTCAGATGCCAGGTAAACAAGTATCAATGACCAAAAATTTGGAAAGTATCTCCTCTTTGATTAAGTCTTTTGTCAGTTGAGTAGGACATACTCCAGAAACCAATTGAATTCTTCATTTTCTAGAATATGCGGTTTTGCGAATATGGCACAATCTGTTGGTTTCCAGCTATAGCATTGGTTAAAGGGTCACTGAGTTTTTGTGAAACTTTTGACATTTAATATGTCATAGAGATATATCAGAAGATTGATCAGTGGAAGTCTGAGTGAGGAGAGAGAAACATGCACATATCTTGTTCTCTCCTTGCTGCAGGAGACAGGCTGACATATATGGGCCTGTCTCGATTCTGTCTTCTGCAGTGTGGAAAGAGAGCATCATATGTGAGTGCTTCTGTCTTGTTCTAGTGATCGTGGGGGTCTCAGTGCTAAGACCCCCACTGACCTAAACTTTGTCTCAGTCACCCTTTAACAGGTGAGACTCAGAGTCCTCACTAGACTTCTGCTGCCTGAGGGAGGAATAAATCAAGATGGACCATACTTTGTGAACATAATTGGGAAGGTATTTTAATATAGCGTTCCTACAGAGCTGTTTTATAGATGGCTTTAAAACATATTAGGAATTGGATTCGGGATTACGTTATTTTTGGATGAACTTGTAAAACACAGAGACAGGAATAGACACTCACAGGTCACATAATGAAAGTTCTGGATTGTCATGTCCCATTAATTCTAGCTATGTAGGTCAGGCCACCTGAGCATCACATAGAGCTTTGTTTTCTTAATCAAGAGAGGTTAATTTTCTTGCCATATGTCTATGAAACACAATCTGCTTCTCTATTTTATTTGCTGCCTTTAATTATCATCATTAAACACAAGCTAGTAAAAGCCAAAAGGAATAAAAACATAAGGGTGGAAATATAAGGTGTGCCACAAGGCCATTCGTTCTTTAATAAGCTTAAAATGCATTATTTCATTAATTTATTTTAAGTGATATTTTTGAATAATAGATTTATGCTGTTAGGGTTAGATAAAAAAGCAAAAAAGTAGAAAGTAGAGGATTGCAGTGGTATTGTTTTTTACACTTGTAAATAAATGTTAGAATAGTAGAAACTGGGACTTTTTCTGTATCAGCTGCATAGTAGCCCTGTCCACAGGATACACTTTGGCCTCCTTACACATTAGATAGCAGCCAGCTAAATGCTTGTTTAGCTGACGGCTATATCTCCAAGCTTCTCCATTAACATGCACACTCAACTCAGCTGAGCGTGCATGTGTCCTGAATGAGAAGAGAAAGCCACTGCCAGACACCTGGAGTAACTTATCTCCCCAAGGACAAAAATATTCAACAATTGAAATCCAACTGCCTGATTCTTATCTCCAGCCTCTGCCTTCGGGGGAGAGTCAGGAGGCCGCCAAATGAAATGGATGTTCGAAAACTACCACTGAAATTCCTGTGTTCTGCTGGCAGTTATCTAAGGATACGAACACATTATCGGGTTTCCCGATACAGGAGTGAATACAAAAAAAAGACCAGAATTTGTATCTGTTCTTTATACTTTATCTCCTTTTATGATCCACTCCTGATTTTGGCTTCCAAATGGTGCTGCATGAAAAACACATTGCATCCGCAAGCAAGTGCGGGTGCGTTGCGTTTTTCACTGAACGCAATCGCAGGCAAAACTGAATGGCTTTGCCTGTGAAATCGCACAGTTTTCACTGAATGCATCCAGAACGCATCCGGATCTAAATCCATCACGCTCGTGTGAACCCAGCCTTTAAGTTTTATTTTAACTATAATTTGGCTACATTACACCAGCTGTGGAAACATGTTGAAACTCCATTAGGCTCTCTCTTTCCTGGTGTTTTTTTGGCCTGTAAAAATGGGCATGAAAATCTGCCATTTTCAAATGAATTTTATGATGATGTTTCATGAGAAAACATGTCATTCAAAGGAAGCAAATAATACTAGAAAAAGAAACGAAAACGGTTTTTTAGGGCATTTTACAATTTTCTATTGGCCGTCATGTAACATGGCTGCAGCATTTTTTGTTGTTGTTCTTAATATCACTTTTACTTTACTGTCTAATTTTCACACTATTAATATCTTCATGAATAAAGAAGATTTTGATTTTTACTCAGACTCTATATCTAGTTAGGAAATCGAAAATTATCTGTTCATTATTTAAAAGGAAATGTGCATTTTTGTTTTAGAATATGCTGGATTTGTCAAATTCCAAGAAGTACTGACTAATAAAGTAAACAGCATTAGTATGGTGTTTATTGATTTGATGCTTCCGTAAATTAATTACAGAGTATATAATAAACCGCATTTGTTTTACAAAAGGAATAAGAGCTTAATTATATTTACCCTTCAGTATGACGAATTGGTATTATCAACAGGAAAAACAATTGATAATCATAATGGAGATGGTTAAAAAAAAAATCAAAGTATGACTTAAGGAATACGAAAGTAAAATGCACTTGAACAGTAGCATTCTCATAGTGACATTTCCATAAATTATAATTAAGGTAAAAAAATGTACCCTGGACCTTGATCAGTCTAGCAAATTTCTGTAGCAAGTTATTTACAGAGGTTGTCCTGTGTAAGAGACCTATTTTCTCCGGGCTACAGATATTGATGACATCTTCCAATTTGGTCTTCAATATCAGATCGGTGGGAATCTAACACCCAGCACCTCCACTAAACAGTTGTTTTAAGCTGTCACATTGCTGGAGTTTATACAATGTACAGGGCGGAAGCATAAGGCTTCATACACTGTCTTGTTTCTGGTATCGGCGTACTGAATCTTGGCTCCTGTTCACTTGAATGAGAGCTCAGCTGCAGTACCCTGGCATGGCCGCTACACAGTGTATGGGGCTGTCGACCTCCAGCTCCGTACACTGTAGCATATAGAGAATAGAAACATCACTACTGCTGGCACTACTGTTTCACCTCTTCTGGCGTCACATAAAGGAGCATCAATATCCCATATTACAGGCCTTCTGATGTTTGCATATAGTGCACAGTCTCCTAAGCAAAAAGAGTCCATAGACATGTGCAACATAGATCAGAAATGAGAGGCGGTACTCACCGACATCTTCTGAAACCTTCTCCTTTATTGTAACCACGATAAAACATGCGGTACATGGTGGAGAATGAGGCTGGACAGCTTACAACAGCCACAGCCACAGGTGAGCTACGATGGCCGATTCGTGCTTCCGCGCTTCCTCAGGCCACTACGTTATGATGCACTGCATCTCTCTTCTTATGCCTCGATCCATGGCAGCCTGAAACAGCTGATCGGTGGGGGTATTGGGTGCCGGAACCTCACCAAACTGATATTAATGACTAAATGACCGATCTGGAGGCAGTGGTGTACCGCCAATATAGGCAGACCAGGCCATTGCTATGGGGCCCGTGGCATAGGGGGACCCGGAGCGCATGAAAGGCCCTGTCCCCTCCGTCTACTCTGCACAGAGAATCATAAACCCGCTGACATGCAACCCCCCCCCCCCCCCCCGCCCGTGGATGCGACCGCCCCTCCCTGTCTGACCTGATGATCCGGGCTTGGCCAGTGTGTCAGGCAGGCAGCAGGAGCAGGCACCGCACAATTACACACATTCTCTGGGTCAGTACGAATACGTATGAACGTATGTAGACATTTCTTTATTGGCAGCAAATGGGGGCGTGGCAGGGGGGGAGACAGGACAGGAGGTGGCATGTGCGAGGGGTGGGTAGTGGGCGGGGTTAGGGGGCCCAATTCAGATTCTTGCTATGGGGCCCAGTGATTTCTATGTACGCCCTGTCTGGAGGATAGGTCATCAATATCTGTAGCCCTTGGATGTATGGGCCTATAACCTAGGATAAGAGCACCACCTCCTTCCAGATTGCTGGCTAATTATATCTGCAAATTATTTTTTTCCTGTGGTGACACTTGCAGGGCAATTTAGCACTTTCTGCCAGGTTTCCCCATGGATCACTGCTGATCATTTGGATCCGAGCAGTGGGACATCCACTGATCAGTTTATTGTCAGAGACCCCTTCTAACAAGATTCAAAAACTTTCTTTAAAAGTGTTATAGTTTACACAGGCAAATAAATTACATGTAACAAGCACCAGTCAACGATATACTGTAGCGAGTCAGTCAATGCTCATTTACTTGCGCTAAAATGTGACAACAATCATGAACGATGATGTGATCATCCATTTTCCCCTCTGTAATATCTTTTAATTGTAAGAGACAGACAGAGACCTATTTACAATCAGGGATGTGCTGCCCATGAAAAGAGCAAAATATTTTTTATTGGGCATTCCCTGGGCATTAGAGATGAACAAAACGATTAAAAACTAATTGAATTTGACCTGAATTTTCAAAAAATTCAAGTCAAATCAGATGTTTTGGTGATTCAATTCCTGAGAATCTCTAAAAATTGTAGCATTTTTAAATTCAGAAGACAGGCAATGTGTGTTACTTTGAACGGCTTGAATTAAGTTGCCTACAGTCCTAGGAGACCCCACAACTTTTCAGGGCAATTGTAGCCCTTTAGGTTTAGTCCAAGTTATTTGGACTGAAATCAACTTGCCTGACTGATTAAGCCAAGCTGAATCAAATTCACTGATCACACCTGGGCATGTTTACACTGGCCAATGATTGGGAATGATAATTCTGGTGATTATTGTCCCATGTAAATGGGCCTTTAGTTAAAACATATCAGATCTGTAGATTTGATTGCTTATGGCCCATTTAAATGTGCTATTATATGACACCCATTTAATTGAATAGACCCGTTTTGACAGAATGAGAGCTTCTCTTTGTGAATAGCCCTCCACTCTGGACCAAAAAAAGGAAGAAACCTCAAATGGGGGAACCCTACTATGACTTCCATATGCCCTTATAGAACATAAAAAATTGGTTATCCCCATTTAAAGGGAATGTGCCATGTAACATATACAATTCAATTTGGGGGCAGCATGGTGTAGAGCATGATCAGATTGATATATAGGTTTGTGTGAAAAGATTCTGTATATCATTAAAGTCCCTGCATTTTCTATGCTTAAGAGTCCAGTGGGCAGTCCTTCTGACCAATGGACTACTACGGATTGCCCAATGGACTCCTAAGCATCGAAAGAGCAGGGATTTAAATGAATGAAATACACAAATCCTTTCCCTGAAAACTACATATCTGATCAGCTACTCCTGCTCTACAATATACTGCCTTAATGAACACCTTCAGGATAATTTTTATGATTTTATTTTGCTCATTTTGGGCTAAAAATCATATATTTCAATTGGCCCTCATTAAAAATGTTCAGATGTTTTCCAATAAACTCATTAAACTGATTAGAATATGACTTAAATGAGGTCAGGAGATCAGACATATGGCTTCACATGAGCCATTAGCTGACAGGACTGATGAAAAACAGCTGACATTTTTTTCTAAAGACCAATTGGAAAAAATACTTTTTAGCCTAAAATTAGTAAAATGCAATCATAAAAAAAATACCCTGAAGGTGTTCATAGTCTTTGCCAATAGCTAATATTCTAAGTTGCTTTCAAAGAGACGTGAAGCCATGAATAAAACTACATAGTACTGTACAATCCTGTCTGACCCAACATCATTACTAAGATAATTTTGGATTCTTCCAGTATTTTCCATGTACACAAAGAACACATCAGTCAATTCCCAGGACAACAAGCATCTCCCCTGTAGTCATCCACAATAAACCCCTCTTATTTGATATAGTAAATTCACACCTATGGATTCTCAGCCAGTCTTCCAAAATGATTCCTTTTTTCCATTAAAAACCTGCCTGGCATACCTGACATGTTGTCTGTGTCTTGGGATCCCAGGTATATGACTGTGACTCGAGCATGCACAGCTAACATATATAGGAATGCAGCCGCTCCTAACACTTTAATTGCTATCATTTTTAATGAGCTGGGTGGATCCTGTATTTTATTTACTTCTTACTATTATTCAAAGCGTCTACTTACTGATGACTTGTGATGGTTGTTTCTGTATACCAGATTGCAATGTACAGGTGTAGCAGAGCTGAGACTGTCATAGCTCACATTATCAATATAAATTATGAGTGATTTCCTATAGGAAGTATACAAAGGAAATGGTTACATTGTAAGGGTACCTGCACATGGTACAGATTTGCCTGCAAGAAATCCACACAAAAACTGCATAAAAAATGCACTTAAATTCACACTATGTATCGCTGTTTTTGTGCATTTTGTTATGTGCTTTTTGTTATGGATATTGGTGTGGATTTTCTGTTTATTGTAAGCAACTTCATTGAAATATATGGGGAAAACCACTATGCAATGTAAAACCACTGTGCAAAATTCACACTAGAGGTAAATTTTCACACAGAAAATATACAGGGTGGCCCACGAAAAAGTAGCCCACCTCCAGCGATAGTATGAGAGGATGAACGAGCAAGTGGATTGTTTTTCTTTAATTACCCACACGTCAAAAAAGATGCTGAAAGTGGTCCAAGTTCACGTCTCTACATCTTTTTGGCACGTTGGATTATGTTTAGAGATTAGATTTCTTAAAAGTTCGATACGGCTGAATCGACGAATTTCACAAAAAAAGTTGCTTCATGACGAATTACTTAGTTGCAAAGCGCATTTCTTTGTAAATAGCGGGTGCAATGACAGGGAGCTACGATAGTGCCACCCCAGTCATTGTACCCCTCAGATGCCGCGTTCATCCATGATCGCCGCATCTAAGTGTAAAATTAACAATAAAAAAATTAAATCAAATTTACCTCCTCCATTTGCTCACGACAGGCCGGCCGCCGCCATCTTGCTTGAAGATCTTGACCGAAATCCTGTGCAGCGCGAGATTATGTCATCACGCCGGCTGGCTTGATGATGTATGTTGTCATCATTCCGGCCGATGTGATGATGTAATCTCGCGCCGCACGGGATTTCGGCCGAGATCTTCAAGCAAGATGGCAGCTGGCGGCCTGTCACAAGCAAATGGAGGAGGTAAGTTTGAATATTATAGTTTTTTATACTATTTCAGGTTAAATCGATTCGCTGACATGAAGCACGAGGAAATTCGGCTTCTAGGCGAATCGAATTTATCCCGAAATTCGGATCGAACTCCACTTCGTGGGATTCAATTCGCTCATCTCTAATTATGTTGGCTGATACTTGTAGCTCTTCAGCAGTGATGCTGCGGATGGTGTTTGTGATGTTTTCCTTGAGTTCATCCAGGGGATGTGGATTGCTAGTGAACACTTTCTGCTTCAAATTTGTTTTTTTTTCTGCACAAAAATCTGCGCGGAAAAGCTATGTGTAATCCACATTGTGTGCAGTTACCCTTAGATAGGACCACATGGCCAGTCATGCCTTGACTGTGTCACGGCCAGTTTGTGGTGGAGTACTGCGCAGCCATACAAACTGCAACAGGTTCCAATAAACTAATTAAGACTTCATTGTTTAGCCAGCCTTAAGGGTACGACCACACACCATGGTCATGAGCCGTTCGGGCGCAGCCGGCTGTAATCAAGTACCATGCAGCCAAGTAAGTTGCAACTGTCTATTTAACTAATAAGTCGGTCTGCATTGTCCAGACCACCGTTACAGTGCAGTCTTCATTAGTTAAAGGGGTTGTCCGGGTTCAGAGCTGAACCCAGACATACCCATATTTTCACCCAGTCAGCCCCCTTGACAAGAGCATAGGAGTATTTCATGCTCCGATTCTCTCCTTTGCTGAATTGCACAGGGCAAAGCATTTTCAGGCGATCTGGTGACATACTGGGCTCTCCTTAGAGCTGCCGGGGGGAGGGTTCTGCCCAGCAGTGAGCCGATGATGTCACCAGCACTGATGGGAGGGCTTTAGCGCTGCCCTAGCCTGTAAAACAGCTAGGGAAGTGCTAAAGCCGGCCCATCAGACCTCGTCACCGAACACACTGCTGGGCGGAAGCACCTGATGCAATGTGAATAGGCTGCCATCATTAAATAGGAGAATGCTTGCTGCTTCTAAAAACACATAGAAAATACAATCTGAAGGTCATGTATGTCAATGCCACTAAAATCGTCTATACATACAGTAAAGCAGTGTTCTCCAACCAATGGTTTGACAGCCACATGTAACTCTCAAGCCTTGTGCATGCACAGTAGCTCCCAGCCGTTGGCAGGGGCAGATCTTGCCAATTCTGGCACCTGTAGTGTATTAGAGCATTACTCAAAATTGGTACCAGGGTCAAAACCATATCACTGGCAGTTAAACGGGCTAGCCACTTTACAATGACGTTTCTTAAAATGCCATAAACAGTCGCGAATGCTCCATACACAACTTTGTACTGTCCTCCAGCTGTCATAGAGAAGGCCTACGGCTGACCTGGTATCAGCAGAGTTAACATACAGAATGAGCATATAGGCTGCAAGATGGCATTGGTCATGTGAGTTGTTCACATGACTGCTTCCTTTGGGCTCCTTGGCCACCAGTACTTATGCACAGCTGTCATAGAAATGGCCTCTGGCTACCCTGGTATCAGTGGGGTAAGCATACTAACTAGGCATCCTCTGCGTCCACAGGCTACAAGGTGGCTGGGGTTGTTCATGTGACCACTTCCCATTCCTAGCTACCAGTACTGCACAGACATTGAATGGCGAGTGAATGCCTCTGGCACATGTGCAGATACAGCAGAATCCTCTTTATCTGCGCATGCACCAAAGTGTCTACTTGCCATTCTTCTGCCATCCAAGATGGCCACACTACTTTACTGTGATTTTGTAGCAAAAAAATCTTACTATTTGTCCAGCCCTGCTCTGTCCAGCCCAGCACTGTGTGCCTCAGGCCAATTCTAGAGCAGCAGGGCCAACAAATGCACAGTGTGCATTAGACAGTCTGATTAGTGGCACATTCATCTTAAATGGCAGAAGAGAAGCCAAAGAACTGGCAAATCTGCAGGTCAAAGGATGAAGGAGGTCACCAGGTAAGTGTTCTGTTAATTTCCAAGTTAGTATGATTTATTTTTTCATGAACTGGAGGGTCACTTTCAGTAACTTGAACCCATGTGTGGTACACCATGTTTGATATGCCATGTGATATGCCATTTTAACCCAATTTGATGTACACTATAATCAATGAAATGCCCTGTGTGCATTGAGTCCATGACTATGTGTGTTGATGATGTTACAGACGGTCCTGGGACCTAAGACCAACATTTGGTGGGCCATACACCTTGGGCAGGGTATTAAGGGGCATCGTCATCACTTTGGACCATTTGTCGGAGTGTGCGCCAACTTAATGAAAGTGACACACATCACATTTTACATTTTGCACAGACAAACTATCACATTTTAACTTATTTTCACAAGCCAACAATAAGAGAGTGGAGTGCAGCTGAGACAATTTTTGGCACTTTTTCAATTGTCCAAATGTGAACTAAGGCCACGTACTTTAAAGGAACAGGTACAAAATAGCTGGATTTCTGAAATTAACTTAGGCGCAAAAGTTACATTGTCGTATTGCAGAGTATTGATAAATTAGTCAACAAGTAAAACAACAGAAGAATTGCAAAACCAGTTTGATAAATCCAATAAGCCTATATCTATTGAATTTGATGTAGTGAAGGGTTAACTCTCTGGTAATAATGCAGAGGGTGGAAAGAGGCCACTGGCGACCCCTTGCAAGCTTGCATACTCCCCTAGAGGGGATAAGTTTTAGTGCAGGTAGCACCTTATGGTCAGACAAAAAACAGACTGAGACAGACACAGCACAGAATGTGAGCTGGCAGATTCCTGTATGCAGTTAGCTAGCAGTGGAGGTAAGTGGCATAATTAAGGTTCTCCACCTAGATAGGGCAAAGAAACGAGTGAGCACCAAAGAGGAGAAGAGATCAGAGAATATCAGTTGAGAGAAGCTGCCTAGCCCCGACACAGCCAAGGCCTGTAGAGAAGCCTGATCATACACACCAAGACCAGCCAGTCTGCTGTCAAAAGAATATAGCAATCTGTGAATTCAGTACTGAATATTCACAGAGAGTCAAACATAAAATAAAAGCATCGTAACAGGAATATTGTGAGTTGAGTTGGGTGGGAGCTGCTACTGTATTCCAATGCAGATTTTCTGCCCTCAAAACCACCTGGAAAATCCTCATCATTACCGTGGAAATAGCCTAAAGCTGGCTATACATTAATGATTTTAGATTCTCATATAATTGAAAACTTGGAATCTGTAGTTCATTTGGCTCACTGCCATGGAACACCACAATTATGCTGCATGGGGCCAAACTACATAACAGAAGCTGTAATCTAACATGCTACATAGCTGGAATCTGCACCTGGCTACTGCACCAATATCAAAAGAAGGCCCAATGACTCTTGTGACAATCCCCTAATCCCTTGCTTGATAACAATACAGTTCCTATAGAAAGGAGAATGCTGCACAGGTTCCTGTCACCTGCTACTAGGGGTGATGTAGAAAACCAAGGTTACAGCTTTCTCTCCAAGGCAACCACCCCAGCATTATGATCTGCCTCTATGGTATATGCACTGGTGTCTGAACAGCATACATCTTGAGCCACTAAAAATTCTTGTAAATTGCCTTGAAATCATAGGTTTACAGGCTTGCAAGTGATATTTCTAATAGTATTAAATTTATTTTGATTGTTTTACTGTCCAATTTCACAACCATGTCTGGGAAGAGGATATGCAAATCAGTTCTTAGTAAGCTCTGTTTCTAATGCTACCAGATGTAAGGTAGCTATTCTATATGCCAATGGTTGACTTTCTAAACAAATTGCAAGCAGTGTTTTAGGGTGCTTTCACACTTGCGTTCCAAGGATCCGGCAGGCACTCCAGGCCCGCCAGATCAGGATCAGTCTTCAAAATGCTTTCAGGTTACCATGGCAGCCAGGACGCTACTTAAGTCCTGGCTGCCATGGTACTCCGCAGCAGTGTACTTACCTGCACTGCGGCTGCCGGGCGCTCCTTCATGACGTCACGGTTGCCCGCGGCGCATAGATCAATCCACCCCCTGGACCTGTAACATCATGAAGGAGAGCCCGGGGTCCGCAGCGCAGGTAAGTACACTGCTGCGGAGAACCTACTATGGCAGCCAGGACTTCAGTAGCGTCCTGGCTGCCATGGTAACCGATCGGAGACCCAGCTTACACTGGGGCCCTGGATTGGAACTGATGCTGCGCATGCGCAGAGCTAAACTTCGGATCTGGCGATGTGCCGAACAAAGTTTAGCTTAATTCCGGATCCGGATTAATGCACTTCAATGGACATTAATTCAGGAACCGGCGTTACGGCAAATCCTCCGGATTTTTCTCCGGCCAAAAAACGTTTGGGTACTGAACGGATGAAATCTTGATGCATCCTGAACGTATTTCTCTCCATTCAGAATGCATTAAGATAAGCCTGATCAGTAGTTTTCCGGCATAGAGCCCCGACAATGGAACTCTATGCCGGAAAAAAAAAAAACGCTAGTGTGAAAGTACCCTTACTCTTTATTGTGTGGACTTCCAGCACATATATTGATTTAAAGCTTTTTCACTAAAGGCATTCATCAGAGTATTGGAGTGACACACAGGGGTAACTGTAGAAAGGAAGAACCCTACATATAGGGTGGTTAGGAATGAGATCAAAGTCAATATCAGTGAACACTGGTAGAAGGTGGGTCCATGCTCTAGAACCTGAATTCTATACCAGCTAGGAACTAGTATAGATTTCTGGTATAAATTAAGCCAGTCTTCTGGTATACGTGTTGCTAAATTGCTTGATAAATTTCCCCTATGTGTATGTCCATTTTCATCAGCTCATTATCATCGACTTGATAATTGCTGCAGATTAGCTAGCATATGTACACAGTGACAAATGGCTTTAATAAGATGTTACTTTGTGATACTGGGTGGTGCAATGTATTTCAAAATGAAGTAATAAAAATCTACAGGTTAGGTTCCTCCATCTGCTTTGTTTCTGATGAATTCTTATTTTTAGCCTCGCCTCAAAGCACACACTTAAACATTACACGAATTGTATAGCATCATTAAACTCTGAGTTGCCCACTTTTACTATCTCTCTCATATGAAATTAGATGATATAGTCGCAATTTGAAGGGGTTGCAAAACAATCTTAACGTTTCTTAAAATGTGATTAATAAACCTGCAGTGAAGTAAAAAGTATGAGCAAAAAATAAAGAACATAACTTAAAACCTTATGAGGGTCTGGGCCCCCATGTGACACCCGAGTAAGAGTCACCTAGGGTTGGACAGTAGTGTCATTTATATAAACGACCAACCTAGAAAGAATAGTGTATAGTTTTAGACAGTTAACATGTTATAGGATGAGAATATATGTATTACTAAATATGCATGGCAAGCAGAGACAGATGCTCTCAGCCAGGAAAGTAATTGAGGCTCATACATGGATCCATTTAGATTGAGAACAAATTATATAAATATGTCCTCAGGGTTTAATGAGTCCAGCTATTCAATTTCTGTGATGAGATGTCAAGGAGCCAGTTTGCTTGATTTTTTTCTTTCAACTTTGCTGAATGGTTTGAGCCAACATGCTCCCATAGGGTCATCGGGGTAATTTCGGGCAGTGAGACTAAGTGCCTCATGGTTAACCAGTCTGGGAAGGCCAGATCGTTAGTGTCTAGCACAGAATAGGCTTTCTTTAGATCATATAGTGTTCAGACTACTAACGTGCGGCCTTGAAGGGATATTAACATCCCAAATGGAAATAGCCAGTGGAATGCAATTTGTTTTTGTTTGAGCAGATCAGTGAGTGGTTTAAGCAGTCTGTGCTTACACAGGGTTGCTGGGCCAGATCTTAGTTATAACTGTTTCATATTGTATTTTATCTGCTTCTCTGGCATTGGCCCAATCCATTCTTTTTATTAAAAATTCAGAAATCGGCAAATTTTATCTCTGCGGGGAGCAGTGGGTTTCGATACTTGGCGTAGTGCCCTGTGGACTCTTTCAATCAGTGGGTCAGTCTAGTCTGTGCCTAGTAACTTCTGGCATGTTTGTTACCACTTTGGAGGATGTTTCGGCAGCAAATGATTTAGGGACCCCTCTGAAGCGTAAGTTGTTTTTATGTCCCTGGTTATCCTGATCTTCTATGTAGTCATAGATATTATTTAGGTGCTTTTGGAAATGAGGGATGTTATCTGACACAGTTTTAGTAAATGTGATGATATCAGTTTGTGTCATCTCTAGTGCGTCTACTCGATTGCCAATCTGCCGTACATCTCTTTTTATCTCCAGGATTCGGTGAATTACTCTAGTTAGTTCTTGTGAAGGGAAGGATCTTGTTGTAGG
The DNA here is from genome assembly GCA_033119425.1 of Bufotes viridis. Classification (NCBI taxonomy): domain Eukaryota; kingdom Metazoa; phylum Chordata; class Amphibia; order Anura; family Bufonidae; genus Bufotes; species Bufotes viridis. The sequence continues at coordinate 242,118,434 of CM065594.1, read as the reverse complement.
TGACATTTCTGCTTTTTCTGTGTCTTGTGGAGGGAAATTCCCAGACAGGAGAGATTGGGCATTTTTATTAGGGGAAGGGGGGGGTATGTTTTTTAGGAAGGAAATCCCAGAGAGTAGTTGGCATCTATTTGAGGAGTTGCAAGTTTGTCATGTCATCCCTGACCCATACCTAAGTGTCTCTGCTTGTCAATTTTAACCATGAATTACTATAGGCATTAACTGGTCTGCTGATAATGTTGGTCAAAGCCTAGGTGTCGGAGGTCTTAATTGCATCCCTATGGTGAACTATAGTTTAGTTCAAAAGTGTGACATCTGTAGTTTGCTGAATTGCTGCAGGGGGCTGGTATGTCAGAGCTGAGATAATATGTAGCCCCAAAAGCCCCATAAGTGGAGACATAGTTCTTAAATCTGATAATAAATCATCGGATAAGCCTATGGGCCTGCAATCTAGAACACTATGACCTCTGTGAGGAGTAGTAGTATTGAGGTCTGAGTAACTATGATAGGCCTATGTTTAGGCCTTTCTGTCTAAGAACAGACACACTTCAAATATGTATAGACAATTTTTTCAAGTAATAATTGTACAATAAAATTGTGCCACTGAGAATATAACTTGTTCCACATAAAACAAGCTGTCATACTGCTACATAAATAAACAAAAAATTAATTGGTGGCACCTTTAGACAGGGCAGTTATCAGGAAGTTGCATTCCTAGGAATTCTTCCTCCCAATATTTGTTGGCCCATTTAAAGGAGCCTTTTGAGTATGGCCACAAAGTGAAGACGAGCTGCAGACGGGACATCCATGGAAAAGAGCAGCAAGATTACGTTAAATGATTAGGAGAAAAAAAAGAAGTGGGACTTATTAATGAACAACGAATATGTAATTCAGTTCTAATTAGTTAACATGATCCTTCCGCAACTTTTATGGCCAGCATTTTGTTTTGCTTCCTGTGCTGGTTTCTTGCCTTATTTGCATAAATCTAATACAATCTGTAACGATAACAAAGCAGATTACTAACTGTTAAGAAGTGAATCATTGTAGGCATGTCAACTCTTTCCAAACATAAAGTTAGCGAAAATGGAGAGGAGATTCAAACAGTGACAGCTTAGAGGAAAATATCAGGCTCTGAGTCGTAAGCACTGGCCATAGACTGCTTTTGCACTATATGCCATGCGTTAGGAATTCACTGATGACATACAACACTTTGGTTAATAAGTGGTTATTACTAATCTGCTTTACAGGCACAACAGTCAGAAGTGACAATGTGAAAAATGCAGTAATGTAGTAGCTCATTGAAGAACTATGCACCATGTCTGGAGCTTTTCTTATTAATGCAGCTACAATTTAGACATTTTTATAACACAACCTTTTCATTGATGGTGTTTCTAAAGATTTTGAATTGTTAAAAAAAAACAGATGATATATGCATGCCAATACAGGGTACTATCTAGAAGGGGCTTGTGTGTCCCGGAGCCCAGAATGAAAGGGAGGATGGGGCATCTGGCACCGACTAATAACTGTGCCTTGGCTAGGGTAGTTAGATATGGGGCTAGGACAGCGAACTGAATCTTTAGTAAATGAAAGCCTAAATTTTTAGATATATGTCCATACTAAAGGTGAGCAAATTTCTTGATATTCTTTTCGGGACCATTTTGAAGTAATCGGTCAAAAAATTTAATTCGGGCCAGAATCTACCCAAATAAAAAGTCTTCTAATTGTCCTGAAAATTGGCCTATGGCACTCTGATGTCTCCCTCTTGCCTTTCTCTCTATGTTATATATATATATATATATACACAAATAAATATAACGCAGCACTCCTTGGATAAAAAAGTGAAAAAAAATATTGATATTTATTCAACACATGTTGATACAGGCTTGTATCAACATGTGTTGAATAAATATCAATTTTTTTTCACTTTTTTATCCAAGGAGTACTGCGTTATATTTATTTCGATTGTGTTTGGACCCCAGGACCAAGGGGATAACGCTGGCACCTGAACTACTTGAAGCTAGGAGTGCTGCCCTGTGATTTTCTGTATATATATATATATATATATATATATATATATATATATATATATGTTTGTTTTTTCATTCTTTTCCCCCCACCCCCTTTTAATCTCTCTAACACAATGACAGAAAGAGTAAACAATGTGAGAGTGATACTGGTGTGTTTAAAATAAAAACATTCCAAAAATTGTCCCCTATTGGAGGCAGATAGTATTTAAACACACAGGGTGTTATAGGGAAAAAAAATAGTAGCTTGTCCTTAACAAGCAGTCCAAAAATTGTGCCTCAACGGGTGCTTGTATGTGTTTATAAACACACGGTAGTGTCAGAAGAAGCATTTGCTTGTTCTGAACAAGTGTCCAAAAATTATGCTTTAACGGAGGCAGGTGCCTGCTCCTGTTTATATATATAAATATGTTAATATCAGAAGAAAGAGTGGCTTGACATAAACAAGCTTTAAAAAATTCTACCTGTTACTTGGGAGCAGCAGCAGTAGAGTGTGTCTGTGTAAAGGTTAGAGGGGTTTTGCCATCTCAGACAATAGGGGCATATCGCTAGCATATGCCCCCATTGTCTGATAGGTGCGGGTCCCACCTCTGGGACCCGGCACCTACAATGAGAACGGAGTGGTGAAATGAATGTAGGGCGCACTTCGCATGAGCAGCCGCCCTCCATTGATTTCTATGGGGCCGCCGAAAATAGCCGAGCGTTGGCTTGGCTATTTCCATCTGGCCCATAGAAAGTAATGGGAGCAGGGGCTGCGCATGCTGGGTGCGCTCCCATTCCCTTCTATGGGAGCAGCGGGGAGCAGCGCTTGGTGAGGGATGGACCCCTGGAAATCCGGGGTTCTCCAGCCACAGCTTTCCCTGCTCCATTTTCATTGTAGATATGCTCCCATTGTATACGGGTATGATGGGAATACCCCTTTAAGCTTTTTAAAGGTAATAGTGGCAGCAATAGTAGTGGCAGCAGTAACAGCACAGCATGGAAGAGATAAGGCAGTAAATGTGGTGATGCATATTTATATTAGTAGTAGTGGCAAGGCAGTAGATGTCCGGCTGTGCAGGGCTAATGGTAGGGGAGGTAAGGAGAGTAGCAGATGTGGCAGCTATACAGTATAGAACCTGATGGTAGGCAGACAGCGGCATTGTCAGGGGGAAATAAATCACCACCATCACAAATGACAAATCTATTAATTGGTCCCTTTTGCAGGTGTGTGAAAATTCTCACAGATCTATCTCTCATTCATTTTAACAAATGTGATGTTTTGTACATTGGAGAAGGACAAGTTTATTCTTTTGGGTGTGATGATGCCCTCGTTGAGATGACACTGTACAATGGGCAAAAAAGTACAGCGACAGCAAACTAGGCTATTTCCTAAAACTGTTCCAATCTGGATGCTTTAAAGTCCATGGAGTTAGAGAACAGGCTATATGCCCTGAAAGGGAATAGTCATTTAGAAAATGAGACCATTTTAAACAATTTTTATTTTTAACCCCTTAAGGACATGGCCCTATTTCACCTTAAGGACCAGGCTATTTTTTGCAAATCTGACCAGTGTCACTTTATGTGGTGATAACTTTAAAACGCTTTTACTTATCCAGGCCATTCTGAGATTGTTTTTCGTCACATATTGTACTTCATGACACTGGTAACATTTTGTCAAAAAAGTTCATTTTTTTGTATAAAAAAATACAAAATTTACCAAAAATTTAGAAAAATAATCAAATTTTCAAGTTTCAATTTCTCCACTTCTAAAATACATAGTAATACCTCCAAAAATAGTTATTACTTTACTTTCCCCAAATGTCTACTTCATGTTTGGATCATTTTGGGAATGCCATTTTATTTTTTTGGAACGTTACAAGACTTTGACGTTTAGAAGCAAATCTTGAAAATTTTCTGAAAATTTCAAAAACACAATTTTTTTGGACCAGTTCAGGTCTGAAGTCACTTTGTGAGGCTTACATAAAAGAAACCACCCAAACATGACCCCATTATAGAAACTACACCCTTCAACGTATTCAAAACTTATTTTACAAACGTTGTTAACCCTTCAGGTGTTCCACAAGCGTTCATGGCAAATGGACATCATATTTCAGAATTTCAATTTTTTGGCAAATTTTCCATTTGAATCCATTTTTTCCAGGAACAAAGCAAGGGTTAACAGCCAAACATAACCCAATATTTATAGCCCTGATGCTATAGTTTGCAGAAACACCCCATATGTGGTTGTAAACTGCTGTATCACCAAACGGCAGGGCACAGAAGGAAGGGAACGCCATATGGATTTTGGAAGGCAAATTTTGATGGACTGGTTTATTTACACGATGGCCCAATTTAAGCCCCCCTGATGCACCCCTAGAGTAGAAACTCTAATAAAAGTGACACCATTTTGGAAACTACTGGATAAGGTGGCAGTTTTGGTGGTAGTATTTTTAGGGTACGTATGATTTTTGGTTGCTCTATAATACATTTTTGTGAGACAAGGTAATAAAAAATAGAAATTCTGAAATTTCATCTCCATTTGCCATAAACTCTTGAGGAACACCTAAAGGGTTAATAAAGTTTGTAAAATCAGTTTTGAATACCTTGAGGGGTGTAGTTTCTTATATGGGGTCATTTTTATGGAGTTTATACACTAGGGGTGCATCAGAGGAGCTTCAAATGTGACATAGTGTCAAAAAACCAGTCCGTCAAAATCTGCCTTCCAAAAACCATATGGCGTTCCTTTCCTTCTATGCCCTGCCGTTTGTCCATAAAGCAGTTTACAACCACATATGGGGTGTTTCTGTAAACTACTGAATCAGGGCAATAAATATACAGTTTTGTTTGACTGTTAACCCTTGCTTTGTTACTGGAAAAAAATGATTAAAATGGAAAATTTGGAAAAAATAGCTGTTTTGGGACCGTATTTATTTTATTTTTGTGACTGTGTTCATCTGAGGGGTTAGGTCATATGTTAGGTCACGAAAGTGGCAATACCTAATATGTCTACTCTTTTTAATTTATTTAGGTATTACACTATAATATCCTTTGTTAAACAACCAAAAAACTATTTTAGTATCTCCATAGTCTGAGAGTCAGTTTTTTTTTTGTTTTTGTCCAATGGTCTTAGGTAGGGGCTCATTTTTTGCGGGATGAGATGACGGTTTTAATGGCACTATTGTAGGGTGCATATGACTTTTTAATCGCTTGCTGTCACACTTTTTGTGATGTTAGGTGACAAAAAACTGCCTTTTACAGTATTTTTTTTTTGCGGTGTCCACCTGAGGGATTAGTTCATGTGTTATTTTTATAGCTCAGGTTCTTACAGATGCGGCGATACATAATATGTCTACTTTTTATTTATTTATTTAGGTTTTAAACAATCATATAATTTTTGAAACAAAAAATAAAATACATGTTTTAGTGTCTGCATAGCCTAAGAGCCATCATTTTTTTATTTTTTAGGCGATTTTCTTAGGTAGGGTATCATTTTTTTGCGAGATGAGATGACGGTTTTAAAGGCACTATTTTGGAGTGTATATGACTTTTTGATCGCTTTCTATTATACGTTTTGTGATGTGAGGTGACAAAAAATGGCTTTTAACACGTTTTTTTTTTTTTTTTTGCGGTGTTCATCTGATGGGTTAGGTCATGTGTTATTTTATAGTTCAGGTTCTTACGGACGCGGTGATACCTATTATGTCTACTTTTTTTTATTTATACCTTTTTTCACTTTTTTTTACATTTTTATTGGACCCAGACCCACTTGGTTCTGCTACTATGTGGTCTTCTGATGCTGCCGCCACCTCCACACTATCATTGTGCCACTCTGTGGCCTCCTGATGCTGCTGCTTCCTCCTCCACACTGTCATTGTGTCACTCTGTGGCCTCCTCATGCTACTGCCACCTCCACACTATGTTTTCTTGCCACTCTGTGGCCTCCTGATGCTGCCGCCACCTCCACACTGTAATTGTGCTATGCTGTGGCCTCCTCCTGATGTTGCTGCTGCCGCCACCTCTACACTCGGTCATTGTGCCACTCTGCAGCCTCCTGATGCTGCCGCCACCTCCACACTATGTTACCTTGCCACTCAGTTGCCTTCTTATGCTTCCGCCACCTCCACACTGTAATTGTGCCATGCTGTGTCCTCCTCCTGATGCTGATGCTGCCACCACCTCCAAGTTCAGTCATTCTGCCACTTTGTGGCCTCTTGATTCAGCTGCCACCACCACACTATCATTGAACCTCTCTGTGGCCTCCTCATGCTGCTGCTACCTTCACACTATGTCACATTTCCACACTGTGGTATCCTCATACTGCTGCCTCCTCCACACTATGTCACATTGCCACTCTGCTGCCTCCTGATGCTGCCGCCACCTCCACACTGTTATTAGGCCAATCTGTGGCCTCCTCCTGATACTGCTGCTGCCGTCACCTCCACACTCTATCATTGTGCCACTCTCTTGCCTCCTGATGCTGCTGCTGCCACATTCACACTGTCATTGTGCCACTCTGTAACCTCCTCATGCTGCTGCCGCCTCCACACCTCTTCCTGATGCTGCTACTGCCACCACCACACCATCATTATGCCACTCTGTGGCCTCCTGATGCTGCTGCCTCCTTCACACTGTCATTGTGCTACTTGTGGCCTCCTCATGCTGCCATCTACACACTATGTCACTTTTCCACTCTGTGGTCTCCTCATGTTGCTTCCTCCTCCACACTATGTCACCTTTCCACTCTGTAGCCTCCTGATGTTGCCACTACCTCCACACTGTCATTATGCCAATCTGTGGCCTCCTTCTGATGCTGCTGATGTCAACACGTCCACACTCTGTCAATGTGCCACTCTGTGACCTCCTGATGCTGCTGCTGACACCTTCTCACTGTCATTGTGCCACTCTGTAATGTCCTCATGCTGCTTCTTCCTCAACACCTCTTCCTGATGCTGCTGCTGCACCTCCATACTATCATTTTGGCACTCTGTGGCCTCCTGATGCTGCTGCTTCCTCCTCCACACTGTCATTATGCCAGTTTGTTGCCTCCTCATGCTGCTGCCACCTCCACACTATGTCACCTTGTCACTCTGTGGCCTACTGATGCTGCTGCTGCCACCTTCACACTGTCATTGTGCCACTGTGTGTGTCCTCCTCCTGATGCTGCTGCTGCCGCAACCTCCACATGCCGTCATTGTGCCACTGTGTGGCCTTCTCCTGATGATGCTGTTGACTCCACCTCCACACTCTGTCATTGTGCCACTCTAGGGCCTCCTCATGCTGCTGCCACCTCCACACTATGTCTCCTTGCCACTCTGGGGTCTCCTCATGCTTCTGCTTCCTCTACACTATGTCTTCTTGCCACTCTGTGGCCTCCTGATGCTGCTGCCACCTCCACACTGTCAGTGTGCCTCTCTATGGCCTTCTCATGCTTCTGCCACCTCCACACTATGACACCTTGCCACTCTGTGGTCTCCTGATGCTGTGGCTACCTCAGCACTGTCATTGTGCCACTCTGTGGCCTCCTCATACTGCCGCCACCTCCAGTCCCTGTCATTGTGCCACACGGTGACCTCCTCATACTGCATCCACCTCCAGACCCTGTCATTGGGCTACTCTGTGGACTTCTCATGCTTTTCCCACCCTCCCCACTTAATGACTGGTTCACTATTTTGGCTTTCAGCCTGGCTGACATCATGATTTATTTGACACTTCTTCTGATCTGTCAGAATGAAGGAAAAATGAGACGTACAATGGATCCTGTCTGTGTAGCGGCTGTAAGTCCTGTATGGTCCCTTCAGAATTGGCTTATGATTTGGTAGCCAAAAGCAGGAGTGGGTACAAAATACAGAAGACAGGCAAATATTCCACTACTATTTTTTTTTGGCATTAGCAGTACTGGTGGATTAATGAGAAAATGCTGACCGAGTGAAGGCATATGCTCCATAGACACGATCCGTTTTTTGTGGGTTATTATTCTGACGGTTTAGAGGAAGATCAAGATAATCGGTGACGTCAACACAAACTTACTGCTGACACCCTCTCCACTCTGTCAGGGGGGCTGTAGTTGTATAAGCGTTTAATAGAACAGGCTCTGTAGACATCTATGTGGAATCAGCTGACGAGGGTGTAGAAGGAGTGTGCTTCTTCTTGACGCTAACATCTACCTGTAAGGCTGAGTTGATACTTGAGTTATTTGGTCAGTTTTGGCCCCATGACCGCCAAAATAAGTGAAGTATGAAGTATTCTAAGAGCAACGTCTGTCATCTGCATGTCATAAAGACTTACAGTATTATTTCACTACCAAAGCAGACTCTGTATGCTTGTTACTGCGAGGCATAGTTTTCTACACCACTATAAAGGCTCTCAGCAGCCATGAAATAGCGTTTTTTTAACGTAATTCGCAGTAAATGTATTAAGATAAAATCAAATTTTCCCGAAAAATTCGGCGAACCGACGAATCGAATTTTTTAAAAATTCGCTCATCTCTACTTCTGTTTTTGAAATCCCACTCAAGAAATCTTATAATCTCCAAATGCAGGAGTAGAATATATGCTATCTCTAAAAGATAGGGAGATATTCAAAACATTTGACCTTTGAAATGCTCAGGATTAGGCTAGTTTCACAGCGGGTGAACAGCCTGCCCGATCCTGACTGCCGATAGTGCACGCATGCAGCCGGAGGGCCGCTCTGGCCCCATTGACTATAATGGAAGCGGGCCGGAGTTCCGGCGGCAGCACAGCAAACATGCCGAGAGGCAGTCAGAATAAAACTACGACATAAGCGGACCTCCGGCGGGATGCGTGCACTAGCGGCAGCGCGGATCCGGCAGGCTGTTCACCTGCCGGAGTAGCCTGCCAGAGAAGGCTGCCACTAGTGTGAAACTAGCCTTACTCAAAATCTTCACATCCTAATTTCACAAAGCAATTTCATCTTAATGGTTTATCTGCCAGGTAATTAGGGGGTGTACTATAATTAGGAAATAGTTTCATGGAAATCAATGAGTTACTAAGCTGAAATAGGTAATGATATTTATTTGTCTGTGAAGGCTTTTCCTCTTACATTCCCAGCTCTGCTAGCATGACTGCCTGCATACCTCCAGTTATGACTTACCCAGTGGCAGAGAGCAATGTGCTGATGCCAGGGACTGCTGAGCATCTTCCGTAGTTCCCAGCAGAACTATGTTGTAATGTATTTACCCAGAATTGTTTCTATTCCAAACCACAGTCAAGAAGATCTCTGATTTACGAGGGAGATTATGTTCTCAATAAAGCTGGTTATATAAGGATTTTGCAATGTTTAAAAGGAAACTCCAGTAAAACTTAGAGCATATTTGTAATTTTTCATTTACGGCCATTTAACCTCCCTAATGAGTGATTCTGCTGCACTGTTTGCTGTTGCTTGTCATCAGATGTTTTGACCAGAGTTTAGCTGGTCATACACAGAAGCTAGCAGTTTTCTGCCATGCAAATTTCAGCATGATCAAAAGATGATCATGCATAAGGAGACTGCTCGGCTGTCTTCAGATTTTATATGTTAGTTGAAGTGGATCATGCACGCTGGATCACAACATATCTGTTCCCCTTGTTCATGCAAGACATTACCTGCCACCAGATGAATCTTATTCCCCTCTCCTCATTGAGCATGCAGTTGACACAGTTGATAGTGGAACTGCTGCCAGGGCACCTGGTGTGGGAGTACCATTTGTCCTATGGTTGAAGCTAGTGTTGAGTGAATCGATGTTAACGAAGTGGACTTCGATCCGAATTTCAGGAAAAATGCTATTTGTCTCGAATTCAAATTTCTTGGCACTTCGTGGTAACAAATCTTTTTTTTCTGAAATGACGGTAAAAAAAACATACTCACCTCATCCATTTTGTCATAAAGCAAATTGTTTTGTAAAATTCAGCAAAGCAGCCAAATCAAATTTTTTGAATTTCGCTCATCTCTACAGATGACTTCACCGTGTCTGCCTGTCGTGAGGATGTAGTGACATCACGTCACCGCGTGTGAGAATTGGAACGTTTTCTTTAATCAAAACGGCCGTGTCGGCCTCTCCGCATTCAAATGGATGAGGTGAGTATTTTTTTTGTTTTAACCCCTGGTTAACCCCCAGATAGGCTAAATGTAACTCTCAAATGCAGAGATCAGTGATCAATGATCGAATGCGATTCATTACAATGTTTTACGAATTTCATCTCAGCGAAGAAGTCAAATCAAATTTTTGAAAACTACTCTCATCACTAGTCGAAGCAGCTCAGCTGGCATGAGTGCCTGCAGTGGCGTAACTAGAAATGACTTAGCCCCACAGCAAATTTTTGAATGGGGCCCCCTCTCCCAGTAATTTTTTAACAACCCCTTCCTTTCATACTGCCCCCTTTCCTGTGGCTACTAAAGATTGCTCTCTCAGACCAGGCCTGGCAGCTGTTCCATCCGTTTTCTACACTGTCTATACTGCCACTGTATATTATTTCATTGTGTAATAATGTTGAGGGGCCCTGACAAAATCTTTTAGTACTTCTCCTCCTCTTGGATGGGCCCCTTCTGGGTCAGGGCCCCAAAGCAGCCGCTTCCGCTGCTTCCCCAATAGTTACGCCCCTGAGTGCCTGCATACCTCCAGTTTTGACTTACCCAGTAGCAGAGAGCAATGTGCTGATGCCAGGGACTGCTGAGCATCTTCCATAGATATCTCTAAAGCATTTAGCCAATCCTCATCTCCTGTAGTGTACAAACAGCAACCATTAGTCAGAAACCACTGGGCTGCTTTACCATGGATTGCTAGGAACACATAATGATGATGCCCAGGGGTTCATGGCTCTGGCATACTGTCTGTGCACTGCATGATCTAACATAAGACAGGTATAGTTCTGCTAAAGTCCTTCATTACACTGTGGACTGTATTTTCACATCATTGTCAAATGAAGTGTTTTTTTTTTTTTCTGATATTTGTAAAACCTCTCCATGTGAATTTATCCATGCAAACCTACACACCTTCCAACCTTCTAGGGCTCCAGCAAGAGCAGACCTCTCTTTTACCTATGTGAGGGGATAGATATTTGCACCTAGCGAACATCTTGTACAGTATGTGTACCTGTTCATGTAGTGCCAAAAATAAAAATAAAAAAGGGGAATCAGGAGCTTACTGATAAAAGTGGTCTTCTATTAGAAAATAAATGCAAACAGTAAGCTGGGTAACACTAGTTTCTGTATAAAGTTTTGACACCATGTACTACCTTAGTATATGCACCATCATCCAGTACACTCCTTTAGGAACTTTTAAATGTTATGTTAACTAGCACAATGATACAATCTACCATAGATAATCACTGTGAGAGTAGACTACTCCCTCTTTTCATTCAACATACATTTTAATGTCATCTAACTATATATCTGGCCACAGTTTACACGACTTACTTATACCTTAGACTTATCACTCACCGCACATTAAATCTGAAAATAATTTAGATAATTACATCTGGGAAACCACATAGTAATTGTCACGAACCAGCAGGTGTGAACCCACTGTGCCACGTGTCCTACCTCCTCTAAGGGCGTTGTCTAAGTGAACCCCTGGATCTATACAGTACCCCGATACTGGGGATAGACTTTCCTGAGCGGAACACCAGGTCGCTACCTCTTGAGGAGGATAGGCACACAAGGCAGCTGGTCCAGGCGGACCAGAAGGTACCTGAGAAGGGTACCAGAGGTGCAGGACCGAAGGATGAGGCAGAGGTGTAGTAAGACAGGCAAAAGGTCAGGGCAGGCGGCACAGGTACAGGTCAGGCAATCTGGGTCAGCAACAGGAGTCAAGGCAAGCAGAAAGTGATCTAAAAGGTAGCAGAGTCCAGGAATAGAGATATAAGTCAGGAACACTAGCGGAAACCAGGAACCTTAGCAGGACACAAGAACCTTGACACTGAGGCATCTGGGAAGGGTAAGCCACTTATATATGCGCAGGAGGGCTAGTATAGGTCAGCAAGGTCACATGATCTAACCCATAAAGTCCAGGAAGTGCCACGCATGGGCCCTTAAGAAAGTGCTGCAGGAAACAAACAGCAAGCATGCTGGGGCCAGGGCTGAGAGCAAACCGTGGAGCGGATCCCAGAACAACAGCACCCACACAGACAGAGCCCAGCACTGCAGTGGTGGATGTGAAGCACCGGCCGCAGATCACCACTAAACACAGCGCGCAGGACTGCGGCGGTAAGAAGTGGAACAGTGGCGCACAGCAGACGCTGTTACATCAATGTGATAGTTACTTCACTAATATAGTTCTAAGTGCATATATTGCATTTTTTTCTAACTGCTATGTACTGTATATAAAATGGAGATTTAAAGGGGTTCTCCAGGAATTAAGAAAATGAAAATATGTAAATATTATTTTATTATAAGTAGATTCCCAATTACCTTTCATTAGTTATAATGGCTCGTTTTCTCTAGGAAGCGATCATTAGGAGAAATAAAATGCCGCTGTCCTATTAGTACACATAAAACCTGTCCTAATAACATAGCAGGACAAATTACTTCACAACACTGATCTGAATAGCTGCCTCATCTTCATATCTGCTCTACTTTGTCAGGGATTATGGTCCTGAATACAGTTTATTATGATCTTCAGCTGAATCTCTGTAGGAACGGAGTTCACGTGGAGACAAAGTACAGAGAGGAGGTGGGGATGTGGCTGTCTCCTGCTATGTGATTAGGACAGGTTTTGTGTGTACTAGTACGATGGCAACCATTTTATTTCTCCTAATGATTAGAGTTGAGAGAAAACCTGGAAGTTCGGGTTCGCTGGGTTCGACCGAACTTCGTCGCAAAGTTCGAGTTCAGGACCCGAACTTGATGTGAACTTGAGCCTGAACCCAAACCCCATTGAAGTCAATAGGACCCAAACTTTTCAGCACTAAAATGGCTCTAAAAATGTCATGGAAAAGGCTAGATGGCTGCAAAAGGCAGCAAAATGTGCTTAATAGCATGGAAAGTGCTCTGCTAACAAATGTGGATAGGGAAATAACTTAAAAGTTTGAAATAACAATCTTGAACTAGAAGGAGGAGGTGGATGTGGAGTAGGAGGTTGAGGAGGCGGTAATCGTGGCAGTGTAAGTGTAGTTGGAAGCTGGGACGGAGGTGGAGGAGATAGCCAACACTGTTTGTTTAATTTTTCTTTATAATTGGGGTAGCCCCCAAAATATTGGGACATATACAAAAATAAAACAAAGAATAAGTTCACTTGAGTACACGAATGGATGGTTGAGGCCAGTATAAATGACTATTCTGCACAAGGTACAGACAAGTCTTGTGGGATCCATGCCTGGTTCATTTTAATGAACATGAGCTTGTCCACATTAGCTGTGGACAGGCAGCTGCAATTGTCTGTGATAACGCCCCCTGCCATGCTAAATACACATATAGACAATACACTGGCTGCAGGGCAGGCCAGCATCTCCAAGGCTTAAAGGGCAAGCTCAGGCCATGTGCCCAATTTGGAGACCCAGAAGTTGAATGGGGCAGACCCATCAGTCAGTACGTGTAAGCATGTACACATATACTGCTCCACCATGTTTCTGAAATGCTGCTTCCTGCTAAGACATTGCATATCAGTTGGTGGTGCTGGTTGTTGTGGCATGGTGACAAAGTTTTTACACATTTCGGCCATGCTAACCCTGCCTTCTGAGGTGCTGGCGGTGCCCCGGCTGCGTTGGCAACTTCTTCCTCCACCTCTTCCCTCGCCTTGTGCTTCCACTGAGGCCCCGGTGTTAGGTGGGAATGCCATCAGCAGAGCGTCTACCAGCATGCGCTTGTAGTCGCGCATCTTCCGATCACGCTCCAGTGATGGAATTAAGGACGGCACGTTGTCCTTGTAACGGGGATCTAGCAGGGTGGCCACACTGTAATCAGGTCCCTGTGCTCAGTCCCTGGGTGCGGTGGGCAGTAGCAGGCATACTGTCTAGGGGACTGCCGCTCTACTTTTGCAGCCTGCTCCCTCTTTTGCTGTGCTGGATGGTCTGTGCGACCACCGCCTCTCCCTCCGTACTGCACAGGTCATTCCATGTGGGGTCTAGGACCTCATTGTCGTCCACATCATCTTCCACCCAGTCTTCACCCCTGCCCTCCTTGTCGGTTTGCACACTGCAGAAAGCCGCAGCAGTTGGCACCTGTGTTTTGTCATAATCAGAGACGTGCTGCGGTGGTCTTCCCATTTCCTCATCCTCAAACATAAGTGGTTGGGCCTCGGTGCACTCAATCTCTTCCACTTCTGGGGCAGGGCTGGGTGGATGGCCTTGAAAAACCCTGCCAGCAGAGCCATCTAAAAGCATAAGTGACTGCTGCATGACTTGGGGCCCGGACTGCTTGGCTGATTTGCAAGGGGGTGAGGTGCTAGATTGATGCCCATGGCCTGCAGGTGCCAACCCTGACCTTTCAGCAGTGGACCGTGTGGCAGACAATGTGAAGGTACTGGAGGCACTGTCAGCCAACCAATCTACTAGCGAATGTACTTGTTCTGGCCTCACCATTCGTAGAGCGGCATTCAGGCCTACTAAATAGCGCTAAAGGCTCTGTCGTCTACGCGCACCTGAGGAAGGTGTTTCATTTGGGCGTGTAGCTGGCACAGATCGACCACGTCCTCTCCCTGCAACAGGAGCTCCACTAACACCAGAAGCACCACGACCAGGGCCACGCCCCTCTTTGACGCTCTCCTCATTTTTTGCAGTTACCCACTGAAGTAACAGACGTTTTTAATAAATTTAGGTCCCTGTCAGCAATGCAGAGCAGGGGTTTTTCACCGGTAAAACTGGGTTAATGTCACCCAAGAATGTAACAGACGATTTTTAGAATTTTACCTCCCTGTAACCTGTGCAGAGCAGGGCTTTGTATATGTCAAAAATGGTAAAAGGTCACCCACCAATGGAACAGACGATTTTTAGAAATTTACGTCCCTGTCACCTATGCAGAGCAGGGGTTTGTATACGGCAAAAATGGTAAAATGTCACCCACCAATGAAACAGACGATTTTTTATAAATCTACGCCTCTGTCCCCTATGCAGAGCAGGGGTTTGTATACGGCAAAAATGGTAAAATGACACCCACCAATGGAACAGATGATTTTTAGAAATTTACATCCCTGTCTCCTATGCAGAGCAGGGGTTTGTATATGGCAAAACTGGGTTAATGTCACCCAAGAATGTAACAGACGAATTTTAGAAATTTACCTCCCTGTCACCTATGCAGAGCAGAGGTTTGTATATGGCAAAACTGGGTTAATGTCACCCAACAATGTAACAGATGATTTTTACAAATTTATGTCCCTGTTACCTATGCAGAGCAGGAGTTTGTATATGACAAAACTGGATTAATGTCACCCAAGAATGTAACAGACAATTTTTAGAAATTTACCTCCCTTTCCCCTATGCAGAGCAGGGGGTTATGTATGACAAAACTGGGTTAATGTCACCCAAGAATGTAACAGACGATTTTAAGAAATGTACCTCCCTGTCACCTATGCAGAGCAGGGGTTTGTATACGGCAAAAATGGTAAAATGCCACCTACCAATGGAACAGAAGATTTTTACAAATTTACGTCCCTGTCACCTATGCAGAGCAGGGGTTTGTATATGGCAAAACTAGATCAATGTCACCAAAGAATGTAACAGACAATTTTTAGAAATTTACCTCCCTTTCCCCTATGCAGAGCAGGGGGTTATGTATGGCAAAACTGGGTTAATGTCACCCAAGAATGTAACAGACGATTTTTAGAAATTTACCTCCCTGTCACCTATGCAGAGCAGGGGTTTGTATACGGCAAAAATGGTAAAACGTCACCCACCAATGGAACAAATGATTTTTAGAAAGTTACGTCCCTGTCACCTATCTAGCACAAAAAGTATGTTTTTTTATAGCACCAATGTAAATCCAGTAGGTTACGGTTTTATTGGACTGTCAGAAATGCAGCGTAGCTAGCAAAAAAAAAGTGTGTTTTTTTTATATCAGCAAAGTAAATGCAGTATTTAATGTCAGATATGCAGTGCCTGTTGCAAACAGATAAAAAATTGCTTTAGGTCACAAAAATATATGATAGACTAATGAAATTGAATCATTTTTACTTCCAGGTATGCACTGCAGGCCGCAGGGGTACTTGACTTGCCAAAAAAGGGAATTTGTCCTCCGCTGAGCTTCCAGAACAGAATTAAAGTAATGTCCCTGGCACACATGCAGTTCACATGCAGTTGCAAGTGCACTGCACTTGCAAAAATTGCCAACGGCGCCCACCCAACTAGCAGATGGATTAAAAGTTATTTTTTAGTGTCACTGGGTTCAGGGCTAGGTACAAAAATGTAGCATAGCACCGTCAATAATCACTGTAGTTTGAAGATTGAACACCACCAAGTTCAACAGAATTCTTCCCTAATCTCTCCCTCACAGCAGCAGCATCCTATCCCTACACTGAGAAGAGCAGAGTGACGTGCGGCGCTATGTGACTCCAGCCTATATAGAGGCTGGGTCACATGCTGCTCTTGGTCAATCACCGCTATGCCATTAGTAGGCGTGGCTGTGATGGCTTCTAAGGGCAGACTAGTGAAACTCTTGTTGATTGGCTGCCCTGCAGCCTTTCAAAAAGCACCAAGAAATCGCTGAACACCGAACCCGAACGTTTACGGAAATGTCCTAGTCCGGGTACCGAAACCCCTAAAGTTCTGTATGAACCCTACTAATGATTACTCCACAGACAAAATGAACCATTATAACTAATGAAGGATATTTGGGATTATATTTAAAATAAAGTAATATTTAGGTATTTTTATTTTCTTAATTCCGGGAGAACTCCTTTAATTAAGCCCCTGTGCAGCCTCCCATTGACATCACATACCATTATTTAGCTCTGCATATTTGTCTTTACTGGTGTATTGGTGTGATAAAATCAAAGATCATATGGGGATGAATCCAGCTAATTTTAAAGGGAGTATTATGCTACTATGTGAAAGCTATGTTTTTAGATTGGACATGATCGCAACCCACCTAGACAGGAGCATTGCTCTTTAAAAACAGCCATACAGCTTGATGCAGTGGAGGGTAGTGAGTCTTAGTGTGATATTCAGATTTTTTTTTCCAATGGTTGCTGAAGCCCTTCTAGCTAGTGACCAATTGAAAGTGGCAATTACCTATTGCTGGACAGGCAGGGCATCAGGAAAATGAGTAAAGGTGCATTCCCCTAGTGACTAGTCCTAAAAATGTAATCGACAGAGAAATATGGTAAATTAATGCCCTCTCCAAAAGTTTTTTAGAAAGTTTCTCCTTTATGCTTGCATCAGGATTAAACCATTATTATGGCACTAAATACGGTTCTCACTAGAGATTAGTGATAAGCGGCAGGGGCTATATTCGTATTTACAATATTTAACAAATATTTTGTAGAATATTCATCATATATTCGCGAATATTCAAAAAAAATATATTTAGCAATATATTAAATATATTGCTGTATATTCTTTTTTAGAATATTTGTCATGTTTCATCATCCATCTGAAGTAAACAGTACACATGATTCGTCCCTGCCTAGGTTGTCTGGTTCCCAATAAAACAGTTCTTATCTGTCGGGGCTCCCTAGGATTTCAGCCTGCTCCAGTCAGTGCCCGTTGCCGTGCGCATTTTCCATTTTAATCCATTTTTTTCCAGTTACAAAGCAAGGGTTAACAGCCAAACAAAACTCAATATTTATTGCCCTGATTCTGTAGTTTACAGAAACATGCCATATGTGGTCCTAAACTGCTGTACGGGCACATGAGTTATGAATAGTACCCTCTATTGGTTTCATAGTCTTATGGCAAGACTATTCGCTGTTGTGAGATCATCTCACAACAGCGAATAGTCTTGTCATAAAACTATGCAATCAATAGAAGGGGCTGTTCATGAGTTATGCAGAAGCCATGCAGATCCAGATTGGCAAGTAATCTCCAAGAGGGAAATCTGAGGGTTGAAAATGTTATCTGTTTCATGGTGCATTGCAGATGCAACTTTGCTTTCCAGTCTAACTTAATCTTAAGGACCGTAATAGCCCCCCTAAGCCCCTTTACACGAGCGAGTTTTCTGTGCGGGTGCAATGTGGGACGTGAACGCATAGCACCCGCACTGAATCCTGACCCATTCATTTCAATGGGTCTGTGTACACGAACGTTGTTTTTCACGCATTACTTCTGCGTTGTGTGAAAATCGCAGCATGTTCTATATTCTGAGTTTTTCACCCAGCTCTGGCCCCATAGAAGTGAATGGGGCTGCATGAAAAACGCATTGCATCCGCATTTCACTGATGGTTGCTAGGAGATGTTGTTTGTAAACCTTCAGTTTTTTTATCATGCACGTAAAAAACGCATCAAAACGCATTGCAGCGGCATGATAAAAACTGAACACAATCGCATGCAAAACTGAATGTCTTTGCCTGCGAAATTGCTCAGTTTTCACTGAACGCATCCGCAATGCATCTGGACCTAATCCGGACATGCTCGTGTGAAAGAAGCCTAAGAGATCTTTTATGTGGAAGGAAGTCTTCTATCTTGAGGGGGGTTGAGCCCCGGAAACACACATCATGTAATGTGACAATTTCCTGTCGTTCTGCAATCCCATTCTAACAATAGGCAGATAGGGGTGTTGCTTGCATTTAGAAATACTTTAGAAATATTACGTACACTCGCAATTATCAACATTTTAATTTCTCTGCTTTTAAAACAGATACTGATACCTCATAAAATAGTTATTAGTTTACATTTCCCATATGTCTATTTCATGTTTGGATCATTTTGTAAATGACATTTTCTTTTTTTGGGACATTAGAAGGCTTAGAAGTTTAGAAGAAAATTTCCAAAACCCACTTTTTAGTTTCAATAAATTTTTATTGAGATTTTTCAAAACCCACTTTTTAAGGACCAGTTCAGGTCTGAAGTCACTTTGTGAGGCTTACATAATAGAAACCACCCATAAATGGCACCATTTTAGAAACTACACCCCTCAAGGTATTCAAAACTGATTTTACAAACTTTCTTAACCCTTTAGGAGTTCAAAAACGTAGATTAAATTTCAGAATTTCACGTTTTTGGCAGATTTTCCATTTTAATCCATTTTTTTCCAGTTACAAAGCAAGGGTTAACAGCCAAACAAAACTCAATATTTATTGCCCTGATTTTGTAGTTTACAGAAACATGCCATATGTGGTCCTAAACTGCTGTACGGGCACATCAAGGTGCAGAGGGTAAGGAATGCCATATGGTTTTTGGAAGGCAGATTTCACAGGGATAATTTTAAGTTGCCATGTCACATTTGAAGACCACCTGATGCATCCCTAGAGTAGAAACTCCCCAAAAAATGACCTCATTTTGGAAACTACAGGATAAGGTGGCAGTTTTGTTGGTACTATTTTAAGGTACATATGATTTTTGGTTGCTCTATATTACACTTTTTGTGAGGCAAGGTATCAAAAAATAGCTGTTTTGACACTGTTTTTATTTTTTGTTGTTTACAACGTTCATCTGACAAGTTAGATCATGTGGTATTTTTATAGAGCAGGTTGTTACGGACGCGACAATACCAAATATGGTATTTTTTGGTTGTTTGTTTCAATTTTCTGAAAGCAGTATTTTTTTTATTTTTTGGTCTTATGTAGGGGCTAATTTTTTTGGTATGAGATGACAGTTTTGATTGATACAATTTTAGGGTACATATGACTTTTTGATCGCTTGGTATTACACTTTTTGTGATGGAAGGTGAAAAAAAATTGCTTTTTTGACACACTTTTTTTTTTTTTTTTTTACGGTGTTCACCTGAGGGGTTAGTTCATGTGATATTTTTATACAGCAGGTTCTTACGGACGTGGAAATACATAATATGTATAGATTTATTATTTCATTTTTACACACTAGCAGCATTTTTTAAACAAAAGAAAAATCATGTTTTAGTGTCTCTATATTCTGAGCCATAGTTTTTTTTTTTTGGGCGATTGTCCTAGATAAGTTCTCATTTTTTTGTGGGATGAGATGACGGTTTGATTGATATGATTTTGGCGTGGGTATGACTTTTTGATCGCTTGGTATTGCACTTTTTGTGATATAAGGTGACAAAAAATGTCCTTTTTTACATCGTTTTTATTTTACTTTTTTTACGGTGTTGACCTGAGGGGTTAGTTTATGTGATATTTTTATGCAGCAGGTTGTTACGGATGCGGCGATACATAATATGTATACTTTTATATATATTTATTCAAGTTTTACACAATAACAGCATTTTTGAAACAAAAAAAATCATGTTTTAGTGTCTACATATTCTGAGAGCCATAGTTTTTTTTATTTTTTGGGCGATTGTCTTAGGTGGGACATTTTTGTGGGATGAGATGATGGTTTGATTGGCACTATTTTGGGGTGCATATGACTTTTTGATTGCTTGCTATTATACTTTTTGTGATTTAAGGTGACAAAAAAATTACTTTGTTAACAATGTTTTTATTTTTTACGGTCCACCTTAGGGGTTAAGGTCATGTGATATTTTTATAGAGCAGGTTGTTAGGGACGTGACAATACCTAATATGTACACTTTTTTATTTATTTAAGTTTTACACAATACTATCATTTTTGAAACAAAAAAGAAATCATGATTTAGTGTCTCCATAGTCTGAGAGCCATAGTTTTTTTTATCTTTTGGGTGATTGTCTTAAGTAGGGTCTCATTTTTTGCGGGAAGAGACGGCATTTTGATTGGTACTATTTTGGGGTTTATATGTCTTTTTGATCGCTTAGAATTACACTTTTTGTGATGTAAGGTGACAAAAAAAATGGCGTTTTTTGCAGAGTTCATTTTTATTTTTTTACGGCGTTCACCTGAGGTGGTAGATTATGTGACATTTTTATAGAGTACGTCGTTACGGATGCGATGATACCTAATATGTCTGTTTTTTATTTATTTATGTTTAAACTCTATTTTATGGTATTTTACTTGAAACTTTAATTTATTTATTATAAAAAAAACACTTTTTTAACTTTTTTTACTTTTTATATTTGTCCCACTGTGGGACATTCTGTATTGTACTGAATTATACTGTCAGCGTCTTACACAGTAAGACGCTGACAGTTGCCTAAGAGACACAGCCCTCAGGCTGGATCTCCTGGGCTTCCATGGCAACCATCGGCCCCCTGTCAGTGCAGCGTGGGGGGGCCGATGGAGTCAGAGGGAGACCCCTCCCCCTGTAAACGCTGCACATGCCGCAGCATGTGAAAGGGTTAATCCGCCGGCTTCACCGCATACAGCGATGCCGGCGGATGCAGCAGGAGGCCAGCCTATCAGTAACAAGAAGCCGCATTCCCTCAGGTACATGTACGTGACAATGCGTGAAGGGGTTAAAACTACAATCAGCTAAAATAAGGATGCCCTATCTTGTTGATACCTCCACGAAAATCCTGGACGCACGTAATAACTTTATGGAATGCTATTCCTCTTTGTGTAATCTATATATAGCAACCTTTTCCTCACAAGCATCTACAGTGTCTCTGAGATTAATAACTTTTTCTGCATCTTCTCACTTTATCGGAATCTCAACTTGAAATATTAAAAGCCCCTTTCTCAAGCTTGCTCCATAGTCTCACTGCTCTTACAGTAAGGAATCCTGTCTATAATGATGTGAAACCTTCTTTCCTCTAGATAAAGAATGGACTCTTATCAAGGCTTTAGGCCTAGGTACATAATAAAAAGAGCATCCTTGTAATTAGGTCTCTCCTAAGATGGCTCTTTTTCCAAACAAAAAATTCCAAATTTGATTTGACCTGTTTTGGTTCTGCAAAACACCCATTTCCTCAATTATATTAGTTGCCTTTCTCTGCACCCACCCTAATTCTGCTATGTCCTCCTAGTACATAGGTGCCCAGAATTGTACACAAAATCCCATGTGTGGTCTGACTTGAGATTCATATAAATTAAACACTACCCGAAAATAATGGTTAAATGATATACAACATCACAACACAATGGGGGAGATTTATCAAACTGATGTAAAGTAGAACTGGCTCAGTTTCCCATAGCAACCAATTAGTTGATACCTTTCATTTTCCAATGCAGCTGTGAAAAAGGAAAAGTGGAATCTTATTGGTTGCTATGGGCAACTAAGATAGTTCTACTTTACACCAGTTTGATAAATCTCCCCCATTAAGTCCGCAAATAGAAAAATAAAAAATATGATGGCTGACAGAATACGGGGAATAATTTGCATGTATTGCACCAATGGTCCGTGCCCACTTCCATCGCCCTCCTCTTGTGGGCACGGCCACTGGAACACTCACCTGCCCTCCTGCTGTTTCCTGGGGACTGTCTGTGTCTATCAGCATCCCTCTATGGGAGTAGTGCTGTTCCATCCACTCAATGCAGACTAATGATTGCTTCTCACCTGCCTTGCTTTTCACTGCCCATAGGGCACACATACATTTTTAAAATTTGATCATTTTTATTAATTTACAAAACACATAGACAGAAAAATACAAATAAAACAATGTTTTCCCCCCTTTTCCTTAAACCACCCCCACCCAACCTACCCCTGAAAGCAAGGGGGAGGGAGAGAAATTTTTTTTTTTACCTCTCTATCTTATTATTTAACCAGAATTTCCATAATCGAAAAAAAAATCCTTCTTACCCCTATTTTTATAAATTATCCTCTCTATCTTAAGCATATTATCAAATGATCTCCTCCATTCTGTTACAGAAGGTGGGTCTTTATCTATCCATTTCTTTAATACAAGAAGTCTTGCTTGAAACAACAATGTACAAAGTATCTGTTTGTCCATTTTTGAAACCCGCAGATGAATTGTACCCCCAAATATACTAATATAATAATATAATAATAGTCGCTATCTCAAACCAATATCTAAACAACCTGGGACATCTCCATACTAGCTATAAAAGGTCTGCATTGTTCCATATCATATCTGTGGCATTCATCCGTTGGTTTTAAACCCATCTTTTTCAATAAAAGAGGAGATCGATACAACCTATGGATAAAAATGAATTCAGAAACCCCATGAGAGGCCACTGCATATCTGATAACCCAGCAAAATCTTTCTTCAATTTCTCTTTAGACACTATTTTACACTACTTACAATGTTTAATTTTCAACAATAATCTATATCTTCTTAAAGCAATCCCTTTTATCTTTCTGCCATCAAGGAATTGAGCAATATTATCCTTAGGGGCCTTTTTAAATTTCTGGGAATCTGCCTTTGTTGAATTAATTGCATCCCTCAATTGCAGATATTTAAAGAATTCTTTATTCGATAACCCAAATTCTTTTTTTTAATGTTTCAAAGTCTTTTAATTCATCCCCATCAAACAAGTGAATCAATAAATAATTTCTTTTATTTTCCCAATTTACATAGTTTTTCATTTTCTGAATTTCTCCCAAATTAATATTACTCCATATGAGTAGCCTTAAATACCCTTACTTTTTTTTATTTCTCTTCAAACGTGATCCATTAAATTAAAAACCTGATTATCACTACTTGTACTCTCCAATATTCCTGATTTTAGTAACTGCATCATATTTAACTGATTATCTTTAAAACCCAATTTCTTAAGATGCCAACCCAAACTATGTGATATATTACCCCCACTTGTTAACCCAAACTGTGCAAGAAAAAATATAAATACCAATCTGGAAGTGCCATTCCCCCTTCTTTAATTGGTAACTGCAAAATCTCTTTCCTTATTCTAGAATTCCCTCTCTTCTAAACAAATCCCCTCATCAACCTATCCAAATTAGTAAAAACCCTAGTAGGCAACCAAATTGGGGCACAATGGAATACATATAGAATCTTGGGATTCCTTCTCAGCTTTAGGGATCAAAACAAGAGTAGCTTCCTCCATTAAGCTGGGCAACTTATTTGATCTCTTGGCTTCAATCAGGGTCTATATTAATTCTGGAAGAAGAACAGAGCTAAATTCCATATACACCTTGAATAGTAATCCATGCCCTCCATGAGCTTTCTTATCCCCAGTTGATTTTAAAGCTCTTGCTAATTCCTCCAAATGTATATCCTCCTCCAACTGATTCATCTGGGCTTTAGTAAGTCTCCAGAAGGGAATACCATCAAAATATTAACATCATTGTTCCTTTTTGTATGTAATTTTTGATTTATCCAATTCTTGATAATATTCAGAGAATATATTACTAATCTGTTTCGGGGTTTTGACTCTATGTCCCCTTTTGTTCTTTATTGCCCCTATCCAACTTTTTTTCTTTTGTTGATTATTGATTGTATTTGCCAAAAGCTTACCCACTTATTCACCCTCTGCAAAGAACCTAGCTCCTTGTAAAAACATCGACGCTTGAGATTTTTCTCTATTTAATTCTTTCACTCTTTTTTTCCCCTCATCTCAAATTTTCCACTGAGGAATCTTCTGCAGAGAATATTTGAAATTCTTTTAATCGCTGTTCCCCATTCTGAATTTTACTATTTTTTTCAGATTACTTACTTGTTTAAACAGTATTCCCCTCAGGAAAGCCTTTGCTGCTCCCCAAATCACTTGCCTATTGGCCGAGTCTCTATTTACACAACAACAAAAAAACTTAAATTCTTCCCTAATACCATCTTTATCATTCATCAAATTAAACCAGTGAGGATTAAATCTAAATACCATTGAAACATGTCTAGTTAGGGGTCCTGTTAAGGGGGAATAATAATTATCAATATTTATGCAAATATCAATAATTCATATTCATAAATAGGTGTAGTCGTCTACTAATGACTCAGCCTATTTATACCTTAAATAAAGAAATATCTATCTTGCCCTTACACTTCACTGAATTATACTGGGATTACTGCTATTATGGCGTCTAATAAAAAGAATACACGCTTTGTTTAAAAATACTAAAAGATATTTATTAACACAATAACATGTCAATAATACTACAATATCTATATATGTTTATATAAAGGGTTACACAAATATATATATATATATATATATATATATATATATATATATAAATATACAGACATGCCGTAATATACTAAAACACTAATAACACAGTAATACAATACGATATTACAACACGACTAACTACGCTATTCAACCCACAACTCCTCCCCAAAATCTACCTACAAATACACTTACATACACATTAGAAGCCCACCCAACCTGTCTATTCACTGTCCCTACAGGCAACCAAGGGTTAAAAAAATGCTGACTGCTGTAAGGGGTATCAGGGGTACAGCAGGCAGTTAGCCTTATATGAGGGGGCAACTGCAGGGGTTAATGTACTGGTGCCAGGGAACACTGTAGGGCAGCAGCAAGGAGGTTAATAGAGGAAATGAGTATGACAGGGATATGGGTAGAAGAAGGGGTTAATGATTGGGAAGAAGGAATGTGGACAGTGGTAATGTGGGAAGTAGGGGTTAATTCTAGGAAGGGGTTAAATTGTTGGTGGTGCAGGGTATCTGTTGGTGGGATAGGGGTTACAGAGGTTAATGTGTTGGTGGTAAGTGGGGGGCGATACTCAGCCAATCCAGTAATGCTCGTTGCCCAGGGGTTGTTATGCTTGTCGTCCAGGGGATGATTTTTCTTGGGCTGCACGGCTCAACTGATAAGCGCAGTGCCACCGGACTATTTAAATCCGACGGCGCTCGCTCCCGTGCATCCTGCTCTGTGGCGCACATGCACGTCACAGGCAAGGACACGTGGGCCGGCACGGTGATATGATGTCACTGAGACAGCCCACGCGTCTCTGCACGTGCCCTTCCAGAGCGCGACACTCGCTACCAGGCGGAGGAATGCTTTGATCATCTGCCTGTAGCGCTCCTGCATACCAAGCGGCGCAATAATTATAGCGCTGTTGGTATGCAGATTATAGAAGCTATGAACACTGAGGACCAGTGAGCAAACATGCTGTGTGAACGTCAGCCTACAACTGTAGCCTAGGTGAGGCAAACTCTTTGTGTTATTAGTTAGTCCCAGATGGGAAGGCTTTTGTTTTTGTGATTTGTTACTGCAATGCTGAAAATCCTGGGTTCCACTAAAAAGCATGTATTGATGTAAACCTCCTGAATACATACCCTAATAAAAGTGACATGAACTTTATGTCATCTGTGGCTCCATGAGTGTCCATATCCGTACGCTACCTCCCAACCCCCCTGCAGGCCTATAATATATATATATATATATATATATATATATACACGGTATATATCTATATATATTAAAAGGGGCCATGTAAGGAGGGGATATTAGAAAGGGGGATATAATATAGGGACATAAAAGTGGACATTTAAAGGGGAACATATAAAGGGGGACATTTATGGACAGATATGTGTACAGATGCTGTGTACACATAGCTGAGGATGCAAATGGGCCACAATGAGCCCATAGGGGACAGTCACCTATATATATATATATATATATATATACATACACACACTATGACTGGGCACAATAAATTGGCAAAAATAAGCCCATATGTCCCCTAGAGTGTATACATACATATGGTGTACACACAGAGATGTATGCCATCCAGAGACATACATACATCCCTATGTATATCTGTAAAGAATAAATCAAGGCAACTGGACTTGCTGTAGATTTCTTGAAAACGTTTCACTCATTCTTCCAACAAGCTTTCTCAATTCTGAGTGACTTGTACAAGAATTCTCTGGGAATAAATATGTAACTGAATCGACATTTGGTAATTAGGTCATTATACTCAGCATGGGGTCAAAGGTGTCAAACGTTTTCAAGAACTCTACAACAAGTCCAGTTGCCTTGATTTATTCTTTACAGATATACCATGACCTGGATAAATGAGAACCTTCACATCTCTATGAATAGGCCTGCATCCTGGACCCACCTTTGGGCCCATATGTATATACATACTGTATATATACACGCACATCTACGCATGCATATATATACATATCTTCAACCTTCCCTCAACAACCCCCCTGTTGTCAGGAACATGACAATAAACTTTGGCGGGAAGGGTTGGAATGTATTTGCCCCCCTCAGCCCCACTGTTGGCGATAGTTCAGGATGGACTGAAGTATAATCTGGTACTTAGGTACCTAGACATCACCCATCACGACCGACATCTCCGACCTGCCCTTCATCGTAACCAGACTTCTCCATCCATAGAATAAACCATCTTCTTCTTCTTCTTATCTGCTTGGTTCTAGCTACTGTCAGTGTCACTATCTCTATGACAAACCCGTACTGGCCTTCTTCTCTTCTGTCGGTGCCAATCTTAATGCGTCAGCCACCCCAATGTTAGTGCCAATATTCAGGCGTCAGACACTCCCAATGATTCAGGAATGGCTTTACCTTAAATCTCATGTAGTACTACCTTCTGGGGTACGGTCAACCGTGGGCTGGCTTCTTTTTCAACATAGGGCCGACTTCCATCCGACATATCTCTTTTCGTGTTGATTGAAGAATCGGACGTTGGGGAGGTTCTCCCATGGACAAATAAGTTGGTCTTTACAAGGCAGGTCAGAATTTCTGAGTAAGAGACGATGTCAGGGTACCTAAATTCTAACTGAGGGAAAGAAATCTGCACATGAACATTTAGTCCCACCCTTACGAACTTCACCGTTCCTGGAGTTAAAGTGGCAAATATAGCAAACAAGGGGGCCTTTCCCTATTGTTCCCTATTCTTGTCCCCATTCAAACACAATCCATTTTTACACCCACCCACTATTCCTAATCCCATGTAAAAAAAACATACAAATGAAAAAAATATATACAATACTATGGGGTTTCAGGATGCCAATGGATTTACATCCCGAAACCTCATAGGAACATCCACAAATGCACACAATACATGTATTTACACCACCCTATGGGGCTTCAGGATGGCTTTGGATTTTCATTCTGAATCCTCTTAAGAAACTGTATGTCTGTAAAATCCCTGGCTTCAGGACTTGGTTGAAGCTCTGTCCTGAGCCTCCTCCGGTGGACTTTGTGAAGTTCTGTCTGGCTCTGGTTTAATCGGTCAGCAAGTTCCTTGACCCTCCAGTAAATCTCCAGTAAATCAGTCCCACGTACATTATGATAACCAGAATCAGAAGAACTATCACAGGGTGAATCAACAGGTTGTAGAACCATGTTGCTTTTGGTCTGTAGCCGAATAGACTTTCCCACCACGACACTTTTGAGTCCTTTTCTAAAGCTGTTGCAATCGCGATTATCTTTGTCTTGTCGTGGGTTAGTTGGATGGTGGCATGTTTCTCTGTTTCTCGAAGATTCTGAAGTATTTCATCCTCTTGGCTGCAGTCTAACAGGAAATGTTTGAATTATCTTCCAAAGCCAAGACGAATCTTCTCGAGTCTTATGGGAACGTCCAATGTCGAGTCTCTTCTCGGGGGTAATCGGTGTTCTTGCTGCTCTGCGACGTCTACACCTAGAACGGGACTAAGGGTACAATAAGGGTACAATATGCTCCGGGGAACAGTTCTCCTCTCTCGGTGCAATTAGTTCCGTAAATTGCATATGACATATTTATTACTTGGTACCAACACTAATACCCCTGCCCCATGTATTTCAGATGGGAGGAGGGTATTGGATTGGCCTTCATCTCACAGGACCCCTCGGTGTTCCAACACTGGTGTCTAAGCACCCGAGCCTGACTACCCGGACAGAGGTGTTAAACAGATACGGATGGCCTTCTTCATAGGTTACAACATCCGAGAGGAGCTGTAGATGAAGTATCGTCTGGTTATTTACAACAGCTCCTAGGTTAATGGCACTGTATCCCTGTCTAAGTTAACCAGACACAGGTGCCAATGTTGGTGTGATTGACAGCGCATGGAGAGATCAGTGGACTTACCAATTGGCGGAAATTAAATGCGAAGTGGCCACCGTACAAGGATGATACAATATGTTTAAGGTTGTCCGAGAGCTCACTTTGGACTTGTGTACACGCCAGAGCAAGTTGAGCTCTATCCTGCTCTTCCAAGAGACCCACAACTAACCTTCTAAACTTCTCTCGTAGAGCAGAAGATAGAAAGGTAGTGGCATCTATGTGCGAATGCTGTAAACCCTCTAGGACGTAGTTTACATCAAGCTGGGTCTTGAATCCTTCCC
Organism: Bufotes viridis; assembly: GCA_033119425.1. Lineage (NCBI taxonomy): Eukaryota > Metazoa > Chordata > Amphibia > Anura > Bufonidae > Bufotes > Bufotes viridis. The sequence goes on along the minus strand of CM065594.1, from coordinate 242,089,345 downwards.
CGGCGTGTTGCGCAACATCCCCAAGCTAACTCCTCAGGACTTCCATATCCATAGTGTTCAGGGCACCCACTCCCAGAGCACCTCCGCCTAGTCCCATTGCTATCATATCTCTCCTCCCCCTGTATTTCCTTTGTCAGGGGTCATCTTTTCTCACCTCTTGCCCTGCCTCTATCCAACCTCTTATCATGTCAATTTGTTTCCTTGCAAACTCCCCACATCCATGATCCCAATGATCAACTCTGAAGTCATCCACGGAAATTATCCAGGTGAATAGGATGAATTTTGCACCCGTGATGATCTTCCATGGGGATGACAGTTGAGGAGTTATGGGATCTGCCAATTGATGGAAGGGGCGTTGCAAGAGTCCAAATGCGGTTTCACAGGTTGGAGACCTCCTGTTTCGCAGGGGATCCTCACCACTGTTACGTAAACTTGACCTCTACCTTTGAACGGATACCATTGGTCACTTTCTCCAGCCTGTAACACTAGTTTTCCTACCAGTTTGTATTTAGGAAGATAGACCCACTGTGTAAATGACCAGCACCCTTCATCTACTGCCTCGTAAAAAGACCATTTAAACAAACCATCTATATTGATGTCAAAGTTAATATCCCTGCCACTGGGGTCTTTCCAGTCCAAAGACACATACCTACCTTGGTTTTCTTCGGTCATAGGGGTACCGTCTATCCATACCTCCACTGTAGGGGTGTCCACCCCATTGCACACTAAATGCCAACTCCAGGGATTAGTGTCCAACATAACCATCTGGATATCCTGCTGCCAGTGGGCATAGGTGACGAAATAGTACCCCGTCACCTCCTGTACACAGTTGTCTCTCATGATAGTAATCGTGAAAGACCGTATAGATGGAGATCCCTTTAAGTGAGTATACCTAGGATCCTTGGCGTCAGTCCGTACCTTTAAAACTGTAGCTTGGTACAAGCCTTCCAGTTTTACCGGACCACTCTGATCATTACATAAGGCCTGACCAGAGTTACTGCATCATTATACTGGTTCGTAAGTAATCTGTCCACATATGTCCCTGAACGTAACTGGATTCCCTAGTGATAATCATCTGGGAATCCCTCAACATGCAATAAGCTTTTAGAGTGCCCTTTATCAGAATGGGTCTATCAAAATATGTCCTTACCCTCAACCCGTCATGGCTATCCTTCCTGGTGAAGGTAGATTTGAGGATATACCAGCCACTGTACTCTGCCCCAGTGATATCTTCAGGACTCAGAACTCCTTCCTTTGTATACAACACTGTGGTAGTGTTGGCTTCCACTTGTTTGTAGGGGTGCAAGTGGGGGTCCCTAGACACCCATCTTAAAGATTTGATAGGTGTAGGATCTAAGTCTTGAAAGTGTATAAATTCCTTGAGACAGAGGGCATGTAAGTCATGTCGTATGGCAGACACATTCTCCACTGGGGTATAATGTTGAATTACACCGTTGGCCAAACCCTCTCTCTGGAAACCATACAGATACCACTGTCCCGCTGTAAGGCCTCATGCACACGACCATCTGTGTTTTGCGGTCTGCCCATTGAAATGAATGGTTCCGCATATGGTCCGCAAAAAAACGGAACGGACACGGAAAAAAAATACGTTCGTGTGCATGAGGCCTAATGGTGTTCTCGTATGGTTCCAGGATTTTGCCACGCAAATATTCCACCATTAAAAGGCCAAGTTCACTAAATGATATGTTGACCATACCATAATTAGCTCCCAAGCCCTCCCCCAAAGATTCTGAGCCTGCCACCAACATGCTTACCACCAGTGTCACAAGCTGGAGACGTATCCTGTTCAGAGGATCCCTATCTCTTTTCTGACAATTTGGTTCCATGGGGAGTCTCCCTCTTGTGTTCTGTAGAGTAATTATGATGTGATGAGTAATCATGGATCCACCATCGACCCACCAAACCCCCCCCCCCACACCCAACTCTAAACGTATACACACTATTGAGTTGAGGAGGCTCTGGTGGCCTTGGCCTCGTCAATGTGACTCCTAAAAATGTTGTGCCGCCTACGTGTTTTTTTCTTGGTTGTCATCGGCCTTTGTACCTTCAACATAGTGTCACCCATTACTTCGAGGACCTGGTATGGTCCTTCCCAGTTTGCATCCCAAAGACCGGCACAATGGAAGATTTTCACCATCACCAGCTTTCCTACAGAGGGCATCTGTGTCTCCCCCTGTAGATACGGTTTGTGCAGCCGTATCACTGCATGAGGCAGTAACTCTTTTAGGTTCTGCTGAACATGTTGGAGAAACATGTCTCTAGTGATGGTGTTCTTCATAGGCTCTTTCACTAGAGGTTCATTGGGCAGGCATAGGGGCATTTCACGTCTGGTAATGATTTCATATGGTGTGATACCGGTACTGGTAGCCTTGGTAGCTCGCATACCCATGTGCATGGCTGGAAGAGAGGTTACCCATGAGGAACCTTTCTCCAGTAGTGCCTTGGAAAGCCGTGTCTTAATGGTCCGGTTCATCCGCTCAACGATGCCCGTCAACTGAGGGTGGTAAGGCACATGAAACCTTTGCTTTATGTCTAAAAGGCTGCCACAAAGCGCTTTCATTACCCTCCCCGTGAAATGGGTCCCTCGGTCTGACTCTATCACTCTGGGGATACTCCATCGTGACAGAACCTGTTCCCAGAGAACATGGGCAGTGGTTGCAGCCGAATCATTGACTGTGGGGATGGCTTCTACCCATTTAGAGAAGACATCCACTACCACCAGTGTGTAACGACATTTACGACTTCCTGTTGGTAAAAGTCCGATAAAATCAATTTGAAGTGCGGACCATGGACCATTGGCAGGAGGAACTCGCTGCAACACCGGCTTCAGGGGAGACGCCCTTGGGTTAACCTGAGCACATACCAGGCACTGTTGTGTAACTTTTTCTACTGTATTGGACATTCCTGGCCAGTATAATTTGTCATTCAGGAGAGACAAGAGTTTATTCCGGCCAAGGTGTCCAAACAATTGGTGGTTCAACCTCATCAGCTCTGCTTGCAGATGCTGCGGAACCACGGGAAGAGGAAGTTGTTGTGTACCGGTATCGTAACATATGATCCCTTGTTGTATTGACCAGGGATGCTGTGGTGATGTGAGTTGTGTCATTAGAAGGGGATCTTTTGCTTGTTCCTCTTCGAATGACACCGGGCCTTCTTTCAGATTGGTTAGAACTGTGATCCGGTAGGTGGATAGTGGCTCAGTGCCTGGTTCCCAAAGGGTCCCAGACACTGCCGCTAGTTTAGCTAGTTCGTCAGCCTTGTTGTTTCCTAACATCAAAGGTTTGTCTCCTTTCTGATGTGCAGGGATTTTAATTATGGCCACTTCCGCCATGTGTGCCATGCCACATTCCCACAGTTTTTCAGGACCGACACATGAGCCAGAGGTTTGTTTTGGCTGTCCACAAATCCTTGTCTCTTCCATCAGTCAAGGTGGAGGGTGAGGGAACGAACTACATATGAACTGTCGCTATATATAGTATGCTTCCATGGGGCATGAAGAAGCAGAGCTTCTTTGACAGCCTCCAGTTCTGCCCGCTGTGCCGACATGTCACCTGGTAACCTGACGAGACTCTGGGTACCTGTGGTCTCATCCAATATAGCAAAACCTGTGACATACAGTAGGTCTCAATCAAAACAGTGATCAGCCGGCACTCCGTTCCAAGGCGTGGTGCATGTGTCAGAGATAGCAATCTTAGCATATAGTGTAAGGAAAGACCGGCACTCACTTGATCTTTGTATTCTTATGATGCTTTTATTAGTCACATATAGAATCCTATATGTGACTAATAAAAGCATCATAAGAATATGAAGATCAAGTGAGTGCCAGTCTTTCCTTACAATACAGTAGGTCTCATCCAGGTAGAATCGAGAGCCATCTACAAAGATGACTCTGTCTTCTAGATGTCGATCGGTCCTGAACATTTGAGGCGCATTGATTTGGGCTGGTTGGCCACAGTCATGTTCGGTTCCAGTCAGGTTCAGTAGCTAGGACAGAACATACTTGGCTTTGTGGTTCACCTGCAGACTCCAGCCACTAAGATCCATCATCCACCTCCCAAATCTCTGTTGGGAGACTCCAGGGAGGGTATCAAGGAGCAAGAGGGCCAAAGGAGAGTGTGGGGTCTGTAAGGTGAGGGGCCTGAAGCCTACAATATGCTCGGTGGTTTTGACGGCATAGTGTATGGCTGCCAGTTGTTTGGCACACTTGTCGAACCCGCATTCGATGGGCGAAAGTAGCCTGGAGATGTATCCCAGCGGTCTAGTCTCATATCCTATCTGCTGCAGAAGGACCGCCGAGATAGACTCCGTCCCTGCATGTGCCTCCCAGCAATTTTCTCAAGTCCTGTAGAGTGCCAGGCCTAGGTAACTTGACCATTGCTTCCGCTCAGGTTGCCATGATTCCTTTAGTTCCAAAATAAATTTGGACCCCAAGGAAAATCACCTCTGCTTTGGCCAATTTTGCCTTGTGCGGACTCAGTTTGAGTCCTGACCTGGCCAGGAGTCCCAATAGCTCTCTCAACAGAACCAAGTGCTCTTCTATGGATTCTGTGTACAAGAGCAAGTCATCTACTTATTGCGGAAGACATTCCAGCCATGAAAATACATTCAGTACCGGCCGCTAACGCCTGGTGAAAATACTTGGGACTGCTGTGGAACCCCTGGAGGAGTACAGAGAACATGTACTTTTTGTCCCCCACTGTAAAGGCAAATTTGTACCTACAGTGTCTTCTGTGATCTCAATAGAAAATAACCCATTGGCAACATCTATGGTCGAGAATATGGGGCTTTTGCCGCTTATTCTGGCCATGATGTCGGGAGTCTGTGCCACCACTGGAGCGGACATTAGGGTGTTCTTGTTGAGGACCCTGAGGTCTATGGTAAGCCTCCATGCATTAGTGTCCTTCTTTTTAAAAGGCCAGAGGGCATTGTTGCATTTTGAATTGCCCTCTATGACCACACCCATTGTTTTCAATTGTCCATGGACAGTGTCCATAATTGATTGGGCAGCTTCTGGTGGAAATCGGTATTGGCATTGAGGTGGAGGGTCAGGACCTTGTATGTCCACCTGAACGACAATCAGTCTGCCACAGTCATCCTTGCTCTGGGCCCACAGATTGGGATGCGTATACACAATAGGCTCAAGGTCTGGATTGTGTGAGACCTCTGGCCATTTGTGTTCGAATATGTCGGTAGAATCGTCTACTACTGGCAAAGGTGGTCCCAGTCCCTAGCGTTCGATGACAAATATTTTGAATTGTCTGGGACCCCTCCATACAATATTGTTTGCCAGATCTAGGATCCACCCATTTTGTGTCATTATATCGGTTCCAATGATATTATCAGAACTGGGGTAATACCACATTGGGATCCTAAGGGTCATGTATCTGGTAATCTGGACAATTACCTCTTCGATTCTGTGGGCCCACTGAGGGCGCTGATCATGCGCTGGCAGGCTGTAGAAGTTAAAAAAAATGGCATATCAGACGCTGTTTTGTTAACAGCGTCCGATATGCCTTCTGCTCGCTCCTCTGGTGGTCCCTTTTGCTTGGGAAACATGTGTAAGTGCACCAATCACCACACAGACCCCCCCATCCAACCTCACCCCCCTCCGTCACTGATTAACCCCTGATTAACCCCTGATCACCCCATGTCACCCCCCTGATCACCCCCTGTCACCCCTCATTCAGACGTCCATATGTGTTTTGCGGATCCATGGATCTGCGGATCTGCAAAATACGGACACCGGCAATGTGCTTTCCGCATTTTGCGGATCTGCACATTGCCAGAACTATATAGAAAATGCCTTTTCTTGAGAATAGGACATGCTCTATCTTTTGCGGAGCTGCGGCCAGATGTTTGGGGGCCGAAACCCGGAAGTTCGCGGCCACAGCTCCGCAAATGCTGATGCGGCGAGCACATAGTGTGCTCTCCGCATCACAATGAATGGGTCCGCATCTATTCCGCAGAATAGATGCAGACATTTTTGCAGATGTGTGAATGGGGCCTTACTTTTTTTTTTTTTTGCACATTTTTTGGCAGAGATTTTTTCATCCACATTGATTGATGTGAATGAAGAAATCTGTGCCGTTCATTTTTATTTTTTTTTTCAACCCAAAGGCTGAACGGAAAAAAAAAATCTCATTACCCGTATGCTCAATATAAGGAGAATAGCAGAAACTCCTAATGCTGGCCATATATGTAATGATTGCGGAGACCCTCAAATGCCAGGGCAGTACAAACACCTCACATGTGACCCCATTTTAGAAAGTAGACACCCCAAGGTATTCCATGAGGGGTATGGTGAGTTCATGTAAAATTTTATTTTTTGTCACAAGTTAGTGAAATATGAGAAAAAAAAAAATTTCTGTGAACTCGCCATGCCCTTCACGGAATACCTTGCGGTGTCTTCTTTCCAAAATGGGGTCACATGTGGGGTATTTTTACTGCCCTGGCATTTTAGGGGCCCTAAAGCATGAGAATCCAAATGCCTAAAATGCCCTGTACTCATTACTCATTGGAATTAGGGCCCCTTTGCGCATCTTGGCTGCAAAAAAATGGCACAAATGTGGTATCGCCATACTCAGGAGAAGTAGGGCAATGTGTTTTGGGGTGTATTTTTATATAACCCAACTTTTTAATTTTTTTTATACAAAGTTATCAATTTACACAGATATTTCTCTCACCCAGCATGGGTATATGTAAAAATACACCCCAAAACACATTTCCCTACTTCTCTTAAGTACGGCGATACCACATGAGTGACACTTTTTTGCAGCCAAGATGCGCAAAGGGGCCCTAATTCCAATGAGTACCTTTAGGATTTCACAGGGCATTTTTACGCATTTGGATTCCAGACCTCTTCTCACGCTTTAGGGGCTCCTAAAATGCCAGGGCAGTATAAATACCCCATAAGTGACCCCCTTTTAGAAAAAAGACACCCAGGGTATTACATGAGGGGTATGGTGAGTTCATAGAAGAATTTATTTTTTTGGCACAAGTTCACGGAAAATGTTTTTTTTTATTTTTTTTTTCTTACAGTCTCATATTCCACTAACTTGTGACAAAAAATAAAATTTTACATGAACTCACCATACCCCTCACAGAATACCTTGGGGTGTCTACTTTCTAAAATGGGGTCACTTGTGGGGTATTTATACTGCCCTGGCATTTTAGGGGTCTCTAAATCGTGAGAAGAAGAAGTCTGGAATCTAAATGCGTAAAAATGCCCTGTGAAATCCTAAAGGTACTCATTGGAATTTGGGCCCCTTTGCGCATCTTGGCTGCAAAAAAGTGGCACACATGTGGTATGGCCGTACTCAGGAGAAGTAGGGCAATAATTTTTGGGGTGTATTTTTATATATACCCATACTTTGTGTGAGAAATATCTCTGTAAATGACAACTTTTTAATTTTTTTTATACAAAGTTGTCAGTTTACAGAGATATTTCTCTCACCCAGCATGGGTATATGTAAAAATACACCCCAAAACACATTGCCCTACTTCTCATGAGTACAGCGATACCACATGTGTGACACTTTTTTGCAGCCTAGGTGCGTAAAGGGGCGTAAAGTCCAACGAGTACCTTTAGGCTTTACAGGGCTGCTTACAGTTTAGCCCCGCCCAAAATGCCCGAACAGTAAACACACCCCACAAATGACCCCATTTCAGATAGTAGACACCCCAACGTATTCACTGAGGGGCATAGTAAGTCCGTGGGAGATTTTTTTTTTTGCCAGAAGTTAACAGAAATGGAAACTTTATTATTATTTTTTTTCCTCAGAAAGTGTCATTTTCTGCTAACTTGTGAAAAAAAAGAAATGATACATGAACTCACCATGCCCCTCTGCGAATACTTTGGGGTGTCTTCTTTCTAAAATGGTGTCATTTGGGAGATATTTATACTATCCTGACATTCTAGCACCTGAAGAAACATGACAGGTGCTCAGAAAGTCAGAGCTGCTTCAAAATGCGGAAATTCACTTTTTTGCACCATAGTTTGTAAACGATATAACTTTTACCCAAACCAATAAATACAGTTATTGAATTTTTTTTAATCAATGACATGTGTAATCAACAATAAATTTAGAGAAAAATTTATATAGAAATTTCTTTTTTTTGAAAAATTTTACAACAGAAAGTGAAAAATATCAAAATTTGGGTCATTTTGGATTAATATCAAAGAAAGTAAAAATGTCAGCAACAATAAAATACCACCAAAGCTCTATTAGTGAGAAGAAAAGGAGGTAAAATTCATTTGGGTGGTAAGTTGTATGACGGAGCAATAAACGGTGAAAATTGTGTATTGCAGAATTGTAAAAAGTGACCTGGTCATTAAGGGTGTTTAAGCTAGGGGGGCTGATGTCGTTAATTCACAGAATAAGCGATCTTTTACACCTAAGCCAAACACAAACACAAGGTCTTAGCAGTGGGCCTGGCTCGCCAATGTTAAGGGGGAATATTAATTATCAATATTTATGCAAATATCAATAATTAATATTCATAAATAGGCAAAATCGTCTACTGATGACTCCACCCATTTATAACTTAAATAAAGAAATATCTATCTTGCCCTTACACTTCACTGAATTATATTGGGATTACTGCTATTATGGCGTCTAATAAACGCTGTGTTTAAAAATACTAAAAGATATTTATTCACACAATAACACGTCAATAATACTACAATATCTATATATGTTTATATAAAGGGTTATACAAATATATATATATATATATATATATACACACAGACATGCCGTAATATACTAAAAACACTAATAACACAGTAATACAATACGATGTTACAACACGCCTAACTACGCTATACAACCCACAACTCCTCCCCAAAAGCTACCTACAAATACACTTACATAAACATTAGCAGTCCACCCAACCTGTCTATTCACTGTCCCTACAGGCAACCAAGGGTTAAACAAATGCCGACTGCTGTAAGGAGTATCAGGGGTGCAGCAGGCAGTCAGCCTTCTATGAGGGGGCAACTGCAGGGGTTAATGTACTGGTTGTAACACCAATCCAAAATTCCCCACAATAGGTACTATACTACATATCCAATCAACAGAAAAACTGTAATGTACTGGTGCCAGGGAACTCTACAGAGCAGCAGCAAAGGGGTTAATGGAGGAAATAAGTATGAAAGGGATATGGGATGAATAAGGGGTTAATGATTGGGAAGAAAGAATGTGGGCAGTGGTAATGTGGGCATTGAGGGGTTAATTCTAGGAAGGCTTTAAATGGTTTGTGGTGCAGGGTATCCGTTGGTGGGATAGGGGTTATAGGGATTAATTAGTTGTTAGTAAATGGTGGACGATACTCAGCCAATCCAGTAATGCTCATTGCCCAGGGGTTGCTATGCTTGTCATCCAGGGGATGATTCTTCTTGGGCTGCACGGCTCAACTGATGAGCGCAGTGCCGCCAGACTATTTATATCAGGCGACGCTCGCTCCCGTGCATCCCGCGCTGCGTGCCACAGACAAGGACACATGGGACGTCATATCACCGCGCCAGCACGCGCGTCACTGCACGCGCTCTTCCGGAGCGTGCTGCTCGCTACCAGGCAGAGAAATGCTTTGATCCTCCGCCTGTAGAGCTCCTGCATACCAAGCGGTGCAATAATGATCATGCTGTTGGTATGCAGATAATAGAAAGAGGGAAGTTCGCTTCCCTCTTTCTATTATGCTAACTATCCCCAGCAGCACTTGGAATATTTAGACAAAAGGCACAGATTCTTATTGAATCTGTGTTTTTTGAAGTTACCAGATGGCTGGACCTAATTGTACGGTCATCTGTTGACATCTCCCCCTCCTGCAGGGAGGCAGGAGGGGGCTGGGGGGCACCTGGACAAAAGACTTATTTAGAATATATGGGTATAGATACCCGGGGCACATCTATACTCATATATCTATATAGGATATATGTATATATATATATATATATATATATATATATAGTCCACAAAAGAATCAATGGCAGCACCATCAAAGAAAAAAGGCGGGTGCAATGTCCTACAACGGGTCCTGGCTGAACCCAATATAACAATAGTAGAAAAAGGGAGGACTGCACTCCAAATTAATGAAAAAATAGAAAAACTTTTATTTACCCATGGTGGGGAGCGACGTTTCGGCTCGTGTGAGCCTTTCTCAAGCATAAATACAAGTGAAACATACAAGCAATTTAAAGGCATTTCAGCAATGAACAACCAATCACAAAATCCAATCAATTATTGTGTCATTATCAAACAACTGTGTGAAACCAAATATAAGCATACAGTGCATGTGTGGTAGACATGATCGATCAGTGCATTTAAAATGGCAAATACGTGTAAAATTCATAAAGTGAATATAAAATAAATATTTGTCTCATACAAACGTGAACTTAAAAAGTGTTGTAAAGTGTTTAAAAACTCCAGGGGAAGAGACCGCAGTACCTGCCTCCATTTGTAATGGCGTCCGTGGAGATACATTGAGCGTCGCTCATGATCTACTGCGCATGTTCGGGAAAATTCCCAAGTGATCGCGCACAGTCCATGAGCGCATGCGTGCGCGTTTTACTGCCTGTAGCTATATCCGACATGTTTGTTATGGGCAAGGAGCCCAAACATGAAAACCGGGTTGTTAAACATGTTTATATGAAAGGAAGGTCAAAGATGCAATCGGTCGCTGTGGATAAATACCACAGACATGGTGCAGGAGTAGGAGCCAAACTCGACCGAGATGGGACCCACTCCAATGGATTCTCGCTGTCAGATAGAACCATGTCAATGGCCCACCTCACAGCAAAAAAACTTTATGCACCTTATCAAGCGGCCAGGAGGGATTCTCCTCCAGCATCCAGACCGTCCTGTATGTTAAATTTCAAGAGAGTGCGCAAAACAATAATAGTAGCAATGATCTCTATTGTCCAGGACCTATTTTTGTTGTGGAGGTATGGTCTGTGGATCCTCCCCTGGTGTAATATGAATTTTTTCTGAAAAAAAAAAAAAAAAAAAAAAAAGAAGAAGAAATTAAATTAATCACAAGTAAAAATACTTTATCTTATTTTCTATTATATACAAATTTTCACTTGTCAGGCTTTATCTATCTGATGCAATGATGGCAGGTATAATAGATGAAGATCTGAAAGAGTATTTAATTACTCCATCTCCAATTACCCCGGTGATATATATATTACCGAAGGTTCACAAGAGTTTGGTGGACCCACCTGGCCGCTCTATTGTGTCCGGTACAGATTCGGTTTTCAGTCGGGTTGCAGTTTTTCTTGATAAAATCTTATGTCAGTTTGCTATGACAGGACAATCTTACATTAAAGATACCAGTGATTTTCTAAAACAACTTAGAGTGGTGAATGGTTGCAGGTTTGAGTCAACCATTCTGGTGTCCTTTGATGTAACATCATTGTATACATCTATTGGACACGAAAAAGGTATTTCTTCTGTTAAAAAATATCTGAAGGAGTCTTCTTTAACAACGGAAGCTCTTGAGATTGATTCTTGAGAACAACTACTTCCTTTTCCAGGATACCTATTACAACCAGAAGCGTGGTGTGGCGATGGGGTCCAATGTGGCCCCAACGTACGCAAACATATACATGCGCCACATGGAGGAGGACTTCATCTATGTGTCCCACCACTTTCAACATGTTTTGAGGTGGTGGAGATACATAGATGACGTCTTCCTCCTGTGGACAGGTACCCAAGCACAATTGGTCGAATTCCATCAATACCTTAATAGTATAGATGCAGACCTACAGTATACAATGTCCTTTTCCAGTCACAGTCTGGAATTTCTAGACACAAAGGTGAAACTAATGGGTGACATGATAGGTACAGAATTGTTTGTCAAACCCACAGACAGAAACACCATTTTGCGTTTTGAGAGCTGTCATCCTCGGGGCATGACTAAACATCTGCCCTACTCACAGTTTCTGAGAGCCAAACGAATTGTGTCTGATGAGACAGATCTGAATGACACATTAAACAAGATGGTTGATAAATTCAAAGAACGTGGCTATCCTCAGAAGCTGTTAGTGGAACAGAAATTGAAGGTTCACTCCATGGATAGAGATGTTATTCTTTATGATCAGAAACAGTGTATCAAAAAGAGAAAAGGGTTCCTTTTATTTCCACCTACTCAGAATCTAGTCCTGAAATAGGTAAAATAGTGGGCAGACACTGGGGTATCCTGGGCAGATGCATCAAGGATGTCCCGGAATTTAGATCCCTCCATTATTGTCATATCGAAAAAATAAAAGTATTAAAGATCAATTGGTAAAAGCAGATGCTGGCCCTAGGAAAATCACCATACAGCAAACACTGACACAACCAGGATTGGGATGTTTCCCATGCCTGAATTGTGTTAACTGTCGCTATATATGTAAAGCTAAAATCTTCATACACCCTAGCACTGGAAAAACTTATCCCATCAGATCTCATCTCACATGTGCTTCATCATATGTTATATATGTACTGTCTTGCCCCTGCAACATTCTCTATGTTGGGGAGACTTCAACGGAACTTAAGTTGAGACTAAATAATCATAGAAACTCGATTAGAAAAAAACGTATTGATCTACCAGTGTCCAGACACTTCACATCCCTAGGGCACTCTGAGCGGGATCTGAAGTGCTGGATAATTGATTGTGTCAAGATACCAAGAAGGGGAGGTGACCGTACCTCACTTCTAAAAAGGAAGGAACTTCAATGGATATATACTTTGAATAGTTTACATCCTGATGGTCTTAATGTAGAATTCAGGTAGGAGAGGGACCTTTGAGCTTATGCTGCGATTCCCTTGCTCCAGACGTTCAGCTTCGTCCATTGGGGTGGATAAAGCCTGACAAGTGAAAATTTGTATATAATAGAAAATAAGATAAAGTATTTTTACTTGTGATTAATTTAATTTCTTCTTTTTTTTTTTTCAGAAAAAATTCATATTACACCAGGGGAGGATCCACAGACCATACCTCCACAACAAAAATAGGTCCTGGACAATAGAGATCATTGCTACTATTATTGTTTTGCGCACTCTCTTGAAATTTAACATACAGGACGGTCTGGATGCTGGAGGAGAATCCCTCTTGGCCGCTTGATAAGGTGCATAAAGTTTTTTTGCTGTGAGGTGGGCCATTGACATGGTTCTATCTGACAGCGAGAATCCATTGGAGTGGGTCCCATCTCGGTCGAGTTTGGCTCCTACTCCTGCACCATGTCTGTGGTATTTATCCACAGCGACCGATTGCATCTTTGACCTTCCTTTCATATAAACATGTTTAACAACCCGGTTTTCATGTTTGGGCTCCTTGCCCATAACAAACATGTCGGATATAGCTACAGGCAGTAAACGCGCACGCATGCGCTCATGGACTGTGCGCGATCACTTGGGAATTTTCCCGAACATGCGCAGTAGATCATGAGCGACGCTCAATGTATCTCCACGGACGCCATTACAAATGGAGGCAGGTACTGCGGTCTCTTCCCCTGGAGTTTTTAAACACTTTACAACACTTTTTAAGTTCACGTTTGTATGAGACAAATATTTATTTTATATTCACTTTATGAATTTTACACGTATTTGCCATTTTAAATGCACTGATCGATCATGTCTACCACACATGCACTGTATGCTTATATTTGGTTTCACACAGTTGTTTGATAATGACACAATAATTGATTGGATTTTGTGATTGGTTGTTCATTGCTGAAATGCCTTTAAATTGCTTGTATGTTTCACTTGTATTTATGCTTGAGAAAGGCTCACACGAGCCGAAACGTCGCTCCCCACCATGGGTAAATAAAAGTTTTTCTATTTATATATATATATATATATTAAAAGGGGGCCATGTAAGGGGATATAAGAAAGGGGGATATGATATGGGGACATAAAAAGGGGACATTTTAAGGGGATAATATAAAGGGGGACATTTATGGGCAGATATGTGTACAGATGCTGGGCACATCTATTCACATAACTTAGGGTGCAAATGGGCCACAATGAGCCCATAGGGGACAGTCACAGGCAAGAGCACAATAAATGGGCAATGGGCAATAATAAGCCCACATGTCCCCCAGAGTGTATACATACATATGGGGTACACTCGGAGATGTATGCCATCCAGGGACATACATACATACCTATGTATAGGCCTGCATTCGAGACCCACCTTACAGCCCATATGTATATACATATACATACACACACATCTACGCATGCATATATATACATATACTCAACCCTTCCCTCAACAGGCCCTATCTCCATTATCACTGCATGTGATCTGACATTACTATAGGAACATATTTTATGCTGGATATATTTCTTTCCAGCAATTTCTTGTTACCGAAAATCAAATCTATCCTTGACCAGGACTGATGTGTCTTTGAGTAACAAGTAAAAAACCTTATCTTCAGGATTATATAATCGCCAAACATCAACCCAACCAAACTCCGCTATCAACCTAGCGAGATTAGTATTATGTTGTAAAATCTTACTACTAGATAATCTATCCCTACTTAGATCCATTACTGCATTAAAATCCCCCACTGCAACTAATATAGACTTATGTCTTTTAAGCATATGTCTTTGCAATTCATATAGTACATCGGGTTTATATGGAGTCAGAATATAGATTTTTTCTATAACCATCAATATATCATTAACTTTACATTGTAGGAAGAGGTATCTAGCGCCATCATCCACCTTAAATGGGAAAAACTCAAAATTCACTTTATTGTGTACTAAAATAGAAACACCCTTGAATATGATAAATAAACAGAATGATATTGTGCACCAATCCATCTTTTTTCTACACAGTTTAACAGTTCTTTATCTAGGTGTGTCTCCTGAAGGCAGATGATAGCCGGCAAGTACCTTCCCATCCAGTCAAAAATGGCAAACCTTTTCAACCTATCTCTTAACCCATGTAAATTGATTGAAATATTTCTTATCATTCAAAATAATACCAAGGAAAAAGAAGAAAAAACAGAAAACACCAACCTTTCCCCTCTCTTTCAAGGTACCAGAATCCAACCCCCCCCACCCTAAATCCCCCCAATTTGCTCCCCATTCTATAAGAACAGAGTGCACCATAACCAAACATGGCTCAGTCCATATATCCCCCCCCCCCACACCCTCTACCTAACCATCCAGAAAACTATAATTAACAATAACTATATTTCGCTAAGGCCCTTCAAACCTGCCTATTGTCTAGCTTCCTTAGGGGACTGAAAAAAATAAGATTTATCCTGAAAGACCACTCAAAGTTTGGCTGGGAAAATCAAGCTATATTTTACCCCAAAGGAAAAAAAAAATGGAGGTTGCAGTCAGCACAACCCAATAAGCAGGTGCACGTTGCTATGGTGAAATACACATACAAACATAAAAACAAAGGTGCAATGGCACACTGCAGCTAGAGCTCCGTCCTGCCACTATGCTGGATGTTAGATGAGGCATTAGTTTATATTTTGGCCAAATTATGTAAGCCACCCACCACTTCACGGTTGCCTCTCGAGTGGTCCCTAACATTAATTCTTACCTTTTATGGGCCATATCAGCCACACAAAACCCAGGGAGTGCAGGTGCAGCATGCATGCCAGATACACTCTGCTTGTAACCCCGTCTGGTGCCATACAGCGTTCATCAGATCAAGGGATGCAAATACCAACATGCATGCTGAGCCCACTAGTACTTCTCCTGGAACCAAATGGCTTCTGGTAAGTTCAATAAAGCAGACTCAGTTTTATACTGACTTTAAAACCAGCCTACAGGGCGGATTCACTAGTCAGGTGTGCATGACTGCATGGAGGTCACCACGCCTTCCATATATGCTACAAAGGAAAAAAAAAAATGGAGGTTGCAGTCAGCACAACCCAATAAGCAGGTGCACGTTGCTATGGTGAAATACACATACTAATGCCTCATCTAACATCCAGCATAGTGGCAGGACAGGGCTCTAGCTGCAGTGTGCCATTGCACCTTTGTTTTTACGTATGTATATTTTACCCCAGCTAACCTCATTATCTTTTTTATATCATTGTATTTTTTCCTTTGGTTACTAGTGGCCACTAAATAATCCATATACACCCTTATTTTTGTCCCATTTATATACAATCTTCCCAGAAGCTCTAACCTCCTTCAACACGGCCTCCCGGTCTTTATAACATATAAACTTAGTCAAAATTGTTCTTGGATATTCTCCTGTTTTTTCTCTGACCTGGAACTCTATGCGCTCTCTATAACAGAAGAATTCGACAATGTCCCAGGCTTACAGTTCTCAAAAATACACTTTTCCATAAAGCCTGTAACAGTGTAAGCCCTCCATTCCTTCAGGTATTCCCACCCATCTCAAATTTACTCTTCTTGATCTATCCTCCATATCCGTTAATTTATTCTCTTAGCAGCATTAGTTTTTGTAAGAAACACAATCATCTCTAATTAGACTCACATCAGATTGAATCCCTCCAATTTGTGTCACCACCTTCCCTACCATATTCTCCAACCTTGTGACCACACCCAGGATTTCTTTCACCAGTTTTGAATCAGACTCTCCTATTTCAACCTCTGTTACCTTCCCTTTAAGGATATTTTCTTCCAAGCATAATTCTATTCCCTACCCCATCTTTTTCCCAGGCCTGTAAGGTTCTTCATGGAGAGGTTGTAGATGTCAAAAATTTAATCAATGCATTTTATTTTTGTCTTGTCTCTAATCCAGTACCTGAAGCTGAATGCTTAATGATATTAGACCCATGCTGGTCTTCTTTTTATTTTTTCCGGCATTTCAGCAGAGATGTTTATCTAATAGTTAAAGAATTTCTGCTTCATAGACAGACAGAAACTAATGCAAAATAATTAATATGATATCACAAACTTATTACAAATAATACTTAATCCCGAATCCAGTTAACCAAATCAGGAGTTAGGAACTTATTAGTGAAAAGCTTGTTAAGCAAGAGTTAATACACAGTTAGTATAATGATGTATATCGTTGTATCGATGTATATATAGTATAATGATGGAATATCAAATAATTGTTATACAAGAGACACATCCCCCACTCCAGATAGCTTAAAGGGTTTCTGTCATCAACTTTTGACATTATAAGCTGTCTGACATTAGCTATGTGCTAATGTCAGAGCAGCTTGATAATGTCTTTTTTATAAAAATCCGATATATATTTAGGCTAAAAAGCGTCTTTTTATAATATGTAAATTAGCCTCTAGGAGCAGGGGGTGTTGCTCTGCTCCTAGCGGCTCCGTGCGGCAACCTGCTGGCACGCCCCTTCTTTATTTGATTGACAGTGCGGGCAGCGTCTCTCCTGCCTCCGGCACTGTCTCCCTGCAATCCTGCGCCGCTCTGTATCGGCACAGGCGCGGTGAGCTGAGGACGCTGGTGCCTGCTGTCCTCAGCTCACCGCGCCTGTGCCGAATACAGAGCGGCGGCGCAGGATTTAGCAGGGAGACAGTGCCGGAGGCAGGAGAGGATCGCTGCCCGGCACTGTCAATCAAATAAAGAAGGGGCGTGCCAGCAGGTTGCCGCACGGAGCCGCTAGGAGCAGGGCAACGCCCCCTGCTCCTAGAGGCTAATTTACATATTATAAAAAGACGCTTTTTAGCCTAAATATACATCGGATTTTTATAAAAAAGACATTATCAAGCTGCTCTGACATTAGCACATAGCTAATGTCAGACAGCTTATAATGTGTAATCCTGGTGACAGAAACCATTTAAATCTGAAATCCCACTTATATATGAGTTAGGAGTTATCTGAAATTTGAAGCTTGTTAATGAAAGACTTGTTAAACAAAAGTTAATGCAATTAAAATGTTTGGTAGAGTGCCACAGACTGTTTATAAAAGGGGCACAATCCCCACTCCGGGTTTGGAGCTTATTGGTGTAAGGGTTGTTGAACAGAGGTTCATACACAGTTAGTATATTAGTGGAATATTGGTGGAATATCCCATACTTTTTATAGGAAGAGCACAATCCCAGGTCCGAGTTAATAAATCAGAAATTTAGAAATGGGAGCAGTTAGGTTAATAAAAAGACCAGATGCAATAATTAGAGGAAGCGAGCAGTAAAATGAGATGCTTGTTGGTGTAGGCCTTGTTGAACAGAAGTTAATACACAGTTAGTATATTGGTGGAATATCGCACACTTTTTTTAAGAGAGAAGCACAATCCCTGGTCTTGGTTAATAAATCAGGAGTTAGGAGATGAGAGCGGTCAGGTTAGATATAGGGGAGTATTGAAAAGTCCTGATGCAGTTAGAGGAAGTGAGCAGTAAAATGCAGCAAACAGTCAGATGATGAAAAACACTGCTCATAAACCTCCTTCCCCAACTGAATAACCCTTCTCTGCTCCACTTAAGAGCAGCACACACGCTGCTGCAGCAGGGAAACCAGACTGCAGACCACCAAACGCCACCCTCACCAGCTCCTTTTACTGCCCCTAGTAAATTCACCTTTCCTCTGTATCGCCTCCCAGGACGCCGCTCCAAACTGCACATGGCCGAACGCACCAGGTAACTCACACGGCGTCTCCACCATCTTCTTCCCTCTGACTTCTCCGCACAGCCCGTGGACTCCTGATCAGATAGGGGAGTCACGGTGGTGGTGGTGGGGGAAGGGGGCGATTAGCGCTAGGGTCAGATGTCATGCACCCATGCTCTTCCCAGCAATAGTTACACGCACATACATTCTTAAATGACTAGCGCATACATATCTCAATCTTCCGCAGCCTATGGCTGGTCACTTTAGATATTTAGGGAACAGATTTTGTAGCCCACTAAGCCCTGTAAGGGTGCAATGTATTTTGTATGGCTACTCATTTTTGCCTCTGGTTTGACTATTGGATTTTGACCCTCTGTTGCTAGACCTGGCTTCTGCCTGATTCTTGGATTCAAACCTGTGCTGACTGCCCTGATCTTTAACCTTGCATGTATCCTGCCTACCATGACCTCAGCTTGTCCCTAACTACATTTTCCTGATCACTCAGTGCTCTGCACCATTGTCTCTTGTGGGTGAGCAGTCACTGAACAGAGACTACTCAGCCTAGTTGTTCCCCTACATTGGAGTCCAGATCCCTGTACAGGAGCTAAAGGGTGAAGACCAGGGGGCCACCAAGACAGGAGTCATATCTTTTCAGTGGGACAGGAGATCCACATATGCTTCTTTAACAGTATATTTTGTATTAATGGGAAAGGATATTAAATTTAATAGGTGATTGAGCCAAAACACATTGTAACAATATCATCACAAGACCCGACACATTTTACACCCGTCTGTCGTTGATATCACTCAGCATTTATTTTTGTTGATAAACTTGCTCCATTGTTCTCATAAGGAAATATTTAATGCTTCAAAAGTGAGACACACCTTGAACCTGTCAAGCATCCAGTTCCAAAGAAATGTATAAATAGTATCAGAAAGCTGGATGACACAGTGGTTGCAGTAAGCCATAGCTCAGACTGTTTTCTTTTTACAGACACTTTCTACCCATAGCAAAACCATAGTATTCTGTTACCCATGGTATGAACTTCGGATTATTCATATATTATACTGTACATTAGAATTTAGAAATACCAGCAATGATGGACTTGAAAATTGAGGATAATCCCATAATGCCGCAATGCAAATTTTTTGTTATCATCAAGAGTTGCATTGTTCAATTGCACCTTTTTTGGGTACATATAATTGCTTTATTAGCTTTAACTTGTGTTGAGCAAATCTGGGGGGAGGATGGGGGGTCATACTAATAAGGGGATAGATAGTGTAGATAGAGAGTGGGATATAGGAGGGGACAGTGGGGATTTAGTTGGGGCTGGGGAAGTGAGGAAAGTAGGGAGAAGACTGGGCTGAACTATACACCGATAAAGAATTGAATTGCTGGTAACAAGAACCTGTTACATATAAACATCAACCAAGGTAACCCAAAAATCCCAGATATTCACTTTACAGGTAATAGCAATTTAAAATGTACTTTCACAAATGCCAGAAGTCTAGCTAGAAAAATGGGGGAGCTGGAGGCTATGGTGCTAGAAGAACACATAGATGTAGTTGGTGTGGCTGAGACATGGTTGGACTCTTCGCATGACTGGGCTGTAAATATTGAGTGTTTTACACTATTTAGGAAAGGCAGGGTCAATAGAAAAGGTGGTGGCGTGTGCCAGTATGTGAGGAGTGATCTGAAGATAAGTGTGAAAGAGGCAATTGTGGGTGAGGATGGTGAGGATGTGGAAACCTTATGGGTGGAAGTTCAAAGGAATATAAACACTGTAAAAAATTATACTTGGTGTAATCTATAAACCCCCTAACATCACAGAGGAGAT
This sequence comes from Bufotes viridis, assembly GCA_033119425.1. Classification (NCBI taxonomy): domain Eukaryota; kingdom Metazoa; phylum Chordata; class Amphibia; order Anura; family Bufonidae; genus Bufotes; species Bufotes viridis. Next base: position 242,068,989 of record CM065594.1, on the reverse strand, counting down.
AGAAACTCAACTGTATAACCAAGTAGAGCGGGCTGCACAGGCTGGTACAGTGGCCATAATTGGAGATTTTAACTTCTCAGATATTGACTGGGGTCATAATTCTGCCTCAACCGCAAAAAGGAGAAAATTCCTCAACTTTCTGCGGACCACTTTATGGACCAGTTTGTAGAAGCTCCCACTAGGGGCGATGCTCTGTTGAATCTGGTAATTTCTAATGATGCAGATCTTGTTGGAAACACTAGGTAATAGTGACCACAATATAATTATATCTCCCCTAAACTATAAGAAGATAACTCTGCCAGGCAGAGCAAAGACACTAAATTTTAAAAAGGCTAATTTCCCTGGGTTGCGGGCAGCATTTCACGGCATAGACTGGGAGCAGCTGCTGTCACATAATAATACTGAGGATAAATGGGGAGCTTTAAATCCACATTGAGTAATTGCACTAAAAAATGTGTTCCTTTAGGTAACAAGTATAAATGGCTAAAATTAAATCCCCCATGGCTTATACCTACTGTAAAAAGGGCAATAAAAGACAAAAATAAATGGCATTTAAAAAATACAAATCTGAGGGGTCAGCTGTAGCGTTTGAAGATTACAAAGGGCTTAATAAAATCTGTAAAAAGGACATAAAATTAGCAAAAATACAAAACAAACAGTATGTGGCAAAAGAGAGCAAAATAAATCTCATACATTTCTTTAAATTTATAAATGGGGGTGGGGGGTAGTCACTGAAGCTAAGGAAAAGGCAGAGTTACTAAATGTTTTTTTTAGTTCTGTATATACAAAAAAATAGAAAGGAGCTGATATCTGTGGTGCTGGGGCTGTTAGTACACCCAGTAATATACTCAACTGGCTAACTGTAGATATGGTTCAAGATAAGTTAAATAAGGTAAATGTGAACAAGGATCTGGGTCCAGATGGATTACACCCAAGAGTGCTTAAAGAGCTCAGTTCAGTCATTGCTGTGCCCCTGTTTATAATTTTTAAATATTCTCTAGGTACTGGTACAATGCCAAGTGATTGGTGCAAGGCAAATGTGGTACCCATATTCAAAAAAGGATCTAGGTCCTTCACAGTGAATTATAGACCAGTTAGTTTGAAGGACTCTTAAGGGACTATATACAGGAGTATGTGACTGTAAATAATATTATAAGTGATAACCAACATGGGTTTACCAAGGACTGAAGTTTAGTGTTGAGCGAGTATGCTCAGCCGAACACTGGTGCCTGGTTTAATGCTCTGGTTCTCCCATTGACTTCCATTGTACTCGGGTGCTCTGTAGAGCACCCGAGCATCTCGATGTGTTCGGCCTGAGCACCTGAACACTTTGGTGCTTGATCAACACTACTGAAGTTGTCAGACTAACCTCATTTGTTTTTATGAGAAGGTGAGTAGTAGCCGGGATAGAGGGGCATCTGTGGATGAAGTGTTTCTGGATTTTGCAAAGGCTTTTGATACTGTCGTTCATAGACGTTTAATAGGTAAAGTAAGGTCTATAGGCTTGGAAAGTATAGTTTGTAATTGGATTGAAAACTGGCTGAAGGACCGTGTCCAGAGAGTTGTGGTCAATGATTCCTATTCAGAATGGTCCCTGATTATAAGTGGTGTCAGGTTCAGTGCTGGGCCCTCAATTTTTTAATTTATTTATTAATTATATCGAGGACAGGATTAATAGCACCATTCCTATTTTTGCAGATGACACTAAGCTATGTAGTACTCTACAGTCTATGGAAGATATCCATAAACTACAAGCTGACTCGAACTTGGTTCAATATGGATAAATGTAAAGTTATGCATTTTGGTAGTAATAATCTCTGTGGTTCATATGTCCTAGGTGATGTAACACTGGGAGAGTCACTTATAGAGAAGGATTTGGGTGTCGTTGTAGATGGTAGATTAAATAACAGCATACAATCAGCTGCTTCTAAGGCCACCAGGATATTATCATGCACTAAAAGAGGCATGGATTTGCGGGGCAGGGATGTAATATTACCACTTTACAAAGCGTTGGTGCAGCCTCATCTGGAATATGCAGTTCAGTTCTGGGCACGAGTCTATAGAAAGGAAAAGCTGTAAAAAGTACAGAGGAGAGCGACTAAACTGATAAGGGGAATGTAGGGTCTTAGTTATGAAGAAAGATTAAAAGAATTGAATTTATTTAGTCTTGAGAAGAGACGTCTAAGGGGGGGACATGATTAACCTACGCAAATATATAAATTGGCCATACAAAAAATACGGTGACAAACTGTTCCATGTAAAATGCCCTCAAAAGACAAGGGGGCACTGACTCCAACTAAAGAAGAAAAAGTTCTCCAGAAGCGTCAAAGCTTCTTTACTGTAAGAACTGTGAATCTGCGGAATAGACTTTCTCAGGATGTGGTCACAGCAGGAACATGGACAGTTTTAAAAAGGGTTTAGATGAATTCTGAAATGTAAACAACATTAATGCTTATGAAAACGTGTAGAAATCTGAGTCTCACTTCCTTCTGGGATTCGCTTCCCCACCTATCCCTTGGTTGAACTTGATGGACTTATGTCTTTTTTCAACCGTATCAACTATGTAACTATGAAGTTCACGACGTGGACTTCGATCTGAATTCCAGGATTAGATTTACCGCAAAGATGAATTTACTCATTCTTTGTGGTAACAAATAAATTTTCCCTGAAATGGTGGTAAAAAAATAAATAAATCATACTTACCTCATCCATTTGAGCACAAAGAGGGTGCCACGGCCACCTTGCTTGAATATCCCGCGCGAAATCTCATGCGTGGTGATGTATGATGTCACCAAGCTGGCCAATGTGATGACGCCAGATTTTGAGTTGAATCTTTAAGCAAGATGACCATGGCGGCCTCTTCGAGATCAAATAGATGAGATAAGTACTTTTTTTTTTTTATTGCAAACACTAAAATGCTTTAATAAGGATTTCAAATGCAACGATCAGTGATGAATGCGGCACCTGAGGGGTTCAATCACAGGGGGGCAGTACAATCGCCATTCCCTGGTCATTGCACCATCTATTTACAAAGAAGTGTGCTTTGTGACGAAGGAAGCAAATTTCTTCGTAAAATTTGGTGAAACAGCCAAATCGAATTTTAGAGAACTTTGCTTGTCTCTGGCTTTAACCATTTCTTTTTGAGGGACCAAAAAATTAAATTTCACTTGCCTTGGAGGTCCTAGTTGTTCCAGTTTATCATAAAAAGGCTAACTATACTGTATGGGTTGGTACAAAGCTGGTTAAACTATACAAATAACGTATAGGTTGTAACAAGGTCTATGAAAAAGTATTTCATGGGGTGTTTATTTCAGCCCTTAGCTGGGTGAGATAAAAAGAATCCTGAAGGCTGTATTTGCTTCAGCAAAGTGTAGTTTGCTGGAACTGTTTTATACTGATTTTGTCATGGGCTGAATTATTTGGGACTGATAGGAGGTAGGTTTGGTAGAGGGACCTACCAGTCAACACCCTTACTCCAGAACAGCTATTCCCCCTTGCCTTAAGAGATCCCAGGTGTAGCTACTGGTATCAATACTGAGAAATAAATAGAGGCCTCAGAGCCTAAGTCAGTGTCAGAATATGATGGCTATTTGACCATGTGGCTGTGCAAAGCCTGATCCCCCTGGGATCCTGGAAGCATAGGTGAGAGAGATGTTTCATGAATAGTTAACACGCAGACAGGCAGCTGTTTATTTCATGCTTTGTGTTATACTTTATGTGCTGTGGCTTCACTCTAAGCAGTGTCGGACTGGGGTACCTAGGGCCCGCCAGTAAAATGTATTTTGGGGGCCCACCGTATGAATACATTCAAATATAATAAATAAATTAACAAGTTTTCTATATGAACATAGGCTGGTTGAGGTGCTGTACATTGAATATATGTATGTAGTGCACTAAACACTAATGTGTTATGTGCCACTTGTGCAGGGGGTGGGAGACTAAGGGCCCACCTTGCTCAGGGGCCCATCAGGGGATTCCCCTGTACCCCTGTGGGCCAGTCAGAGCCTGACTCCAAGAGACGGTTAACATGGATTCCCTGCACTGTGTTGTGCTGGATGAAAAATAAAGCACCATTTGGACTTTTAAACCCCCAAAGACTGAGAGTTTGTCATTGCCGACCTCACCACACATACAGAGATTCCCACAACGTTTTTACATTCAGCAACTTTGCATAATAAAGTTTTTTTTTTTTTTTTTTTACAAAAGTAAGTTTTATGTCTCTGTATTCAGAGAGTCATAACTTGTTTTTGCAGGACAGGTTGCAATTTTTACTTGTAGTATTTGGGGTAAATATAAGTTATTGACATTATTTTTATAATGTGTTTTTTGGGGTAATGCAAAGAAATCCAGCACTAACAAAATTATTTGTTTGCTTTTTTCTCGCTATTTACTATGTGATCAAAATGACAAATTAACTTATTCTACAGGACTTTATGATTGAGACTGTACAAATTATGCATTTGTTTTTAGGGGGAACTAAGGTAAAAAATAAAAAAAAACTTTATCATACTATGCCCCTTGTCCTTCAAGCCACACATCCAAACCCTTACTCCACCTGCCACTTTCAACTCCAGAACATCTCTCGTATTCACTCCTTCCTTACTCCTAAGTCAACTAAAATGTGAATACCCTCGTCATCTCCCGTCTGGACTACTGCAACATTCTCCTCTGTGACCTCCTATCTACTAACGAATATTCGCGAAATATCGTGAATTCGAATATTGCCCCTGCCGCTCATCACTATTCCTCACAGGACCTCCTTCTTTGTTCTCCTCTCGTCTGTTGTTCACACAATCGTCTACAAGACTTCTCACGTGCCTCTTCCCTATTCTGTAACGCATTACCCCAACACATCAGACTCCCGCCCAACATCCAAACCTTCAAAATTAACCACCAAACCCACCTTTTCAGAAAGGCCTACCACCTGCAATGGATAGTTCTTAGGGCAAGTTGTTGCTGGGAAAGCAAGCAAAAACGGAGCACCATAGGGTAGTATATCCTGACTAAGTAATTAAATGTAAAATCAAAAAAGTGAATGCTCACCTTTTGGAGTTGTGCAATTTTTAGGCACAACTCTATTCAATGCGATTTCCTAAATGATGTGTCCGTAGGGTACTGCAGCCGGTGGATCCAGGAACTTCATAAGGAATAGCCCATATTTCTTTTGAAGGGAAGAAACTTGCCGTGTAGATGGATCTCGAAATGGCGCAAAAAACACCGCAGGACACCAGTGGAGTAAAATAGAACGATCTCAATCTTCTTTATTCCTTCATCAAGTGATTAAAAACTACGCGTTTCGGGGGTCTCAGGCCTCCTTCATCAGGTTCAAAAGATAGCTTGATACAGATACAAGCTGTCATGATTACTTTTAAAAAGCTAAAAAGGGTGCCCAAAACGCACCTCTGGGCTGGGGGGGGGGGGGGGAAGCTGTTTTAGAGGGAACCTGATATTAATATTGTGGTGTTGTAAGTTGGATGATAATTGAGGGGAGGGGAAAGTGCGTGAAGTAATCTGAATAATGGCAGGCATATTAGTGGATGTATTTGAGAGCACAAGGGTGTGAAGGTGAATTATGAGTTGTAATATACTTTTGGATGTGGAGGAGTGTCATAGGTTGATCTCAAACGCCTCATTTAGGCCATATGGGGACAGTGTGTTTAGCTTGTGGATCCAAAACATTACGCGGCGTCGTATGGATTGGGGATTCTCTCTCAGGGTTATTGGAATTTGCTCGATAGGTATGATCTTAAAACCCTGAAAAAGTCCATTAGGTGTATTAGATGCGTGTCTTGAGACGCTATGTTTTTGGTATTGTTTTTTTATATTTGATCTATGTTTATTTAGACTCTTTCATAGGGTTTGGATCGTTCTGCCTACGTACTGTAGACCACATGGGCATTCCAGTAGGTATATAACATGACTTGAGCTGCAGTCTAAGGAGTCTTGTATTGGATGTGACTCGTTTTCTTTGTTGCTTTTGAAGGTTTTGCTTCAGCAGATAGTTTTACAGCAAAGACATTTAGGTTGTCCGCATTCCTTGCTTCCCAACTGTTGTAGTTTGTTCGTTTTTCTCTTTTTGTATTCTGGATCTTTCAATTTACTGGGGGCCAGAATGTTCTTCAGAGTGTGCGCCCTTCGGTATGTGAGTTGTGGTGTCTTTGGAATGATTTTAGTGAGTATTGGGTCCTTTTTCAGTATGTACCAACTTCCAGTTAGTATTTTCCTGATTTTCTCATGATCCTGATTGTATGTGGCAATAAAGTTGAGGTCAAAGTTCTTCTCGTCCTTTAATTATTTTGTTGTTAAACATGCTTCTTGTGTTAGATCGGATGCCCTTTTGCAGGCCTCTCCTATCATTCCATGCGGGTATCTTTTTCCTTTGAATCTTGTCTTGAGGATCTTGAGGTTTTCAAAATTGACTTTTCTTGTACAGTTTCGTCTGATCCTTTGGAATTGATTGAAAGGGATATTATTCTTCAATTTGCGGTAGTGGTTGCTTTTATAATCTAGATAGCTGTTGCTTTCCACAGATTTGAAGAATGTGCGAGTAGAGATTTCCCTATTTTCTGTTGTTATTTCCAAGTCAAGGTATTCAATTCGTTCTTTATTATGGTTCCCCGTAAAGTTAAGTCCCCATTTATTATTGTTTAGGTGGGAGATGAAGTCTTGGATGGTCGTGGTGTCTCCTTTCCATATGAGGATAAGATCGTCGATATATCTTCTAAAAAAGATGAAATGGTATTTCCAGAAGTTGGTTTGGAAGATGTGTATCTCCTCAAAACATCCCATAAAGAGATTTGCATAGCTTGGCGCAAATCTCGTCCCCATGGCGGTCCCACATACTTGTTTGTAAATTGTATCTCGGAACCGGAAGGAGTTATGGGTCAGGATGTATCTGATGCCATTCACGATAAAATCACCTTGTTGTGATGGCATTTCTTGGTCTTTGCTTAGAATTTCAGATACGCACTGAATTCCGAGGTCATGGGGTATATTTGAATATAAAGTGGATACGTTGAGTGTAAGCCACCTGTATGACTCATTCCATTTGAATTTCCATTTCCATTCCATTATTCAGATTACTTCACGCGCTTTCCCCTCCCCTCAATTATCATCCAACTTACAACACCACAATATTAATATCAGTTTCCCTCTAAAACAGCTTCTCCCCCCCTTTTTTTTTTCTTTTATCCCATACAAAGCACCCCTTTATCATCCATATCATATCCCTGCATACCCCATGATCCATTATTACTCTTCCCTCTCTTCAATCGGCAGCTCCTATGTCTCAAGTAGAAGGAACATACCTCCAGTCCCTGTTAGAATGGAGCATCCCCGACTCACGTGACCATGACAGAAGCGGTCACGTGATCGGGAGCGCTCAGGTTTTTTTTTAGCGTCCTTTCTCCATAACAACAGAGCGGCCCCCCGCTCACGTGACCGCAACAAAAAGCTGTCACATGACCGGGAGCGCCCGGAATCTAGCCACCCAATGTACAATAGAAGAAATATTTTAAAAGAACACACTGCTATGGCTATGAGAAACCTATCAACAATAGCTCCATTAGTTTCCTTTAGCGGCAGCAAAACAACAGAAAGACCACGAAGCGTCCATGTTGCTAGGCAACGAAAAGGCCCCATTTGGAAGCGTACATTATAATGTCACCTCCCAAACAAATACCAAAAACAATACAACTTAACATGAAAATAGAAGATGTGGCAACTAATTTACATTTGAACGTACTCATTCAGCAGTTTTTTTAAAATGACAAAAAGCCTATTGTTTTTATGCTAATTAGCTCACACCCCTAGACAGCCCAGAGGTGCGTTTTTGGCGCCCTTTTTAGCTTTTTAAAAGTAATCATGACAGCTTGTATCTGTATCAAGCTATCTTTTGAACCTGATGGAGGGTGCCTGAGACCCCCGAAACGCGTAGTTCTTAATCGCTTGATGAAGGAATAAAGAAGACTGAGATCGTTCTATTTTACTCCACTGGTGTCCTGCGGTGTTTTTTTCGAGATCCATCTACACGGCAAATACCACCTGCAATGAGCATGCTGTCACCACACAATCGGTCCCCCAAAATCTGAGCTGGTGAAGACAAAATGTTGTGCTCCATGAAAAATCTTAATAATTTAACTACAAACACAGATGGCATGAACCTCTACTTAGTAAAACAAAATCATGGGGCATGGAGCTGTACATGGCCTCCACATATTGACTAGCCAGAAAGGACCCCAATATACAATGAATGTCATCCAGTTTATATGCATCCATTATATCTCTCACATATGAGGGCAATACAGAGATGACCAGCCTCAAAATACTGTTGAGGTACAGGCTAGTGTTTTGGGTAATACTGATCCCAAAAAGGGTAGCACTTAGTCCTCATACATTTTGAGTAATCTATAGAACATATCTACCTGTGTGAGCGCAGATGACAGAAATGCCAGCTCACACCACTTACTAATTTTTCCTGTTTTTCAATTGATACAATCATTGTCGAGTTAATCCTGAATTGCCATATCTTTTTATCCTGAGATCGGGCCTTAATGGCATTTCTATCTTGATCCAACAGGTTATCTTCATAGACTCATTATCGACTCTAATGATAACAAACCCAGCCTCTCAGAGCAAAGCATAAATACATTATGACAACTGCAAATTTTTCAGCAGATAATCACTAACAAGAGTTAGTATGAACGCTCATTAGCAATCATCTTGCAGTGTAATACTGCTGCTGATTGCCCCATGAACGAGCATTGGCCAATCCAAATCTTTTGACAAATTATTGTTTGCAGGTGGCAAACCATTATACAGCATGGAGATCAGCACTCCGATTCCCATTGAGTCATTAGAACAGTTCATAAGGCGCCAGGCCTCATGGATGGCCTCAACAGTATGAACCCCAGAAAATAGTCCGTACAACAACGAAGTGTATTGCAGGATGTTCCTGGGCACAGAGTCTTTGAGTTCATGTTCCAGGGTATCCAACAGACCCTGTGCAAAAGGGCACTCCCAAAACAAGTGCAAATGGTTGGCCATCTGTGACAAGACCTTGTGCCCGTTGGTTAACCTGTCTGAAGACATATTAGTCCATACAGTATTTGTGGTGTCATTAAGGAGCCCAGGAATTTACTTCGGGAAGTCCTTTGCTCTAATTAGCTTGGGGATTGTCTTCAGTTTCCACAAGTTGGGCTTGAGACCCTCCAGTTGATTTTCTCTCATGAACCGGACATCTCTTTAATACCAAGGAGAGTGTAAGGGATGGAGCTGTCCCACTTCTCCCAGCCTAGGCCCCTCCAGAGGGGTAGGAGAAAGAAGCAAGAAATAGCCTTGCCCACAGAGCCTTTCACATTTCTCAGAGGCCAGAGAACACAGTCACACACAAAGGCGGTCCACAGTAAAGTGGGCAAGTCCGGTAAGCCCTTCCTACCCTTGCGGGGCTCTTTGTACATGATGACCCACTTCACTCTGTCCATTTTGGAACTCCCAAAAAAATAAAACACCGTCCTGGTGATGGTGACCTGGAAACAGTGGCAAGAGGGGGCTGTGCCTGTGTGGTGTACTGGAACATACTGTAGGCAGAACTTCGTTATGCAGGACGAGTGCTTTGCCCTTAATGGTGAGCTGTCTGGGGCTCCATAGCCTGGTCCTGCCTGGGTCCTGCCGGCGCTAAAGGATGTAGCGGCATAAAGCAGCTCCCCCCGTCAGAGGGTCATCCATGGCCACCACAGCTGCAGGATCAAGGGGCTTAGTGATACCAGACAGGAATTTATCGGTGACTGTCGAGTTGGTGTTCTTCAGGGTGTAGAGGTCACAGTAGTAGTCTGTAACAACTCCCATCACTTCCTCATTTCCTGATCACATGTTTCTGTCCTTGTCTCAAAGTTCGTTCAGGGGCATATACCCGGGGTGGGGTTTCCAGAACAAGTTACATTTCTCACCCTTCTCCAGGCCCTCCACCTTGGAATGAAAGATGATTCACTTAAATTCCTCCTCAAAGTGCCTTTTCAGACTCTTCTTGGTCTCCTCCAGCTCTTCTCTAATGTTCCAGCCGCACAGATAAAGGTCTTGCCGAACACCAGTTTGGCTCGAGCATCGCTATGCTTGGCATGTGGCGTTATTCGGCCGAGTATCGCATGTGCTCGACCGCATTGCTCGAGTCTCCTCCCCTCACACAGCCAATAAACGTGCAGGGAGGTACTGGCATGCACTGTAATGCCTTACAGTGATTGGCTGGCCGAAACGCATCATTGGGTGCTATATAACACCCGATGACACGTGTCCAGCTCAGTATTAGTCAGAGAGAGCTGAGCATAGGTGGGGACAGACAGTGTAGGGAGTGTTATTGGAAGATTTTTATTAGAAAAACTTTTCAGAGACCCAAAAGGCATCCTGTGCTAAATAGCGTCTAATAGGCCACCATGGACAGTTAAATTAAATTATCCTCGCCACATCTCCTATGTAAAGTGTGCGCATTCCAAAATTATCTGTGACATCCAGTGAAATGTTTCCATAGACGGTGTCGGCTGCAGACAGTTAAATTATCCGCGCCATATCTGCAGTGTAACGTGTGTGCTGCAATTTTTCTATCTGTGACATGCAGTGTACTTTTTCAATAGACAGTGCCCGCTTCTGACAGTGACATTACCAGGGGAATATCTCCAGTGCAACGTGTGCATTTAACTAATTTATCAGTGACAAACAGTGTACTTTTTCAATAAACGGTGTCCGCTTCTGAGAGTGACATTACCAGGGGTTATCTCCAATGTAATGTATGCGTTTACAAAATTTATCAGTGACATACAGTGTACTTTTTCCGTAGACGCTGCAAACAGTGACATTACCTGTGGTACGTGTCATGTATAACGTTTCCTCATCCCAAATAACTTCCGAATCCTATGCTACTCTACGTGTGACATACTTTCAAGTATATATAATATTTAAAATGAAGAAGGCGAGCAGTAAGAAATGGGGGAGTGGTCGTGATGCTAATGCTGCACACAGAGGCCGTGGCCCTGGGAGCGTAGAAACTGTGCCTGCTTTCAGAGCACAAGAAAGACAATCATCCATGATACCTAGCTTCATGTCCCAGTTTGCACCGCGGCGCAGGACACCACTCTTGAAGTCAGACCAGTGCGACCAGGTGGTCGGTGGGATTTCAGCAGATACTGTAATACTTCCAGTCGGTTAAGCACCACCCTGTCTTCCATCATGTCCAGTGTCAGTAGTAGGAGTATGGAGTAGCCAGGAGTATGGTCAACACAATCCTCACCCTGATCCTCCTTCCTCCCACAATGGAGAGTCTGGCCAAACAAGTGATCCCACACTCGTATATTCACATGATCTCTTTCATCATCATTACTTCGTTACTTTTCGCCAAGCACGCTTGAATAGGGACATGTGCCCAGATTCCCAACCTCTTGAGCATCCACAGTCACAAGAAGATGGCGGTGGGGAACGGCAAGTAGTGTTTAATGAGGTGGATGATGATGAGACACAGTTGCCAATAAGTCAACCGGAATTACTGTCTCAAGAGTTTGATGAAGAGGATGAGACACAGTTGTCAGTCACTGATGTTGGGCTTAGGTCAACAAATCTGGACTATGATCAGAGTGAGGAAGTGGAAGAGGAGTTGGTGGACGATGAGGTCACTGACCCAACCTGGGAAGGTGGAAAGCTGAGCGAGGACAGCAGAACAGAGGGCGAGGGATCTGCAGCACCGCAACAGACTGGAAGAGGCAATGGGGTGGCAAAAGGGAGAAGGCGGGCCACACTTAAAAGGCTTGCAACTGTTCCATGTAGCGCCCCCTTGCAGAAATTGCCCTTGCCAAGGGGTAGGTGTTTTGCAGTATATCGCTTTTTTGAGGAAAGTGCGGACGACAAAAGCATAGTAGTTTGCAACCTGTGCCTTACCAAAATGAGCCAGGGCGTGAACACTAGCAACCTCACCACCACCAGCATGATCCGCATGATCCATCCAAGCACCCTAATAAGTGAGACGAATGCCTCGGTCCACAATCTGTGTCTGCGGGTCACACCACTGCCTCCTCTTTCCCTATGTTACGTGCTGCTGGCAAATGCCCTGTCAAAGGCACAGGTCTGGATGCCTCCCGCCCTGCACATGGACGTTCGCAAACGCCATCAGCGACCACATCCACTTCATTGTCCCAGCGCAGCTTCAAAATGTCCTTAACCTTGGCATGTCAACCCAAGCATAAATACCCAGCCAACCACCCACAGGCCATAGCGCTAAATGTGCAATTTTCCAAATTACTGGCACTGGAAATGTTGGCATTTAGGCTTGTTGACACTGAGGCCTTCTGCAGCCTGATGTCAGCGGCCGTCCCGCATTATGCAGTCTCCAGCCGCCACTATTTTTCAAGGTGTGCCGTGCCCGCCTTACACCAACATGTGTCCTAAACATCACACGTGCCCTGACCCACGCACTTACTGGGAAGGTCCACTTAACCACGGACACATAGACAAGTGCTTTAGGCCAGGGACTCTACATTTCCCTGATGGCACAGGTGCTACCGACGTCGAGGATTGCGAGCCCTACATCGATCAGGGTTTCCGCCAGAATCTACGTTAGTGGCTCCAACCCCCCCCCCCCTTCTCCTCCTCCGCCTCCTTCTCTACTTCCACCTCCGAATTATCCCTGTGCAGAAACAGTCAGGCATCAGCCGGTGGCTGGAAGCAGTGTAGCACTGCTGTGGGGAAGCGTCAACAGGCCATGCTGAAGCTGATATGCTTAGAGGACAAACAGCACACTGCCGCAGAGCTGTGGCAGGGTATAAGGGACCAGATCGAGCTGTGGCTCTCGCCACTTAACCTACAACCAGGCATAGTTGTGTCTAATAATGGCCGTAACTTGGTGGTGGCTTTGGACTCACACACATCCCATGCTTAGCCCACTGCTTTAACTTAGTGGTTCAACGGTTTCTCAAAACCTACCCCAATTTGCCTGAGCTACTAGTGAAGGTGCGCCGCGTGTGTGCACATTTCCGCAAGTCATCGTCAGCTTCAGCCGGTCTGTCAATGCTACAGCGTTTAAAATTGCCAGCTCACCTTCCGTTGTGCGACGTGAGCATGCGCTGGAACTCCACATTCCACATGTTGGCCAGGCTTTGTGAGCAGCAGAGGGCAGTAGTGGAATACCAACTGCAACATGGTCGTCGCCTTTCTAGTCAGCTTGCGCTCTTCATAAGTGAAGAGTGGGCATGGATGTCTGACATCTGTGAGGTTTTAAGAATCTTTGACAAATCCACACAGATACTTCTGTGTCTACTCAAATGCTCGCTGCTCACAATTATGGTCGACGCTTTACATGTAGAAGAGGTGGAAGTGGGGGAAGAAGACATTACATAGGGTGATAGCCAGACCACCCTCAGTTGTCTTCTCAGCACGAATTGGACGGTGAAGAGGAGGAGAAGTAGAAGGAGAGAGTTGCCTCTGCTACAGAGGGTAGTTCCCATGGAAGTTTAATTCCATCGGTTCAGTGTGGGTGGTCAGAAGAGGACGAAGAGGATAAGAAGATTGAGAGTCATCCTTCTGATGATGACAGCGAAGTCTTGCCTGTTGGTAGTCTGGCACACATGGCTGACTTCATGTTAGGCTGCCTTTTCCGCGACCTTTGCGTTATACTTATTTTAGACAACACGGATTACTGGGTGTTCACTAGAGTTTAGCGAACACCTGGAAGTTCAGATTCGCCGGGTTCGGACAAACTGCGTAGCAAAGTTCGAGTTCGGGACCCGAACTTGACCAAAACTTGACCCCGAACCCCATTGAAGTCAATGGGCATGCGAACTTTAGGGCACTAAAATGGCTCTAAAAGAGTCATGGAAAGGGCTAGAGGGCTGCAAAAGACATCACAATGTGGGTAAGAGCACAAAAAGTGCCCTGCAAACAAATGTGGATAGGGAAAGGACTTAAAATAAAATAAATAAAAATTAAAAATAATAATCTTGAACTAGACGGAGGAGGTCCATATAGAGTAGGAGGTTGAGGAGGTGCTGGACGTGGTGGTGTAGGTGGAAGTGGTGGTGTTTTTAACATCTTCATTTATTTTAAATTTTTATTTGGGTAGACCCCAAAACATTGGGAAATATAGGAAAGAAAACAAAGAGAAAGTGTGCTGGAGTATAACAAAGGTTGGTATACATGTCTATTCTGCACAAGGTTTGTGCTATTCTTGCAGCAATAAGATCAAGTGTATTGGCATGACTGCGGCATACCCACCATCGGGGGCGCGGTATTTAGTCTTGACCAGACACTTAGATCAATGCTCCTGATGAAATACCGATACAAATCGGCAGAGAAACGCGTCGAGCATTAGCACTGCACGATATACATGATATATGCAGGCTGACTTGCTCTTTCTATTTGAGCCTCTTTAGGGACAGTTATAGGGTCACGCACAGTTTATAGGGACTGCAGCCCTGAGGGACTGGTGCAATATACCCTTAAGACTGCAGCAGGAGTGTTTCTCTACCTTCTATACTCCTAAATACAATAGGGAGTTTTTGTGATAGGGTCTATTTAGGAACCAGCATAATATTGGTCTGATTAGTTCCAGTTTACCCTACCAGCCTATATTTGTGGAGATTACTTTTTTAATAAAGTCCAATAAAGTGTTTTTAACGTACTCTACTTAGGCAGTAAACCACATGCTGCACTTGGCCAATCAATGAGTCCGGTACCAAAAACCCTAAAGTTCGGTACGAACCCGAATTTTACAGTTTGGTACGAACCTGAACTTTACAGTTCGGGTTCGCTCAACCCTAGTGTTCACCCTTCTGGACCCCCTCTACAAAGAGGACTTTTTGTCTCTCATTCCTCTAGTGGAGAGGACGAGCAAAACGGTGCAATACCAGAAGGTCCTTGTTGAAAAATTGCTCAAAAAATTTCCATCTGACAACGTTGGAGGCAGAGTCCGTAGTTCCTTGGGCAACTGAGGAGGGGAGACAAGGGGAACACACAGCAGTTCCAACAGAGGCAGTGCAACACTCTCCAAAGCATGGGACAGTTTCATGACACCCCGCCAGCAACCTCACCATGATGCGCGGCCTACTGTCACAAGGAGGGAAAATTTTTGGAAGATGGTGAAGGAGTGCATAGCAGACCCTGTTAGCGTCCTCAATGATCCCTCGGTGCCTTACAACTACTAGGTGTCCAAGCTGGAAACGTGGCACAAACTGGCGCTCTACGCCTAGGAGATGCTGGCCTGCCCTGCCTCCAGCATTTTGTCTGAGCGGGTATTTAGTGCTGCTGGTGGCATTATAACAGATACGTGTATCCGACTGTCAACTGAAATATAAAAATGAACAAGGCCTGGAATGCACTTTAAATGTGTTGTTTATAATGTACTCAATACACTGTATTCCCATGCACCCCTTCCACCACAAAAATATGTATGTGGTTGAATCTTCCTTTTCTCATCCTCCTCCTCCATCATATCAACATGCTTATTTGTCGAATATAATGCCCTCGCATATATGCCCTCAATATAATTTTTTAGAGGGTCAGCTCACCTGCAGGCCCTCACTTACAATCTTTTACAGGGTCAGCTCACCTGCAGGCCCTCGAATGTAATGTTTTACAGGGTCAGCTCACCTGCAGCCCTCATCTAAAATGTTTTACAGGCTCAGCTCATCAACAGGCCCTCACCTACAATCTTTTACAGGGTTAGCTCACCTGCAGGCCCTCACCTACAATCTTTTACAGGGTCAGCTCATCTGCAGGCCCTCACCTACAATCTTTTATAGGGTCAGCTCACCTGCAGGCCCTCAAATGTAATGTTTTACAGGGTCAGCTTACCTACATGCCCTCAACTATGATGTTTTACAGGTTCAGCTCACCTACAGGCCCTCACCTACAATCTTTTACAGGCTAAGCTCATTAGCAGGCCCTCACCTACAATCTTTTACAGGGATAGCTC
This sequence comes from Bufotes viridis, assembly GCA_033119425.1. Lineage (NCBI taxonomy): Eukaryota > Metazoa > Chordata > Amphibia > Anura > Bufonidae > Bufotes > Bufotes viridis. The sequence goes on along the minus strand of CM065594.1, from coordinate 242,053,043 downwards.
ACCTGCAGGCCCTCACCTACAATCTTTTACAGGGTCAGCTCACCTGCAGGCCCTCACCTACAATCTTTTACAGGGTCAGCTCACCTGCAGGCCCTCACCTACAATCCTTTATAGGGTCAGCTCACCTGCAGGCCCTCAAATATAATGTTTTACAGGCTCAGCTCACCTACAGGCCCTTATCTAAAACTTTTACAGGGTCAGCTCATCAGCAGGCTCTGAACTACAATTGTTTACAGGGTAAGCTCACCTGCAGGCCCTCACCTACAATCTTTTACAGGGTTCGCTCACCTCCTGATGACGACAGCAAAGTCTTGCCTGTTGGTACTCTAGCACACATGGCTGACTTCATGTTAGGCTGCCTTTCCCGCGACCCGAGTGTTATACGCATTTTAGACACCACAGATTACTGGTTGTTCGCCCTTCTCGACCCCCGCTACAAAGAGAACTTCTCATCTCCAATTCCTCTGGTGGTGAGGACAAACAAAACGGTACTATACCAGAAGGTCCTTGTGGAAAAATTGCTCCAAAGTTGATAGGGCAGACATACAAGTGGATAGTCGACGTCACTGGGAAATGCGATCACCCAGAAGTTATCTAGAGTCAACAAAGCGGCAGCAGGCCCTCGCCCATAATGTTTTTAATGGTCAGCTCACCTACAGGCGCTCACATATCTGTGAGATACAGTGTACTTTTTCCGTAGACGCTGCGAACAGTAACATTACCTGTGGTACCTCTCCTGTATAACGTTTCCTCATCCTAAATACCTGCGACATTCCCTGTATTTTTTTATTACTCATTCTAATGACAGGGCCTAGAAAGAGTCCTGAATTGTTATTTTATGTCACTACCTTGTTCCCAGCAGCGCCATTGGAGTCCAAGATGCATCCAGACATCCTCCCCATGCTGTTCCCGAACCATTTCAGTGGTGTTTACATTAATTTCTGAACTTTTCCTCTTCAGAGCAGGGGGTGCCTGGTTTAATGCTCAGGTTCTCCTATTGATTTTTATTATACTCGGGTGCTTGGTAGAGCACCTGGGCATCCCAATGTGCTCGGCCAGAACACCCGAGCACTGTGGTGCTCGATCAACACTAGAGGCCACAGCGGGTACCGGTGCCCTTTGCATATAGAGATACGGAGGTAAGAGGTACTGTATCTTACTGTCACTTTATGAACAGATACGTGGGACATACTGTAGATCTACACTGTACCACCAACTGTGACTAATATATGGAACATTATCAAAGACCACATACCCTATTAACCATCTGTTACATTTGACTACCTTGAGTGACAGAAAGTAGTTCCACAATCCATTATATACAATATACTATCAGCGTGGAATATATGCTTTGTACTATACCACCAACAGGGATTTGAACATATGGATTACCACTGTGTCTTCTAAGGCTACTTTCACACTTGCGACAAACTTTTCCAACAATGAATTCTGTCGTCGAACAGTTTTATCCCAATGCGTTCTGAATGGATAGAAATCCATTCAGGATGCATTAGGTTGTCATCAGTTCAGTCACTGTCACTCGTTTTAGACGATTGCGGTTTTATCTCTGTCCAAAATGCCGGAACACATGCCAGAATGCCGGATCTGGTATTAATTTCCATAGGAAAGCATTAGTGACAGATCCGGCATTAAAAAATACCTGAAGGCCGTCCTTCCGGTATGCACATGCTCAGACCCTTAAAACTGAAAAAATAATGCAAGACAGATCCGTCTATCCGCATGACAAGCGGAGAGACAGATGCGTTCTTGCAATGCTTTCAGTTTACATCCAGATTGCCGGATCCGACAGAGTGTTTTGGCGATGGAACTACTTGCCAGAACACTCTGCCGTAAGTGTGGAAGTACCCTAAGGAAGGACTGACAGAGGAGATCTCTGAATTGAATGCAATTATGGACTCTATGTATCAGTGGCTGAAATAGAGTGTTATGGGCCCCAGTGCAAATTTTGGATTGTCCCCCCCCCCATTTTTTACAAAGAGGCGACAGATTTTCTTTACACTAAGGGCTCTTTAACACGAGCGGATGCCGTGTGGGTAATCCGCTTTGTGAAAGAGAGCCAAGCCCCGTTTCAGACAGCAGAGACACGGAGTAGTAACATGATTGATACTGCTCCGTGCCTCTCTGTGATCTTTTTACTACTAAATCACAGTGAGATAAAGTTGTCACCGTGATTTTGTAGTAAAAAGATCACAGAGAGGCACGGAGCGGTATCAATCATGTTAATGCTCCATGTCTCTGCTGTCTGGAACGGGGCTTGGATCTCTTTCAAGCAGCAGATTCCACACACAGCATCCGCTTGTGTGAAAGAGCCTTAAGCCCAATGTATTTTCCCACCTCATCCAGGGTGTCGCTGGCATCCACGTGATGTCCACTGGATCAAGAACAAGGTCCCTGTGGTGAGAAAAAAAGAATAATCACATAAGGAAGGGATGGTGACTGCCCCTGTGAAATGACCAGCAGGGGGCGTTGTGCTGGCCTGTAAGACTGAGACGTACCAATGTATAGCAGGGTAATCTAGGACATTTCCCCTAAGTGCTACCACACAGTACTTATGACCACATTGTGACCCCTCACAGTACTAATGCCCACCTTGTGTCCCCTTCAAAATAATGCCCTCCTTGTGGCCCCTCACAGCAGTTATGCCCAGATATGTGCCCCCTCACAGTCGTTGTACCAAATTATGTGCCCCTCACTGTAGCTATGCCAGATATGTGCCCTCACAGTGGCTATGCCAGATATGTGCCCCTCACAGTAGTTTTACCCAGATATATGCCCCTCACAGTGGCTATGCCAGATATGTGCCACTCACTGCGGTTATGCCAGATATGTGCCCCTCACTGTGGTTATGCTCTTTGTTACCCCCCTTTTTGCAGCTTTATGGAAAAACAAAAACAAAAAAGCATATACTTAGCTTCTTCCCTGACCACTCCCCCCCCCCCTGCCGGGCCCGGTCACGGTCGCGATCGTTATGCCCCTGCTATGTATCAAAAATCATTAAGGACCTCTGCATATTGCATTATACAATACAAATAAGTTGATTATATAGATGGTTAGTATATAAAATGAGGATGCTCGGACTGGGAGAAAATGTCTGTAAGTGGGTAGGTAACTGGCTTAGTGATAGAAAACAGAGGGTGGTTATTAACGGTAGATACTCAGATTGGGTCACTGTCACTAGTGGGGTACCTCAGGGGTCAGTATTGGGCCCTGTTCTCTTCAATATATTATTAATGATCTTGTAGAAGGCCTGCACAGCAAAATATCTATTTTTGCAGATGACACTAAACTGTGTAAAGTAATTAACACTGAAGAGGACATTTTTCTGCTACAGAGGGATCTGGATAGATTGGAGGCTTGGGCAGAGAAATGGCAGATGAGGTTTAACACTGACAAATGTAAAGTTATGCACATGGGAAGGAATAATGCAAGTCACCCGTACATACTAACTGGTAAAACACTCAGTAACACTGACATGGAAAAGGATCTAGGAATTTTAATAAACAGCAAATTAAGCTGCAAAAACCAGTGTCAGGCAGCTACTGCCAAGGCCAATAAGATAATGGGTTGCATCAAAAGGGGCATAGATGCCCGTGATGAGAACATAGTCCTACCACTTTACAAATCACTAGTCAGACCACACATGGAGTATAGTGTACAGTTCTGGGCTCCTGTGAACAAGGCAGACATAGCAGAGCTGGAGAGGGTTCAGAGGAGGGCAACTAAAGTAATAACTGGAATGGGGCAACTACAGTACCCAGAAAGATTTTCAAAATTAGGGTTATTCACTTTAGAAAAAAGACAACTGAGGGGAGATCTAATAATTATGTATAACTATATCAGGGGTCAGTACAGAGATCTGTCCCATCATCTATTTATCCCCAGGACTGTGACTGTGACAAGGGGACATTCTCTGCGTCTGAAGGAAAGAAGGTTTGTACACAAACATAGAAAAGGATTCTTCACTGTAAGAGCAGTGAGACTATGGAACTCTCTGCCTGAGGAGGTGGTGATGGTGAGTACAATAAAGGAATTCATGAGGGGCCAGGATGTATTTCTGGAGTGTAATAATATTACAGGCTATAAGCTACTAGAGAGGGGTCGTTGATCCAGGGAGTTATTCTGATTGCCTGATTGGAGTCGGGAAGGAATTTTTTCCCCTTAAGTGTGGAAAATTGGCTTCTGCCTCACAGGGGTTTTTTGCCTTCCTCTGGATCAACTTGTAGGAAACAGGCCGAACTGGATGGACAAATGTCTTTTTTCGGTCTTATATACTATGTTACTATGTTATATGTGTTCACTAAGTTATACTAGGTAAAACTATATAACTCAGCAAAATTATATGTGTTTCAGCATATACTGATATATATATATTCAACTATATTGTGATTAGAGTGAAGTACTACTATTGATGTCTGTCATATATGTAGCACACCACCAATTAAGCTGTAACTGTTTATAATCTACCAAAGCAATTTTGTGATGGCCATATAATTGACAAACAACACACTACTACCACCTTTTATACATTTATTTTGTTTATTTTTTTTAGTTTTATTCATTGTTTTACTATACTTTTTTTTGATGTTTTGTGTATTTTAATGGAGATGTATGTACCTGAGAAATGACGGATTTCAAAGTTAGAGTGGATGTTTACAATAATAAATAGCTTGAATAATACAGAAGTCTCTGGGTAATCCTAGATGAAGTGTGCCTATCTACTCTATTTATAATTCAATACATTGTGACGGGGTGAAGTCATATAGATAGAGTAGTGTTGGGCCCGAATATTCGAATCGCGAATATTAATCGCAAATATAGGCACTCCGAGAATTTGCAAATATTTAGAATATAGTGATATATATTTGTAATTTCGAATATTGGAGTTTTTTTTTTCATCTGAACACATGATTCCTCCCTGCTTCTTGCTTGTGGGCCAATGAGAAGGCTGCAATGTCTTTGTCTGAGCTTAGCAAAATCCCTACCCCTTACAATATAAGAACCCCCCCAGCAACCATTTTTTTTTTCAGTTATAAGAGTGACAGCAGTGTCATAGCTGTGCTATGTGTTTTTCTGTCGCATTACATTAGATAGTTAGTTAGTTAGTTAGCTATATATATATATATATATATATATATATAATACAGATAGTTAATGGGAGATAGTCAGTGTATGTTAGATTGTGATATAGTGTAGCTGTGATAGGTTCTGATGTCCATACATATATGCTACATACATAGTGCTGTGATGTCACAAGTTCACAACAATACTTAGTGCACCAATCACTAATATGTAGTCAGACCTGCTAAAATGTGAAGTTGCCCGTATTGCACAAAAATATGCGCATCAATTACCGATTTGCGCAATAGCAAATATATTGGAGCACTCTATCTTCATGTAAAGCTATTGTAATGTTCTGCCATGCCAACCATTTTCTCCAGTCTCAGTAAACTTCTAACAGCTTAAAAAATGTAGCAACAGTGACCACGCCTGTATTGCACGCGCAATACGCGAATATTACACTGCCAATTTTCGCAATCAAGAAAATAATCGCAAATTCGCGAATATATGACGAGTATTCGGCCAAGTATTTGAGAAAAATCGCAAATTCGAACATTGCCCCTGCCGCTCATCACTAAGATAGAGCACCTTGTTTGACATAATCAGAAGGTGAGCCGCTATCCCAATTATATCACACTATATACATTTTATCTAATAATTAAAGTAAGACGTACCTTTTAACCCTTGGATCCTGAAACTACATATGAAGAGTACCTCGTGGTGCAGCAGGTGACCGGTAGTTGGATCGGACTGGCCCACCAGGAAGCCAGTGAATCCCTCGGTGGGCCCCTGAGCTAATCAGTAAGTAGTTTCTGTGCCCCTTTCTTTGTGAAAGCAAGTGCTGTCCCTGTATTTCTGTGCCCCACCCCCTCTTGTTGCAGATCCTATCACCAGTAGGGCCCCCGTGTGTCAGGGAGACCCACCAGGCCTCCTGACAGGCGGGTAAGACAGCAGTAGAACTTTAAAATATATATGTGCGACAGCCAACTGCCACAGGAAAAGCTATTTCGAGTGGTGGTCACTTTAAAGATTAGGGCAGCACCTGCAGGCATGACATCACAAGGCAGAGACAGTAAGAGTGGAGCGCGGGAGTAGCCTGAAAGTTAAGTAATGGCTCTGCTCTAGTGTGTAAAGTGGAGAGCATGGTTAGGCTTAGTGGTGTGCCCCTGCACAGGGCTTTCACCCTTTTCTCTGTAGTGCAGTGGGCACCAGATCAGTTCTCCCCACACCAGGAAGCAAAGCGGGGCCGCATCAAACACTCTAATGATAGCGCACTAGGTGGTCTGCAGGCATCACCACTGCTGCTACTAACAGCAGTGCCAGCAGATATTTCAGGTCTGGAGCTCCAGTGTCAAGAAGTAACCTCCAGCATGTGATGGTGTGGGCAGTGCAAGGGTGGCTGTAATTGCTGCCGGCTGCTCACAAGTGGAGTTGCTGTCAAGAAAAGGCAGACTGATGTGAGTTAAGCCTCTTGCTTGCACACTAACGTTGTGTGCCCGTGGCCGTATTGCGTCCGCATATGGCTGGTCCGCAATACATGGCACCGGCCCGTGTGCACTCCATATCATGGATGAAGACCCATTCACTTGAATGGGTCCGCAATCACAGAGATGCGGAACGGAAGCAGGGATCGGAACCCCGCGGAGTGCTTCCGTGGTGTTTCTGTCTGTGCCTCCACACTGCAAAAATAGTTCTATTTTTTTGCTGTGTGGACGGATCACATTGAATGGGTCTCGATCTGTCCCGGCCGCCTCAACATTGCCCGTGCATTGGGGGCCCCATATTTGCAGTCCCCAATGCACGGAACAGATGCTCAACATTCGTGTGCAAGAGGCCTTATGTTGGGCAGAAAGTATAGATCCTGAGCCCAAGGTCCCTTCACTCCTTAATGTCTTGTATAGAAGATAACCTCCCTGACCTGGAACTGACACAGCAGAAATTATGGCTACAGATGTCACGGACACTCCCGTGACAGGACATCAGAGAGACTGGCAACACATGGGTTAATCTGACTGGTTCCTTGTGGATTATTTGTGTCTGTGTTCTTTTGGTAATGACCACACCTTTTGCAGGTGTTGTTGGTTTGGTCATTTAACTGTTCCTATTTATTGCTGCTTACCCCTTCTGGGGGTGTGGTTTATAGCTTCAGTTTCTGGACTCTGGGCTGGCTGGTTGTTGGATCTAGGTTGAGCTCCTGGCGCTTCCTTTGCTCCTCGTGATGTTAAGTGTCGTCTTTCCCATTTGTATTTTACAAAGGAATAAAATGGGGATTGCAGTCAGCACAACCCAATACGCAGGTGCACGTTGCTTTGGTGAAATACACATACAAACGTAAAAACAAAGGTGCAATGGCACACTGCAGCTAGAGCTCCGTCCTGCCACTATGCTGGATGTTAGATGAGGCATTAGTTTATATTTTGGCCAAATTATGTAAGCCACCCACCACTTCACGGTTGCCTCTACGAGTGGTCCCTAACATTAATTCTTACCTTTTATGGGCCATATCAGCCACACAAAATCCAGGGAGTGCAGGTGCAGCATGCATGCCAGATACACTCTGCTTGTAACCCCGTCTGGTGCCATACAGCGTTCATCAGATCAAGGGATGCAAATACCAACATGCATGCTGAGCCCACTAGTACTTCTCCTGGAACCAAATGGCTTCTGGTAAGTTCTATAAAGCAGACTCAGTTTTATACTGACTTTAAAACCAGCCTACAGGGCGGATTCACTAGTCAGGTGTGCATGACTGCATGGAGGTCACCACGCCTCCCACGATTTTGTGTGGCTGATATGGCCCATAAAAGGTAAGAATTAATGGTATTATTAAGCCCACCATTTATTCAGCATTTATAACCTGTATAAGGTCTCACGCACAAGGCCACATCCATATTGCAGTCTGCAAACCACAGATCATTTTCAGGACAGCCATATGGATATGGACAGCACAAGGATGACATCTATGTGCTACCTTTTATTTTTTTGTGGAGCCCCATAGAAATGAATGAAAAGAACGTTCAATCTGTGAAAACTGCAGATTGGACACAGATGCTAAATATAGTAGTGCGCATGAGGCTTTAACCTGGCTACTTTTTGTGAAAAGTGGCAACCCTAATCAAACAGTAGTCCTCAATTTTTGTACACTAAATAAAGTTTACTACATACAAATAGCAATACCGACTATAGCATAGTGATTAATTTAATAACATACATTATTTTTTTTTTGCTATGATTATTGTGAAATTTATGTAAAAATACTGTTAATTTCCAATGGTAATATAAGGAACTAAATTCTGCAGAAGTATAAGGAATTTGGACGTGAGCAGGAAATAATGTAAAAAAAAAACAAAAAAACAAAATGTCACTTACCTATTAGAAACAATGTAACATAGTAACATAGTACATAAGGCTGAAAAAAGACATCTGTCCATCCAATTCGGCCTGTTATCTTGCTAGTTGATCCAGAGGAAGGCCAAAAAAAAACTGTGAGGTAGAAGCCAATTTTCCCAACTTAAGGGGAGTAAAAAATTCCTTCCCGACTCCAATCAGGCTATAAGAAGAACTCCCTGGTAGAGATGTCCCAAACTATTCGCCGGCAAACAGTTCCCGGTGAACATCGCTTGTTCGCGTTCACCACGGCGGGCGAACATATGCAATGTTTGATCTGCCCACTATACATCATCATTGAGCAACTTTGACCCTGTAACTCACAGTCAGCAGACACATTCCATTCAATCAGCATACCCTCCCTCCCAGACCCTCCCCCCTCCTATCAAAAATCAAGAACAGCATCCATCTTAGATTTATTTTGAAGCTGCAGTGTTAGTTAGAGCAGGGAGAGTGTTGCTGCTGCTGAATTAATATAGGGATTCTAGGGAAAGCGTTAGCTACTAGTGTTCTGTGTCCACTCCAGTCCTCAAAGACTCAGTTGCTTTTTTATAATATATATATATATATATATATATATTATATTGCAGTTGCCTGCCCGTGTGAGAGGCCGCAGGCCCACAGACTGTACTGTGTGCACGCCACTCATATCGGGTGGCACAGTACCTTGCAGATAAAAAAGTTATTCAATTTTTACTCTTTAATATAATTTCAGTTGCCTGCCACTGCCAGTGTGTGTCAGGCCCACACAGACTGTACTGTGCCCACTGCCAGTGCCCACCACTCATATCGGGTGGCACAGTACCTTGCAGATAAAGAAGTCATTTAATTTTTTACCCTTTAATATCATTTCAGTTGCCTGCTAGTGTGTGTCAGGCCCACACAGACTGTACTGTGCCCACTGTTAGTGCCCACCATTCATATCGGTTGGCACAGTACTTTGCAGATAAAAAAATCAATAAATTTTGACCCTTTAATATAATTTCAGTTGCCTGCCACTGCCAGTGTGTGTCAGGCCCACACAGACTGTACTGTGCCCACTGCCAGTGCCTACCACTCATATCGGGTGGCACAGGACCTTGCAGATAAAAAAGTAATTAAATTTTTACCCTTTAATATAATTTCAGTTGCCTGCCAGTGTGTGTCAGGCTGGTGTGTCAGGTTCCATAGTCTCACTGCTCTTACCGTAAAGAATCCTCTTCTATGTTTGTATACAAACCTTCTTTCCTCCAGACGCAGAGGAATAGATGATGGGAGTGATCTCTGTACTGACCCCTGATATATTTATACATAGTTATTAGATCTCCCCTCAGTCATCTTTTTTCTAAAGTAAATAACCCTAATTTTGATAATCTTTCAGGGTACTGTAGTTGCCCCATTCCAGTTATTACTTTAGTTGCCCTCCTCTGAACCCTCTCCAGCTCTGCTATGTCTGCCTTGTTCACAGGAGCCCAGAACTGTACACAGTAATCCATGTGTGGTCTGATTAGCGAATGGAATGGAACAATCTCTGAACATGCCCTTTTTGAGCATACAGAAGTTTTTTTCCATCAGCAAGAGCAGATCCAACTAACTGTTACTGGGTTATTCCCTTAGAGACACAGGAAGAAAGCTCCTACCCCACCCCCTGGTTGCAAACCCACATCTCCAACCTCAACCACTCTGTTGCCCTACAGGTCAAAGAACCCTTCTTCTGCCATCAGTTTTTTCACTTTTTTCCACATCATCTAATACCGATGATATGTCAATAGGAATATCCAGATCCTCCTCTCCTCTTCATTTTGCTGACTTTTCTTGGACATGGAGACTGCGAAGGATGATTTGGAAGCAGTAAAGTCAGCAAAAGATGAGAATGGTCATCACTTAGACCTGGGCCCTCTAAGAGGTGCATAAAAAAAGAATGATTTCCATATTGTACTACATACTACTTCCATAGTTAACTACATGAAAAGGGAGGGACTGTAGTACTAGCAACTTGGCCAGGTGCACGTTCAGCTTCTGCGCCACTGAGTGCACACATACTGTTGTCTTTTTGCAATGACCTCAGTGATCGATTGCTGTTGAAACAAGGAGGAGGAGGACCATTAGGAGAAACAAATTACATTTAAGTCCATGGTAAGAAATGATAGCTTCCTTCTGCTGATGTTGATGGGGGGTTTGGGCCAGTGGAAGATTCAGAGGTTCTTTTGGAGAGCCCAGCCCTAGCCTGTTGGCTATAGTGTACAGGAACTGTAGCAGTAATATAATGGATTAACTGTGAATGCCGCAGCAGTTCAACAAGATGCAGATGACAAAATATCAGACCACCCTTTAATACTGAGGCACAGTAATTCTATATCAACTAAAAGATTAACTAGGATTGTGGCAGCAGGTGAACAAGATGCACATGACAATTACACTCAACCCACAGTCTCCCTACGATCTCCCTACACTGTCCCTGCACTCTCACTACCCAATATTTTACAATTAAAAGCTTTCGATCACATTGTCCCTAGCGCACAAGCGTTTGACACATCTGTCCCGAGGTCACAGTAAAATGGCATGGAGTACTGTGTACAGTTCTGGGCTCCTGTGAACAAGGCAGCTATAGCAGAGCTGGAGAGGTTTCAGAGGAGGGTAACTAAAGTAATAATTGGAATGGGGCAACTACAGTACCCTGAAAGGTTATCAAAATTAGGGTTATTCATTTTAGAAAAAAGACGACTGAGGGGAGATCTAATAACTATGTTTTAAAGCACGTTATTCCAAACAAATTAGGAACAGCATATGTCGAATATAGTCTTGGCCTATCGAGACAGTGTGAAAAAAGAGAAACCACTCACTTCTGTGGCAACACACTTCCTGGATCACCATGGAGGTAAGTACCATGGTCTCCAGGTAGTTGGATTAGAAAAGGTTCACTATAATATTAGGGGTACGCACATGACTTCATGTTTGCTTAAAGTTGAATCCCGCTGGATTTATAACTTGGATTGTTTGACTCCGCTGGGTCTTAATGAGGAACTTTTGTTCACTGGATTTTACACTTGGTAATATAGTGTTTGTTCATTCACTGATTATGTATCACTTTTTGCTTATTTCCATTTTATTTTTTCTAGATGTTCTCCTTCGCACGGGTATCAGCTTGATTACTTTCCAGCACATTTTTGGACACTTCCTTGTCTTTCTTCCCCTGGAATTTCTCTGGATTGGCCATCCACTGGATCATCTGCTGAACCTTCCTTGAGGGATATTCTTTGTCTTTATGAATTTTTTGGAATGGATTCATTTGTTGAACAGCATTGGATCCGAATTGTGGGGGACACTCTCTGTCTACATGCATTTCTTGGAATGGACTAACTTGTTGAATAGCCTTGGCCCTCCACACCCCTCCATCATATCATATTGTACCATGCATCTTTTTGTTGGTCTTTGGTGTGGACCCTTTCTTTGTGGGCGACAGGACAGAGCAATCCCTCCCTTTCCTTTCCTTTCCTTCCCTTTTTTTTTTTTTTTCCTGCATTTTTTCTAAAAATTAAATATAGAGTAAAATAATAATATAATAAAAAATAATAAATAAAAAATAATTAATAAAACATAAAAAACACTTTTAAGATAAATTAATAAATAATGATAAAGTATATAAATAATACATAAATAATTATATATAATAAATAACAAATATATATAAAAAATAGAAAATAAATAAATAATAAAAAAATAAAAAACAAAAAATAAATAAAAAATAAAAATTTATGCCTTGTATTGAGTTCACATGAATTAATGAATTAATTTTGGCACTAAATCATGGTTTTTTGATTGAAATTTTTTTTTCTTTTGCGCAAATCATGAATAGGGGTTTCTCTCCCCCCCCTTTTTTTTGCACCTTTTTATTTCCCTTTTATTATAATTTTTTGTATTTTATGCACTTTATATTTGTATATTTGCACTATTGTTTGTTTTCTAGATTTTAATTTGTTTGTAAGTTGGATGGGGGTTATGGTAATATTTTATTTTTCAATCTTCTCCATTTGTCATCTTGTTTGTTGCATTCTTTATTTTGTCCTCCTCCCCCTCTGCCCTTTCGCTCACAACGCTCCTCTGCGCATGTGGTGTGCCCTCACTCGCTCCAACATTGCGCGATGCCGCTTCCGGTTCCTGGAACGTGGCACGCGCTTTTTGGTTCAGTGTGTGACGCTGCTTCCGGTCTTTGGAGCGCAGCGTGCGGCACTCCTTTGCGCATGCGCATTGGGTAACTCTAACTGCCGGCGGACTGACACGTCACTCTGTTCAGTCCGGTCTGGCACATGCGCACATGGCATTTCCACCCGCCGATCGCTCGGCGCGCGGTTTTGCCTCTGTGGAAGGTGGGCACCATTTACCAACACCTCCCCTCTTTGGGAGGCTTCTCTTATTGACCACTTATATGCCTGCACCGCAGGTGATTAATATTACCTTTATTATCGTGCACTTATATATGGGTGTAATTGAGATACGTGAACAGGCACCCCTGAGGAAGCCAGCAGTCTGGCGATACGCGTTAGGTTTCTCCCTGTCTACCACACACATTTCCACCATGCCACCTTTATGATAAGTATTACCTTCCTACTATTCAATGTTGATGGATTTCATGCACTTTAATTGCACTTTACTTATTGTTATTTATGTGGGACTGTGCTCATATTGATGTGGTAGAGGCAGGGTGCCATGATTTATTGTATACAATGGTTTTAATTTGTGTTTGTTGTGTCTGTTGTTCTCAATAAATTTCATACTTTTTAGATGTGGCTCTTTCTCGGTATTGTTTTCTTTTGTTTGGCTTCTGCCTCACAGTTTTTTTTTTTGCCTTCCTCTGGATCAACTTATAGGAAACAGGCCGAACTGGATGGACAGATGTCTTTTTTCGGTCTTATATACTATGTTATTATGTCACTATGGAGGGGTTTCCTTGCCACATTTTAGGGAAAAAGAAGGTGTCCCTCTAGGAATCGGCAGTAAAGACTGAGAGGTCTCCACTGAAAACTAACTTTGAGGCTGCAAGGATGAGGAGAAGGAAGAACACTGTGACTCCTGGTTCTTTGGTACTTTGGACTCTGAAGTCACCTCCACGTCATCCTGCTGTGACTAACAGGAGGAATGAGCCATCCAATCCACAATCTCAACCTATTTATCCTCAACTATAATGTTATGCCTTTCTGAAGCCAGCAGGGAGAACTGCAGCCTACTACTACTACTACTACTACTACTACTACTACTACTACTACTACATCTGCAAATTTCTCTGCTTTTAAAGCAGATAGTGATAACTTATAAAATAGTTATTACTTTACATTTCCCATATGTCTACTTTATGTTAGCATCATTTTGTAAATGTCATTTTATTTTTTTAGGACATCAAAAGGCTTAGAATTTTAGAAAAAATTCTTACAATTTCTTAAGAAAATTTCCAAAACCCACTTAGGACCAGTTCAGATATAAAGTCACATGTGGGGGTTACATAGTAGGAAAAAAAAAACATAATTATCCCTTTTTAGAAACCAAACTTTGCTAACTGTTTAGGTGTTCCACAGGAAGTAAAGGGAAATGGAGATGAACTTTCAAAATCACACTTTTTTTGTCAGATTTTCAATTGTTATAATTTTTTTTCCTGTAACAGCAAGGGTTAACAGCCAAACAAAACTCAATATTTATTACCCTGGTACTGTAGTTTAAAGAAATACTCCATATTTGGTTGTAAACCATTTTATGGGCACACTGCAGGGCGCAGAAGGGAAGGAGCAACATATGGATTTTGGAAGGAAGATTTCACTGGGATAATTTTAAGTTGCCATGTCACATTTGAAGACCCCCTGATGCATCTCTACATTAGAAGCTCCCCAAAAGTGACACTCGATATTTAGTTTTTTGTGAGGCAAAGTAACAAAAATAATTTCTGTTCTGGCACAGTTTTTATGTTTTATCTTTTATGATGTTCCCCTGACAGGTTAGATAATTTGTTATTTTTATAAAGCAGGTTGTTATGGACACAACAATACCAAATATATACTTATGATTTTTTTTATATTCAATATTTCACTTTTTGGCGAAAGCTGACCAAAAAATAGTGTTTTTTTTTACAGGTTTTGTAAAAAAAAATGTTTACAGCATTCACCTGACGGAGTAGATCATAATATATTTTTATAGAGCAGGTCATTACGGATGCAACAATACCTAATATGTCTATTTTGTTAATTTATTTCAGGTTTCCACAATAAAAGCATTTTCGAAAAAAAAAGTTTGTGTCATTTTCAGAAAGCTATACTCTTTTTATTTTTCAGGTGATTGCAGGGTGAAGTGAACATTTGATTGGTACTATTATGGGGTACATATAACTTTTTGATCACTTGGTTTTGCTGTAGCAATCACGTATATGCAGCTTCATTAAATTTAACCCATCCCCCCAAAAAAAAAAATTAAAGGGGTTATGTCACTTCAGCAAACAATATCCATATTGCTTTCTTTGCAAGCTGGATTCATTTTTCCATCACATTATACACTGCTCCTTTCCATGGTTATGACCACCCTGCAGTAGCCATGCTTGCACAGTACAAAAAAAGCACCAGCCTATGTGAGCTACCATTGTCACTGCCACCAGAGAGGCCGGCACTTTTTTCTATGGTGTGCAAGCACGGCCACCATTGATGGAGCCAGCAAAGGAAGCAATATTGCCAATTACAATACATTAGTAAATGCTTTGTATTCACTTATTCTACATGATAAATGGCACTTGCTGAAGTGACAGAACCCCTTTAAATTGCGGCCGTGTGGAACCTGAATATATATCTAAACGGACAATTGAGGCTTGACACTCAATTTAACCTTAATAAACACAGCACCCCAATATGAAAATAGAATACAAAACAGTATTTATACTTACAAATAACTTTAGCTTAAGGCGAAACGTACGTCGGGGCTGGAGCTTCAATGGTTGGTATCTATACTAAACAAAAATATAAACACAACACTTTCGGTTTTGCTCCCATTTTGCATGAGCTGAACTCAGAGATCTGAAACATTTTCTACATACACGAAAGACCCATTACTCTCAAATATTGTTCACAAATCTGTCTAAATCTGCGTTAGTGAGCACTTCTTCTTTTTCGAGATAATCCATCCCACCTCACAGGTGTGGCATATCAAGGTGCTGATTAAACAGCATGCATATTGTACAGGTGTGCCTTAGACTGCGGACATTAAAAGTCCACTCTGAAATGTCCACAGTTTTGCCTTACTGAGGTGATGGTCTTGGATGAAAGGCATAACAAGGGGCCTTAGAATTTCATCACAGTATCTCTGAACATTCAAAATGCCATCAATAAAATGCACCTGTGTTCGTTGTCCATAACATACGCCTGCCCATACTTTAACCCCACCGCCACCATGGGCCACTAGATCCACAACGTTGACGTCAGCAAACCGCTCACCCACACAACGCCACACACGCTGTCTGCCATCTGCCCTGAACAGTGAAAACTGGGACTCATACGTAAACGCCATTGAATGTAAGCATTTGCCCACTCAAGTCGGTTACGACGACGAACTGCAGTCAGGTCCAGAGTAGACCCCCATGAGTATGACGAGCATGCAGATGAGCTTCCCTGAGACGGTTTCTGACAGTTTGTGCAGAAATTCTTTGGTTATGCAAACCGATTGTTGCTGCAGCTGTCCGGGTGACTGGTCTCAGACAATCATGGAGGTGAACATGCTGGATGTGGAGGTCTTGGGCTGGTGTGGTTACATGTGGTCTACGGTTGTGAGGCTGGTTGGATGTAGCTCTTCTGCCTTTTCATTCACTCACACCTGTGCAAGTTTTAATTGAATATGGAGAGCAGTGTCCTTTAATATTGAAGATATCAAAGAAAGTCGAGTTAGCAAGAGATCTGTTACTCTGATCATCAAGGATGGCATACAGCTTTACTGCTTTCTCTTTATGACCAATGGGGTAAACTGTGACAAGACAGATCTTGGAGCAAGATTTGTTACTAAGACCTTCTCCGCAGACTTCGGTGCACTGTGGTGTCACTTCAGGAGGTACTGTGTCTCTCTCCTCCCCGCCGTGCTCTACAGCCTGTTATGAGGGTGTGAGAGTCCATGGAGCTGGCCCAGGGTGTAAGGCTGTACTGTGCTCTTCACTGCTGTATTCAGAGCATTTGATGCTTATAGTACAGTCTTTTGCAAGATGAGAGGTTGATGCACAACACCTGTAACAAATGTGGTTCTCCTTAAGGAAAAGTTTTATGGTCCCTGAGAAGTTTTTCTATAAATCCTCTGCACTTCAGAAATTAGTGTGGTTTCTTATTTAGAGGACATTCTCTGCATGGGTCTTTGGTTGAGATCTTTTCAGACTCTGAGGTACTGTAGGTTTTGTTTGAGGGGTCTTTTGGAAGATACACTGGTCTTGTGTACTGCAACAGGTGTACCTTTCATGTTACGAAGTGAGACAGGCCTACCTAGTTTGGGGTAAGTGGTGTCAAACATCGAGAAGTCAAAGCTGGGATCATTCCTAGTCTTTTCTTGCTGGCTCACAAAGTCCACAAAGAATGTAAATGGAGGAAATGGGACATTGTGCTGTTGCTTGTACCTGGAACCTTGAGCAATTCTCTTTCAGGTTATAAGGTAGTTTTTGTACTATGGGGTTTACACCATGTGCAGTATCTAAGAATGCCAGACCTTGTACATTTCCTTTAGCTTTGACAACTTGGAGCTCTGACAGCAGATCACACAGTTCTCTCAGCTTCTGAAACCTTTTGTTTTGGATCTTGAGGAAATCCTCAAATCTTTTGAAGAGTGAGTTCTCTATCACTTCTGGTGAGCCGTAACAGTCCTCAAGTCTTTCCCATATCATGTTTAACCCTGTGCTTGGTTAGTTAATATTAATGGCTCTAATCCGCTTTGCATGCTCTGCCAATTCTTTCCTAGCCACTTGAGAAGAAGATCAATTTCCTCACATGCAGACAGATCTAGGTCTCTGATTTTATTTCTGAATGATGATCGCCATGACCTATAGCTTTCAGGTCTGTCATCAAACTTGGAGAGCCCCTTTATTGTTAACTCACGTCAGGCAAGGAATTTTAGAAACTCTAACATACCTGGATTTTTGTTTGGTGGATTGTTGCTGTAGTAGTCACCATCTACTTGTTCCTTCTTAAAGGATTGAAATGCAGGTTGTATTGAGGCCATTAAGGGTTGATGTCCTATCAGTGGCGTAACTACTGGGGAAGCAGGGGAAGCGGCTGCTTCGGGGCCCGGGCTGTCAAGGGGCCCGGCGCCCAGCAGCATGTGTGACAGTTTACTGTTTATTAATTCAGTTCATTTGCAATGGCAAGTTAAGTTAATCAATCATGATCAATTCAGGGCCCCTGGCCCCTTCACAGCAGGCGCAGTAGCGGCAGCGCCGGGGGACCGGGCCCCCCCTCCCCCTCCCCCTCCCCCTCCCCTTCAATCTGCAGTCCTCCCTAACCTGATTTGTTCTGTGTCTCCCGACCCTAACTGTGAGTACAGCGCGCAGGCTGTATTAAGCCCGCCCACATACACTCTCATTCAGAGCAGGAGTACGTGACAGGCAGGAGGAGGGACAAAACAGCCAAGACCAGGAGGACAGGAGGAGCTGCAGGCAGGGGGCAGCAGAGAGTAGAAAAGAGGCAGAGCAGTGAGAGCAGCACGTCAGCTCCAGCACCAGCGCTTCAGCTTGTGAGGTACTAATGAAAACTATGATGTCTACTCTGTGTGGCAATAAAGGGGCATAGAGAGCTCTCACTCACTGCTACATGTGTACATAGTGTACAGAGCTGGCACTGCTACATGTGTACATAGTGTACAGAGCTGGCACTGCTACATGTGTACATAGTGTACAGAGCTGGCACTGCTACATGTGTACATAGTGTACAGAGCTGGCACTGCTACATGTGTACATAGTGTACAGAGCTGGCACTGCTACATGTGTACATAGTGTACAGAGCTGGCACTGCTACATGTGTACATAAGGTACAGAGCTGGCACTGCTACATGTGTACATAGTGTACAGAGCTGGCACTGCTATATGTGTACATAAGGTACAGAGCTGGCACTGCTACATGTGTACATAGTGTACAGAGCTGGCACTGCTACATGTGTACATAGTGTACAGAGCTGGCACTGCTACATGTGTACATAGTGTACAGAGCTGGCACTGCTACATGTGTACATAGTGTACAGAGCTGGCACTGCTACATGTGTACATAGTGTACAGAGCTGGCACTGCTACATGTGTACATAGTGTACAGAGCTGGCACTGCTATATGTGTACATAAGGTACAGAGCTGGCACTGCTACATGTGTACATAGTGTACAGAGCTGGCACTGCTACATGTGTACATAGTGTACAGAGCTGGCACTGCTACATGTGTATAGTGTACAGAGCTGGCACTGCTACATGTGTACATAGTGTACAGAGCTGGCACTGCTACATGTGTACATAGTGTACAGAGCTGGCACTGCTACATGTGTACATAGTGTACAGAGCTGGCACTGCTACATGTGTACATAGTGTACAGAGCTGGCACTGCTACATGTGTACATAGTGTACAGAGCTGGCACTGCTACATGTGTACATAGTGTACAGAGCTGGCACTGCTACATGTGTACATAGTGTACAGAGCTGGCACTGCTACATGTGTACATAGTGTACAGAGCTGGCACTGCTATATGTGTACATAAGGTACAGAGCTGGCACTGCTACATGTGTACATAGTGTACAGAGCTGGCACTGCTACATGTGTACATAGTGTACAGAGCTGGCACTGCTACATGTGTATAGTGTACAGAGCTGGCACTGCTACATATGTATAGTGTGACTTGTGAGGTACTAATGAAAAATGTGATGTCTACTCTGTGGGGCAATAAAGGGACATAACTAGTGTGTGGACACTAATGGGAAAGGGGAATAATTACTCTGGAGCACTAACAACATTTTACTGTGTGGGTGTGGGGGCAATAAGGGGCATAACTACTGTTTGGGGGCACTAAGGGGCATACCTAAACTGAGTGAATGGGATGTCCGACGTTGTGTCGTGAGTGTAGGCGTCTTACAACCTGCTGCTGTATATATATATATATATATATATATATTATATAGGAAAAGAATGGAGTGGCAGTCAGCTCTGGTCTACATCGTGACTTGCCAAGCCAAAGGAGTGGGGTTTACACAGGAGGAGGGAGGTGCGAAGCGCGCTGGGAGGGGGCCCTTACAAAAATTTGCTGTGGGGCCCAGTCACTTCTAGTTACACCCCTGTGTCCTATGAAACTGTTGTCTCGTGCAAAGCAGGGATTCTGGTTAACTGAGGTCACTTGTGTGAAAGGAGTCTGCTGGGGTTCTTCAGCAGGGGTTGACGCTGTTCCTGGACTTGAATTTAAGCTGTCATGCTCCACATGCCGCATGACATAATCTGAAGTGCGTTGCGAGTTATCGTAATGATCAGGTTCAGGCGCAACTATGCTGCTGAGTCTATCACTTTCAGAATTTGCTGCTTCTTCTAACACCTCTGCCTCTGCTACAGCAGCTGCAGCTTCCTTTTTCACAGTTAGCTTTTCCAGTGCTGCTTGTTGTTCAGCCAGGGCTGCTTCCATGTGTTCTTTCTCCATTTCCATACAAGTTTTTTCCATTTCCATATGAGCTTTCTCTACTTTTAACTGTCTTTTTTGCTCTGCAAATGTCGCGCAGGTTTTGGAGGCTTCAGCTTTTGCGTAGGCTATGGCGACCGTGGAGCTGCTCAATGATCTCGTTGAACTTCTGGAGCTAGCTGAGATGTGAGACCTTGTCTTGTACAGTTTGGATTCCTTTGACAACATAATGACAATATGAACAGGTTTGCACACTTGCAACTGTAGTGGATGACGATGCTGCACCTTGCAGGGTTCAGTGCCATGGGGTCCCGCCTGTTAGAGGTTGTTGACTCGCGGGGTTTGAGGAATCGCAGTTCCTCGTATCTAGCTTGTAAGCAGCCGCTGTTTTACTGCGGCCAGGGAGTCGCAGTTTCTCGTATCTAGCTCGTAAGCAGCCGCTGTTTTACTGTTCTGTCCTCCTTATGTGTGAAGGTACATTGCTTGACCGACAGCTAAACTTTATCCCAGCAATGAATTGACAATGGAGCATCGCCCAACTTTATCTTTATTGCAAGAATGTAAATGCGCGCATGCGGTAAAACTAGGGAACAGAAAAATAGTACACTTACTAATGGGCTCAGAAACATGACAATGCATATAAAACATTACTGTGCATAGCAATGCACATACAAACAGATACAGATATAGCAGGAGCATGCTATTCTATCTGCATGACCAGGATATACCCTAGCTGCTAACTGAAGCTGCTATACAGGAGCAGGAGAAAATACATGCAAAATACATATGCAAACAGGCTGAAATGTGGCCTACCAGCTATGCTACCGTGGGCTTCGATGAGGAGGATGACTCCAGAGGCTTCCATACCATGTGCTACCTCAGGCAGGGATGACTGTGAATGAGGAAAATGGCTGCTGTGTGCAGGGAGGATGATGTCACTAAGTTCATGGGTCACAAGCTATGGATATGAAGTAGACCAAACTTCTAATGTGAATAGCTGCAATATATGTAAACGGTGCTGTTACACAACTTATAGAGAATTATATAGAACATATATTGAATATGCATGAAAACTATACATAAATTATAAAATATGCTTGCTAAATGCATGACAGAAATATTTCTATGTCTTATTTGCCCCTGTGTAGTGTTGAGCAAACAGTTCGAGCATCGAATTTTGGGGTGTCCGGGACCCGGACCCGAACCCGGACATTTTCAAAAAAGTTGGGGTTCGGGTTCGGTGTTCGTCGATTACTTCCCGCTTTCTGAAGGGCTGCACAGCAGCCAATCAGCTAGCGTTTTACTTCATGCCCTAAGAGCCCATCACAGCCATGCCTACTAATGGCATGGCTGTGATTGGCCAAGTGCAGCATGTGACCCAGCCTCTATTTAAGCTGGAGTCACGTAGCGCCACACGTCACACTGCTCTGATTAGTGTAGGGAGAGGACGCAGCTTCTGTCAGGGCGAGATTAGGCAGGTTAAAGTCAGCAACAGCACCTAATGAACGGATCAATTTACAGCTGAGAATCATTGAACTTCTGCTAGTTACTTGCTCGCTGGTTTTTAGGCTGCACAGAGCGTTTTTCTGTCACTTATTTTCTGGGTTGATCGGCGGCCATTTTGTGACTTGTGGTGCGCCAGAAGAAGCTGCCACCAAGTCCATCAATCCATCAATACTAGTTTTTTTGCTATATCCTACATCAGGGGCTTGGCTGTGCTAATTGTCACCCCTAGAAACTCAGGAAAGAAATTTCTATATTTTATTAAGGGGTTAAATACAATTGCCCAAATACCAATCCCCTAAATCTGGTGTTCCAGCTTTGGCTAGACAAGTATAATACTGTCTGCTGTCTGGCAAAGGATAGATTATTTTCTGGGGTTAAATTCAATTGCCAAAATAGCAATACCATAAATCAGTGGTTTCAGCTGTGGCTGGCAAAATAGAATAGTGTCCGAGGTAACGCACACACGTACAGACGCACGCATACGATTCTTGAATAGTTGTATTATCGCGATAATAAAACTAACAGTGTAAAGTTGACTGAATTGCTCTAAGTTATATTCGCGCACTGAATGTAACTTCTATTACAGCACACCAATACTAAAACTGACTAAGAGACAGCTTTAAGTTCTATTCGAACGCGATTGCAACTTTGGAACTTAAAGTGGTGTACGATTTTAAAAGTTGAGTACTAAAAGTTGGAATCGCAATGCGATTCTTATGTATTTAGCTATCGCATTGCGTTACAACTTTGAGCTATCGATCACCATGGGAACGCTCTCCAGTAGAATGTACTGTCGGATGTGAGAATTAAGCTGAAATCGCAATGCGATTATTATATATCTGCTTAATCGCATTGCCGTTTCAACTTAGCATTGCTAAATAATTCCATCCATATTCGCTAACTTACTGACTCAGTAAGTTAACGATATGGATGGAATTATTTAGCAATGCTAAGTTGAAATCGCAATGCGATTAAGCAAGTATATAAGAATCGCATTGCGATTTCAACTTAATTCTCAGATCCGACAGTACATTCTACTGGAGGAGGCGTTCCCATGGTGATCGTTAGCTCAAAGTTGTAATCGCAATGCGTTTATTGCGGTATATTATCCCTCTGGGTGTCTTTTACAGCCTTTTTAGTGCCCAAAGTTCGGGTCCCCATTGACTTCTATGGGGTTCGGGTTCGGGATGAAGTTCGGGTTGAGTTCGGATCACGAACGGCCGAACCTCTCGAACCCGAACATCCAGGTGTTCGCTCATCTCTACCCCTGTGTGGTGCAGTTATATGTTGTGAAGCCCTTTTGCCGTTTATTAGTGTCAAAAGAAAATATATTTGCCCTTGTGTGATGCAGTGGTATATTCAAAAGTCAGTGCGCAGTGTTGGGGGAAAATCACCTACTTGGCGGTGTGGCAGTTTTTGTTAAGCTGCCGGAGGAGGTTAACATGGCCATATGTAGAATCTGTGGGCAGAAGGTGAAGTGTGGTCACGGTGCCAATGTTGGCACCATGGCCCTGATTCAACATATGCAGCGTCCCCATAAAGTGGCCTGGGAGAACCGTGGCTCCGATGTGGTGGTCCAGCCTGCCGCAGCAACCGCTGCATCACCCAGTGGCACACAATCGATATCAGGCTCAGGAAAGAAATTTCTATATTTTATTAAGGGGTTAAATACAATTGCCCAAATACCAATCCCCTAAATCTGGTGTTCCAGCTTTGGCTAGACAAGTATAATACTGTCTGCTGTCTGGCAAAGGATAGATTATTTTCTGGGGTTAAATTCAATTGCCAAAATAGCAATACCATAAATCAGCGGTTTCAGCTGTGGCTGGCAAAATAGAATAGTGTCCGAGGTAACGCACACACGTACAGACGCACGTACACGATTCTTGAATAGTTGTATTATCGCGATAATAAAACTAACAGTGTAAAGTTGACTGAATTGCTCTAAGTTATATTCGCGCACTGAATGTAACTTCTATTACAGCACACCAATACTAAAACTGACTAAGAGACAGCTTTAAGTTCTATTCGAACGCGATTGCAACTTTGGAACTTAAAGTGGTGTACGATTTTAAAAGTTGAGTACTAAAAGTTGGAATCGCAATGCGATTCTTATGTATTTAGCAATCGCATTGCGTTACAACTTTGAGCTACCGATCACCATGGAACGCTCCTCCAGTAGAATGTACTGTCGGATGTGAGAATTAAGTTGAAATCGCAATGCGATTATTATATATCTGCTTAATCGCATTGCCGTTTCAACTTAGCATTGCTAAATAATTCCATCCATATTCGCTAACTTACTGACTCAGTAAGTTAACGATATGGATGGAATTATTTAGCAATGCTAAGTTGAAATCGCAATGCGATTAAGCAAATATATAAGAATCGCATTGCGATTTCAACTTAATTCTCAGATCCGACAGTACATTCTACTGGAGGAGGCGTTCCCATGGTGATCGTTAGCTCAAAGTTGTAATCGCAATGCGTTTATTGCGGTATATTATCCCTCTGGGTGTCTTTTACAGCCTTTTTAGTGCCCAAAAGTTCGGGTCCCCATTGACTTCTATGGGGTTCGGGTTCGGGATGAAGTTCGGGTTGAGTTCGGATCACGAACCCGGACATTTTCCGGAAGTTCGGACGAACCTCTCGAACCCGAACATCCAGGTGTTCGCTCATCTCTACCCCTGTGTGGTGCAGTTATATGTTGTGAAGCCCTTTTTGCCGTTTATTAGTGTCAAAAGAAAAATATATTTGCCCTTGTGTGATGCAGTGGTATATTCAAAAGTCAGTGCGCAGTGTTGGGGGAAAAATCACCTACTTGGCGGTGTGGCAGTTTTTTGTTAAGCTGCCGGAGGAGGTTAACATGGCCATATGTAGAATCTGTGGGCAGAAGGTGAAGTGTGGTCACGGTGCCAATGTTGGCACCATGGCCCTGATTCAACATATGCAGCGTCCCCATAAAGTGGCCTGGGAGAACCGTGGCTCCGATGTGGTGGTCCAGCCTGCCGCAGCAACCGCTGCATCACCCAGTGGCACACAATCGATATCAGGCAGTCAAGGCTCCACCACCACAGCCCAAGGGAGCTGTCTGTCCTTCCCTTCTGCACCTCGTTTGCTTCACAGACAGGATCAGTTTTTTGAGGGGTTATTGTTCTGACGGATCAGAGAAAGTGCAAAATAATCAGTGACGTCAACACAAACTTACTGCTGACACCCTCTCAAATCTGTCAGGGGGCTCTACTTGTATAAGCGTTTAATAGAACAGGTTCTGTAGACATCTATGTGGAATCAGCTGAGGATGGTGTAAAAGGAGTGCGCTTCTTCTTGGCGCTAACATCGACCTGTAAGGCTGAGTTCATACTCGAGTTATTTGGTCAGTTTTGGCCCTGTGACTGCCCAATTAAGTAAAGTGTGCAGTGATTCTAAGAGTGACGCCTGTCATCTGCATGTCATACTGACTTCCAGTATTATTTCACTACCAGAGCAGACTCCCTATGCGTGTTACTGCAAGGCACAGTGTTCTACATCACTATAAAGGCTCTTAGCAGCCAGGAAATAGACGCAGTTTAACAAAATTTGCCGCAAATAAATTTGGATCGAAACAAAGTTTTCCCAAAATATTTAGCGAACCGCCAAATCGAATTTTTGATAAATTTGCTCATCTCTAATCTGTACTTATAGAATACTCTGTTTTATACTGTCATTTATTCCTGATTTTCACTATGCACTTTACTTTGGCGGTATAAATATACAAAGCGAGGTGCTATATTGCCAGTAGTGGGTCTAAGGAATGTTGCCACAGCTTTAGTGTTCTCTGTTTTTTCTGTATATGTATGCCATCACCAATTATGTGGTTTTATGATTAATTTAGTATGTATTGCCTTACAACACTTTGATGATCTGTGGAGTTGGTTGCAACTAGGAGTTGCTTAATAAACACAGGTAGATTGTTGCCACACCTTGGATATTGCAACGTAATCAGGTATATATGCAAATTAATTAAATTAAACCCTACTGTTACAGGGCGTCGCTCTCTTCCTCCTCTGCACCGCCGGCATCCTGCGCAAGGAGAGGGGCAAGGACATAGCCTGCTTCCTCGTCTCCATGGCAGCAGGCGAGCTGCAGGGGAGCCAAGCGCCGATAATGATGATAGGTGCTCGGCTGAGTTGGGCTGCTGTGAGTCACGTGATGCTGGCCATGTCATGTGACTCACCAGCTAGGCCTATTTAAACAGGCAGCCTGCTGTCCACAGGTTGCCTGTGAATATGGTCCTATACCTTGTGTGTCCTCAGTGATATCCACTGGTTAGGTATTTTATCTCGGCTCGTGTGTGCTCTGTGCTCGTCTGTTTCTGGATTCTGGTTGTATCTCCAAGGTTTTGACTCCTGGCTAGTGTTTTCTGACTTGTCCTCGTCTGCTTCCTTGATCTGTTTTCCATCTCCAGGTTTTGACCCCTGACGTGTATTGATTCTGGTTTCGCCTGTTCCCTGGTACCCTAGTGACCTCCTGGTTTTGACCCTGCTAGTCGGATTGCTTTGTGTTTGTCTGTCTTGTGTGTCTCTCCCGCACTTATTCAGGTCAGGAACTGCCGCCAAGTTGTGCTCCGTTACCTAGGACGGGTAAGTGGTAGGCAGGGACAGAGGTGTGGGCTTAGTCAGTTTTGCACTTTCCCTTACCCCATCATCGTGACACCTACAAAGAAAAGGATTTCTGTTAAAATATGGTGTAAAAACTAAAATATTTGCAGGTAGCTGCTTTTGAGGTCTGCACTACAGCAGCTGCAGTTCTCCTAGGAGGCACAATGGGCAAAAGCTCCTCACTCCTTCCTTCCTGGTTGACAACTTCCCTGCATCCTTATTCCACATACACAATTCTTCTTTATAATCCTAGCCTTTCCCTTCACTCTCCCTGGCAATAAGCTTGATTAATTTCTGACTGTCCCTGATTTTTTCACTCCCCTTGCCTAGCAGACATTGTAACACTCAACCGCCCTTATTCACAGCCCAGCACCTGCTAGAGCACCTCCCTGCCTGCTGCAGCACTGATTGGCTCATCCAGGCTATCTGTCAGCCTGGGAGCCAATCAGGGCAAGCCTTCCCCCCACTTCCTCTCAGGGTCATGTGAGAATCCTTTTTCTTCCTTCTTTCCCCACCATGTGCACTAAAATGGCGCTATGCCCCATTTTATTGAATTTGTCAGAAACAAACCTGAAAATATTCAGCAAATCCATCTTAATTATGCAGGTACCACTAGAGGTTAAACAAACCCAAAATCAGATGCAAGGCAGTTTCACTGCAGCTGCCCAAACAAAGTAGTGACTAAGAGCATGAAAAAGCAGGAAGTCCCCCACTCCTCATAAGAATTAGACCAGCAACATAAGAATTAGACCAGCAACAGTGAATGTTTTAGCAAGAAATAATAAAAATGATATTTAATTATTTAGGCAGTCTTTCTAATTTATAATGTCTACTTCTAAAGGGGTTGACCACTCCTTTACAAGTATTGACCTACTCAAGACATCACTATTTGACTGGTGGGGTTCCAGCACCCCTGCCAATGAGATGTGCTGCAGTAGCTCTGTCACTGGAAGTTAGTGCCAGAACTAGACAGCCCTCTCAGTTGTGTACTGGATGGTGTGGGTTACTGCAGCATTTCTCTAGTTCACTTCAATGGGGGTAGCACTGTATTAGCTAGTTTTTTCCACTGTACAACAGACAAAGCTGTGTAGTTCTGGTACTGATTTTCAGTGCAGGAGCTTCTGCACAATGCCAGATAGTGAAGAAGTATGCTGAGGATAAGCCATCATTTATAAAGTGGAAAACCCCTTTCAGTTTGGATATTGTTTCTGTTTTTTAGGTGCTTTTGCATTTACATTAGCAGGTGTATGGACAAAACATTGGGTATTCTGCCACTGATGTTCTGTGGGCAGAGTTCTGAGCGGTCCTCCAGCATACCACCTATGCAAAGCATGGTGTTGTTATGCAGTTCTTCCCCTAGTCAGCCTGGGCAAAGGGAGTCACACCGCGGAGTAACTGCTCCATATAGTCAAACAAGAAATCGAATTCTTGCCCTGGTCTCCTCACCAACTCGAGATAGGAACCATGGTCACTGATAATGGGAAGAACATTCTGTCCATGCTGCAGCAGGGAGGGCTGACCCGTACTCCCTGCATGGCGCAATGTCTTCAATCTGGTTGTCACCCAGTTCCTGAAGTCTTCCACCCAACTTCAAGACGTCTTGAAAATGTCAAGGAAACTGTGTATGTACTTCAGCCAGTCTTACTTTGCAAAACATGCCCTCCTTGTCCTGCAAAGGCAGAATAGTCTTCCCCTACATCGCCTCATATGCAATGTTTCCACACACTGGAACTCCATGCTCCACATGTTGGACCGACTGTATGAGCAGAGAAAAATTATGACAGATTTCTTAAAGATGGAGATGGGCAAGACTACTCGCCAATGTTAGTTCAACATTAGACACAGGGGCGTGACTAGAAGTGACTGGGCCCCACAGCAAATTTTTGTATGCCCCCCCCCCCGTGTAAACCCCGATCCTTTGGCTAGTCACGATCTAGACCAGACCAGGCTGCCACGCCATCCTTTTCCTTATATATATATATATATATATATAAATATATACACACACACACTATCTATAATGTAGTGTTATTATATCATACTGTTGTGGGGGCCCTGTCAAAGTCTTAGGCCCCTTTCACACGTTTTCTGGGCGGGTGCAATGCGTGACGTGAACGCATTGCACCCGCACTGAATCCGGACCCATTCACTTCAATGGGTCTGTGTACATGATCGGTGATTTTCACGCATCACTTGTGCATTGCGTGAAAATCGCAGCATGTTCTATATTATGCATTTTTCACGTAGTGCAGGCCCCACAGAAGTGAATGGGGTTGCGTGAAAATCGAATTGCATCCGCAAGCATTGTGGATGCGATGTGATTATTTTAACGGATGGTTGCTAGAAGATGATAGGTAGTGATGAGCGGCAGGTGCCATATTCGATTTCGACGAAATTCGCGAATATTCGAAAGAATATTCGGTTTATATTCGTCTAAATCGAATATTCGTCATTATTCTAGAGATCGCGATTAATATGCGATTTAAATAATCGCGTATTGCGATTTTAACTTAGGCTACTTTCCTATTGGTTTCATATCTAGAATTATAGAGAAGATGACGAATATGACGAATGTATTCGTCATATTCCTCAAAACGAAGATAACGAAGTATTCTCCATCTTCGTTTTAGCAACCTATTCGTCAACTTCGCTAATTCTAGCAATCAAATAGGAGGGTTGACTATAGACAGCTGTGTTTAATTCGCTATGCGATTATATTACTTAGCTTTTTTTAATAGAATAATTATATTACTTGATAATTATTATAATTATTCTATTTATTAAAAAAAAATATTATATAATCGCATAGCGAATTAAACACAGCTGTCTCTATAGTCAACCCTCCTATTTGATTGCTACAATTAGCGAAGTTGACGAATAGGTTGCTAAAACGAAGATGGAGAATACTTCGTTATCTTCGTTTTGAGGAATATGACGAATACATTAGTCACATTCGCTAATTGTACCAAGCCAAGAACGTCTCCATACTAAAATAAACTGTCGGATTTGAGAATTATGTTGAAATCACAATGCGATTAATATAACTTGAATTAATCGCATTGCGATTTCTACTTAGACCTGGTTTACTATGGTTGGCTTGGTAGAATTAGCGAATATGACGAATGTATTCGTCTTATTCCTCGAAACGAAGATAACGAAGTATTCTCCATCTTCGTTTTAGCAACCATAGTAAACCATGTCTGTTGAAATCACAATGCGATTAATTCAAGTTATATTAATCGCATTGCGATTACAACTTAGCACTGCTATCTTACATATTAGGCTAGAATTAACGAATATGGAATACAGCAGCAGTGCTAAGGAGAAATCGCAATGCGATTACTTCAAGTTATATTAATCGCATTGCGATTTCAACTTCGAGCTGGGTTTATAATGGATCAGCTTGCTAGAATTAACGAAGTTAACGAATATGGAATATATTATAGCAGTGATAATTGAAATCGCAATGCGATTAATGTAACTTGGAGTAATCGCATTGCGATTTCTCCTTAGCGCTGTTGCTATATTCCATATTCGTTAGTTCTAGCCTAATATGTAAGATAGCAGTGCACTGCTAAGTTGTAATCGCAATGCGATTAATATAACTTGAATTAATCGCATTGCGATTTCAACGTAATTCTCAATTCCGACAGTATATTTAAGTATATGGAGACGTTCCCATGGTGATAGGGACGCTCCATGAGCACGGAAGTCGGCAGAAGCGGCAACGGGCACTGACTGGAGCAGCCAGGAAGCCAGGAATCCTCAGGACAGGTAAGAACTACTTTTAGGAAGTGGGAAAAAAATAAAAAAAACGAATATTCGAAATTGCGAATTTAAAGCGCTATATTCGAAATATTCGCGAATTAGCGAAGTGCCGATATTCGCGATAAAAATTCGCTATTCGAATATTTGCGCTCAACACTAATGATAGGGACCCGAACTTTATTATTTTCCCTTATAACATGGTTATATGGGAAAATAATAGCATTCTTAACCACTTCAGCCCCCCTAGCTTAAACACCCTTAATGACCAGGCCACTTTTTAAAATTCTGCACTATGCCACTTTCACCGTTTATTGCTCCGTCATACAACTTACCACCCAAATGAATTTTACCTCCTTTTCTTCTCACTAATAGAGCTTTCATTTGGTGGTATTTCATTGCTGCTGACATTTTTACTTTTTTTGCTATTCATCAAAAATGACCGAAATGTTTTCAAAAAAATGACATTTTTCACTTTCTGGACTGGCTGGCTGCTGATTGGCTGCATGCATGGCATTATGGGTGATCTCACCTTCCCTTTCTCTATGTCCTCACACGTGCAGCAGCCATTTTAAGAAAAAAATGTGATTAGCTACCACAAAGCGTGAGGAAATTCGGCTTCGGTGCGAATCAAATTTTCCTGAAATTCGCATAGTATTCAACTTTGTCAGCTTTGATTCGCTCATCTCTAGTATCTTTGTTCAGGAGAGCAGACTGCAGACTCTGCACATATAGTGGATTGTTATGCCAAAGCACACCAGCGAAGTCTATATCAAAATGTCACTCTGGCATGGAGACCGACCAACAAACTAGCTATTATCTTCCCTACCACTGTTCATTTCAGACCCTAAACTATCATTTATCTAAAGATTTCTTTGCTCTCTCTCTAAGATGTCTTGTTACATCAATGTACAATGTAGCTTAGAATATACATGGATTGGGATCATATATAGTGCCAATGACACACGCCAATATTATCCCTTATGATTGGCTGAGGCTGACTGCCTCAGTCTGATATGATCCTCCTTCTTACTCTTCTTTGTCCAGCTGAGCTGTCTTCTGATCTGTAAGATGTTCTCTCGCTCCATTAAGTCAGTACTTATGCACTATATTAGCACCAAAATCTACCTTTTAGCATGTCTATCAACTGTGCCAGAATCAGTGCACTGGTTATGTAGTAATAGTGTTGACCCTGGAACATATGCATAATTTTCCCGAAAATATTACACAGCTGCTAACTCACTGAGAATCCACTAATATGTAAGTTTGTGTGGACTAGAGATGAGCTAATTAATGGTAAATTAATCAGATTAACTACGAGAAATTTTCCAAAAATCTTTTTTTGCGCAAAATGGTGCCTTCCATTTTATTGTGAAAACTGGAGAGAAAAAAGGCACGGAGCAAAAAGAAAGAGGATAACATATCCCTAGGAGGAAGGATGTCTTACCGACAGCCATCCTGATTGGCTGACAGATAGCCTTTGAGTCAATCAGGGGGCAGGATATTGGCAGGTCCTTCTGCTCTGTGCTATGTGCAAAGCACATTCACCATTCTGAGCTCATTCTGTCATGTGAGAGGACATGTGTGTAATAGGTCCTGGCAAACACCAATTACAGACACAAACTAGCTATGCTAATGTCTTGCAGAAATAGTTTAGAGATATTTTAGTTAGGTTGAATTAACAGGTAAGAAATTTATGGGGGGGTCATTCATCAAATTGGTGTACCATAGAACTGGCTTAATTGGCAATAGCAACCAATCAGATTTCACCTCTCATTTTCCAAAGAAGCTGTGAAAAATGAATGGTGGAATTTGATTGGTTGCCATGGGCCCCAGTTTGATAAATGACCCCCACGGTTTTATCAGAAAGGTAAAGTATAGGCTCAGAGTTCTGTTTGTCTGTGTGTTTTACAGTGAGGGGACGGCAGCTTAGGGCAAGTGTAAAGCTTCATGTAATGCATTTCGATCACCAGTGCCTGCAGAAACATTGTTTTTCTGTGCATTAACCCCTTGAAGACCACAGGTTTATACCCCCCTAGACTACGCCGCACCACACTACTTTCACCGTTTATTGCTCGGTCATAAAACTTACCACCCAAATGAATTTTACCTCCTTTTCTTCTCACTAATAGAGCTTTCATTTGGTGGTATTTCATTGTTGCTGACATTTTTACTTTTTTTGCTATTAATAAAAATGTAACGCAATTTTTGCAAAAAAATGAAATTTTTCACTTTCTGTTGTAATTTTTTTTTTTTAAAACTACATTTCTATATAAAATTTTTGAAAAATGTGTTGTTCTACATGTCTTTGATAAAATAAAAAGGCAAGAAGTGTATATTTATTGGTTTGGGTAAAAGTTAGAGCGTTTATGGTGCAAAAAAGTGAATTTCCGCATTTTGACTTTCTGAGCACCTGTCATGTTTCCTGAGGCACTACAATGCCCAGACAGTACAAACACCCCACAAATGACCCCATTTCAGAAAGTTCATGGAAGTTTTTAGTTTTTGTCACAAGTTAGCGAAAATGGATTTTATTTTATTTTTTTTTCAAAAAATTTCATTTTCCGCTAACTTGTGACAAAAAATAAAATTTTACATGAACTCGCCATGCCCCTCAGGGAAAACCTTGGGATGTCTTCTTTCTAAAATGGGGTCACTTGTGGGGTATTTATACTGTCCTTGAATTTTAGGGGCCCCTAAAGCGTGAGAAGAAGTCTGGAATCCAAATGCGTAAAAATGCCCTGTGAAATCCTAAAGGTACTCATTGGAATTAGGGCCCCTTTTTTTTGTTTTTTTCTTACAAAGTCTCATATTCCACTAACTTGTGACAAAAAATAAAATTTTACATGAACTCGCCATGCCCCTCACAGAATACCTTGGGGTGTCTTCTTTCTAAAATGGGGTCACATGTGGGGTATTTATACTTTCCTGGCATTTTAGGGGTCGCTAAAATGCCAGGGTAGTATAAATACACCACATGTGACCCCATTTTAGAAAGAAGACACCCCAAGGTATTCCGTGAGGGGCATGCCGAGTTCATAGAAGATTTTTATTTATTTTTTTGCACAAGTTAGCGGAATTCGATTTTTTTTTTTTTTTTTTTCACACAAAGTTTCCCTTTCCGCTAACTTGTGACAAAAAGTTCAATCTTTCATGGACTCAATATGCCCCTCAGCGAATACCTTGGGGTGTCTTCTCTCCAAAATGGGGTCACATGTGAGGTTTTTGTACTGCTCTAGCATTTGAGGGTCTCCGCAATCATTACATGTATGGCCAGCATTAGGAGTTTCTGCTATTCTCCTTATATGGAGCATACGGGTAATGAGATTTTTTTTTTCCGTTCAGCCTCTGGGCTGGAAGAAAAAAATGCACGGCACAGATTACTTCATTGGCATCGATCGATGGGGATGAAGAAATCTCTGCCAAAAAATATGCAAAGAAAAATAAAGAGGGGCCTGGCGATTGCCAGGACATAGGGGCTCCGCCCAAACATCCATACCCAATAAGCTCCTATGTCCTTGCAAACGTGATCTCTCCATTCACATCGATCAATCGATCGTTGTGGAGGAAGACATCTTTGCCAGATTTTTGATACAAAGTGTTTGCCAAAGCATATGAACTCCAACACCTCTCCTCAGCTCATATGCCTGGGCAAACGTACCTGTACTGCTGAGAAGAAATCTCGTCCTGCAGCGCCGCATACACCGACTTCACATGTCTTCTGACAGCAGCGCAATGTTTCTCTCAGAATGCACATCAGTGCTGCAGCGTTTTCATCGGTAGGTCCAGCGGGAAAATAAAGGGTGGTTAGTAAAAACAAAAAAATAAGAAAAAACAAGCAGCAGGCTCATAAATTTGAACGTTATGAACTTTATAAACTTGCACATCATAAAACTTTTAAAACCTAAACTAACTCAAGATTTTTTTTTCTTGCTACCTGTTTTTTTATTTTTTATTTTCACTCTTTATTTTCCTTGCAGTAACCTCTCCTCTCCATTAGGACAATGTGTAAAGTGTAAGTCACAAAGAGATGGTGCGAAGTACATTATGCACTTTATCCCAAGTGAAAGGAGATGTTTCTACCATTTCACATAGCTGCAGTAGCACACTAGCACCCCTGTGTGTTAGGGTCTCTCAAAACCTAGTATCCTGAGAGACCCTAGATCCTGATTGTAAAAACTACCTGTGTCCTGCGGTCCCTACGTCCCTAAGTGTACCCGAGTATGGTACTTCCGGAAACACTCCCCTAGGCATAGGGCAGGGTGGTCAGGACAGTCAGAACAGAAATAGCGGGTGTCACGCCTTATTCCACTCCTGCTACAGACACAACATCTTTTTTGGGGTGGCGGTTGGGTTGAGGTACCAGCAACGACACTGGGGAAGTGTCGCTCGTGTAGACGGCTCACTACACTGGGGTTTGGGGCCATGGAACCTCCTGGATACAGGAGGTTCTCGATGATCTCTTCCTGAAATTTGAGGAAGGATCCTGTTCTCCCAGCCTTACTGTAGAGAACAAAACTATTGTACATAGCCAATTGAATTAGATACACAGACACCTTCTTATACCAGCGTCTGGTCTTTCGGGAAAGCAAATATGGGGCCAGCATCTGGTCATTGAAGTCCACCCCTCCCATGAGCAAATTATAGTCGTGGACTGGGAGGGGCTTTTCAATGACACTGGTTGCCAGTTCAATTTGGATTGTCGGCTGGGCATAGAAGCTTCCCCGGTTGGCGGTTATAAATTGAGTGGCATACCAGTTTGTTTCTGCCACGACTAGGTCAAAGAGCTCCGCAGTGAAGAACAGCTCAAAAAACCCCAGCGCTGATCCGATCTGAGCTGTCTCCACCCGAACTACTGACTGGGCGGTGAAAGGGGGAACTACTCGTGCGGCTGAAGATGGGGGCTGCCAATCAGGGTTTGCCAGCACCTCAGGGATTCTAGGAGCTCTACGGGCCTGTCTGTGCGGTGGCTGCAACGGGGGAACTACTGCATGTGCCACCGTACCAGCTTCAAATGCCCTTCTGGTGCTCGCCACTTCACCATGTTCTACGGCAGTGCTGGTAGAAGGTCCAGGATGGGCTGCGCTGCCGGTGTATGCCTCACCACATAATCCGACAGCGCCAGCCCCACTCTGCTGCCCTTGAAACGGATCCTGCGCAACCTGTGGTCTAGTGACACGGGGCCGGGTACGCCTGGTGGTATCAGGGACCTCAACCTCCTCGTCCGAACTTTGGGTCAGACTGCCACTGCTCTCTACAGGTTCGTATTCTGACCCGCTAGATTCGTCAGATGAGGGTTCCCATTCCTCATCCGACTGGGTCAGAATCCTGTAGGCCTCTTTAGACGAATACCCCTTATTTGACATTTTTGAAAACTAAATTTAGCGGGTATTCCCTGAGACTACCCAAGAAAAAAAGTAAGCCTGTCTTACAAATGGGAGGCTAGCGAAGTACAGGAAGCTGCTGCGATTGATAAAAAAGATCAAAACAGATTTTTTTTTATCGCCGCAGCGCTTGTGAAGTGATTATGCAGTGCTAAAAAAATAAATACATTTTTTATCACTGTGGCGGGGTGGGCGTGGGTGAACGCACGTGTGGGCGACCGATCAGGCCTGATGGGGCAAACACTGCGTTTTGGGTGGGGGGCGAACTAAGGTGACACTAATACTATTATAGATCTGACTGTGATCAGTTCTGATCAATTACAGATACTATAAAAGTACAAATGCTGATTAGCACTACACTAATCAGTGAATCAGTGACAGCGGTGCGGTGGGCTGGGCGCTAATGGAAGCTAACTACCTACCAAAGGGGCCTAAACTAACCTAAACCTAGCAGTCAATACTGGTGAAAAAAAAAGTGACAGTTTACACTGATCACTTTTTTTCCTTTCACTAGTGATTGACAGGTGATTGATATGGGGTGATCAAGGGGTTAATTGGGGTGATGGAGGGTGAAGGACCCAGCACAGAGCACAGAAGCCATTTCATGCATTACATTTATAAATACAATGCATTATATGGCTTGTGATTCGTTTTCTTTAAACGACACCAGCCTGCCAGCGCAGATCATTGGCTGGCAGGCTGGTGACAAACTTCTCCTGAGCCTGCCCTGATATTCTGTGCGCCTCTCGTGAGATGACGCGCCCGCGCGTCAACGAGGAGTAGCTGGGCCGCCGAGATCACGCAATCCTGCGTGCGGTGGTCCAGAGCAGGTTAATACAGAATGCTAAGTAACATGTGGCTTGAGGGGTTAAAAAATAATAAAATATTACAAATGATATTAAAATAGTAAAAAATTATTCACCTTATCCACTTGATCACACAGCCTGGCTCGTCTTCTATCAGGACCTGGCAGGAAAAGTACCTTTGGTGACCGCACTCACAACATGGTGGACGTCGGCGTCGGCACAGGTCCTGCTGAATGAAGATAGAAACCTTCTATCTTCATTCAGCAGGACCTGCGCCGACGTCACGACGCTCACCACCAAGTTGCTAGGGGATATTGTTTGTAAACTTTTAGTTTTTTATCACGTGCATTAGAAACGCATCAAAACGCATTGCACCCGCGCTGATAAAACTGGACAACTGAACGCAATCGTAGACAAAACTGACTAAACTTGCTTGAAAAATAGTGCTGCACTGCAGTGGCGTAACTAGAAATGACTGGGCCCCACAGCAAATTTTTGAATGGGGCCGCCTCCCCCAGTAATTTTTTCACAACCCCTTCCTTTCATGCTGCCCCCTATCCTGTGGCTAGTAAAGATGGCTCTCTCAGACCAGGCCCAGCAGCTGTTCCATCCGTTTTCTACACTGTCTATACTATAATTTCATTGTGTAATAGTGTTGAGGGGCCCTGACAAAATCTTTTAGTACTCCTCCTCGTCCTCTTGGATGGGCCCCTTCTGGGTCAGAGCCCCAAAGCAGCCGCTTCCCCTATAGTTACGCCTCTAGTTAGACAGTGGTAGCTCATGCATGACACCTGCTGTTTGCTCTGACCCTCTGAGGAGATCACTCGCCAGGACTACAGGATAATTGATGTAATTCCACTCCTTCACATCCTGGAGCAGATGCTGATAAATCAAACAGGTGAGGAGACAGAAGACATGTTGCCTACATCTCATGGACACCTGATCTCTGTGGAGGCTGAACTGGCGCAGGAGGAGGATGAGGAGGAGGACATAAAAGTCCAGGAATTCTATACAGAACTAGGTGGTTTATCTGTCCAAGTGACAGGAGAGGAGCAGGAAGAGCTAGAGGGCAACGACAAAGATGATGCAGTATACCCCAAGAGACCATAGCAGTGTGCAGTAGGGATGGAGGGAGTCCCCCTGGGTCCCTTACACAGATACATCCATTGTAGTCGTTTGATTGCTGCCTACATGTTCCATCACCCATCCACACAAAGGTCTAACTGGGGGGACCCTCTGAGCTCACGCCCCACTGCCATGACTTCTGGAGGGCAAGGGAGAGGGGGTTGTTTAGCAGCACCACCAGCTCAATAAGCAGCAACTTAAGTCTTGAGTCTTTGAGTAGCTGCCTACTGAAGAAACCACCCAGAAGCAGCATGACATGGAGCAGAAACTGATACAGCAGGTGATGGCATACTTGGACTGCACCCTGTCACCCCAGATCCAAGATCCCCTGGATTACTGGGCAGCCAAACTTGAATTGTGGCCAAGTTTGCCCTGGGCAAGCTTTCCTGTCCGACCAGTAGTGAGGCATCAGAGCGGGTGTTTAGTGCGGAGGGTGGCATTGTTACCCCAAAGAGAACTCTCTTTTAAACACAAAATATTGAGATACTAACCTTTAAAAAGATGAATCAGGCATGGATCAACCAGGATTTGCAGACACCAGTGCCTGATGCCACAGACTAGATCATTCTGGCAGTAATGATCTGACTGTTGTGTGCGCCCACACCGGAACATTGTGACAAATGTCCCGTTACTTCTGCCAATGTGTTGCTGTCACCTTCCTGATGCTACATGCCTGCTGCCTCTACTGTGATCTGCCATCATGTTGTGCTGTTACTGCCAATGCTGTTGCCCAACCCCTCCCCACTCTATTCTGGGGCCACTATTGTGACTCTTCATGCCATTTCCACCCTCCCCACTCTGTTCCCGGGCCACTACTGTGACTCTTCATATTGTTGCCACCCTCACCAGTCTGTTACAGGGACACTAGTGTCCCTGTTTGGCCATGTTGACATCGCTTTTTATTTTTCTGCTCTTCTGATCTGTCAGAAGAACCGACAAAAAAACACCAAAAAAACAGGTCCTGTCGTTTAAGCGGCCATAAGGCCTCTATCACACGGTCACTATTTTTCATCAGAATTTGATCATAATTTGGAAACCTCAGGTAGGAGTGGGTTCAATACATAGAACAGATGTAAATATTCTCATCACGTGTGATCTATTTTGGACCCACTCCTGTTTTTGCCTTACCAATACTGATCAAATACTGATGCAAAAGACTGACCAAATACTGACTGTATGATAGAGGCCATTAAAGTCATGCATGCAGGACTTCTTTACTATTTGAATTAAACTTATTTCAGATGCAAATGGCCAAAGCTCATGCAAACTGAGCATTAGGTCTCTATCACACAGTCAGTATTTTACATTCGGATTTGACCATGATTTGGAAGCCAAAAGCAGAAGTGGGTCCAAAACAGAAAACAGATGCAAATATTTCCATCACATTTTATCTCTGTATGTAAAAATGAAACTAGGCCAGCTCAGCCAATACTCCAAGATCCTGGCAGCACGGACTGCACTGCATTCCAGTGTAGGTAGGTACAGTCACTTCAAATAAGTCCAGAGCCAGTGTCAAAACTTTGAATACTTTATTAATCCATGTTAAAATGTCCACAGAGTTGCATTGCACAGCCCGTTTTGGTTGTGATTAACATCCATAACACAATGAATAGATTAATTCAATAAATAAATGCAATAAATACCAACCCATTGAGAAAGCTGACCGTGAAAAGTGCATCAGGGAGTTGAGGTGGTGGCCTGGTAAAATGTTATATCATGTCACAAATGGTTTGATATTTATTGTATTGACATTCTGCACATGCATCATCAAGATTACAATTGGTGCATACACAGTTGGGTGTGGGGGACAGTTAATTGTAATCTTGTAGTCACATGCGCAAGAATTCATGGTCAGTCAGTCATCAAAACAGCGAGGATGCCAATCCTTGTCAATCAGTGCTGGAGGAGGACTGGGAAGGAAAGGTATAGGTGAAGCAGTGCTCTTAGGGGATAGGCTAAACTAAATTTATTCCTGTGGACAACTAAAGATAATTCCATTAATATAATTCACATTCGTTTATTTACAAAAAGTGTATAAATATATGGAAGACAATACATATAGGGCGAGAATTAAGTAGTGAATGTGCACTCCGAAATTGAGACTGGTGTTCCAGGCTTTCTTGGGAAGCAGATGTAATATATATCTTGGGACATTTCTTAGTTATATCCATGGGACATCAATAATTGCACTTCCCTTGATGTATTTTATCTTGTTGCAGGAAAAGTTCACCTCCAGCTGCAGTTTCCCTCTTTTAAACGGTACACAGAAGATCCTTACAAAGCCAACTCTGCCAGGAAATATCTGATCCATTCTGAATAGGGAAGATATACAGAATGAATGTATTATTCTCTGTGTCATTGCATTCTAGAAGGCTGAGATTTTCACCCAGACCAAACTATAATGAGTCAGATTTACTAATAAAAATGGATCAGAACTCTTTTTGTATAAGGGGTGTGGTTCAGCAAAAAAAAAAAAAAAAAAAAGATGTGATAGGGGTGGGGTGCAACACATGTCAGCGTGTTTCAAAACTGTGCTAAAATTTTGATGCTAAATAAGCCATCATGGTATAAAGTTAGACAATAGTATCTAATAATACTCCAACTGTAACCAATTTGGCGCATCTTTAGACTGCCAGGTCTTAGTTTATGCTGTCTAACTTTCAACAAACTTTGGGCTGCCAATATTTTTCCCCACTTTTGGAGAATACAGGTACTGCTAAGCTACACCTCCTCTAGCTGAACCACAACCCCTTCAAACAAGGTACAAACAGTGTCTAAAACACATAATAAAACATAATAACACACAATAAGGCCCCTTTCACACAAGCGAGTTTTCCGCGCGGGTGCAATGCGTGATGTGAACGCATAGCACCCCCACTAAATCCTGACCCATTCATTTCAATGGGTCTGTATACATGAGCATTTTTTTTCACACATCAGTTCTGCGTTGCGTGAAAAACCCAGCATGTTCTATATTCTGCATTTTTCACGTAGCCCTGGCCCCATAGAAGTGAATGAGGCTTCAGTGAAAAATGCATTGCATCCAGAAGCAAGTGCGGATGCAATGCATTTTTCACTGATGGTTGCTAAGAGATGTTTGCAAACCTTCGGTTTTTAATCACGCGAGTGAAAAATGCATCAAAGCGCATTGCACCCTCACGGAAAAACTGAACAACTGAACGCAATCGCAGACAAAACTGACTGAACTTACTTGCAAAATAGTGCGAGTTTCCCTGAACGTACCCTGAACGCATCCGGAGCCAATCCATCACGCACATGTGAAAGAGGCCTAATTTTGTTGCAAATCATTAATTTTATTGGCAGAAATGTACCCAGAATTCTGGTGCATTTGACGGAGTGTTTATACTCCTGCACACATGAATGAGATCCACCACAAAACTCTTCATAAAAATTGCAGCTTATATTCCAATCTTTAAAATCTGTTCCAAGCAGCGTTCAAATCATATAAAACTTACAGCAAAAGCATAAACTCACAAGAGAAACCATTACAGTCAATGCGTATCCGACAGCATTAGTCCTACTCATTAACTGCATGTAATCTTTATTTCAGTTAAATAAAAATTCAGCTACTCCTCTCAGGTCATTAAAACACACTTTATTCCACCTGGGGAACATGGCTAGCCTATATTTGCACACCTTTAAATTCTATATTGCCTAAAATAAAACTACATACAAAAAAGACAGTTAATATGTTCAATATTCAATGTGATCTAGAATTCAAACCCAATGGGATAGAGGTATTTAACATGAGGATCTAAAATGCTTTATGGTTTAGAAGCAATTGTCTCCAATCTCCCCCTCTGGCAGGTCTACTAACAGGTCAACTAACCCGTTCCACACCATGTAGAGACAAAACATGTTTGTACAATCCCTAATGTGTTCCTGAATTCTTGCTTTTCACTTGTGAGTAGTAGAGCCTGCATAAGCCACTTCACATCTAGTACATTAACTGAAATATACAACATAGGTAGAACTTAGAGATGAGCAAACCTTTTAAGATTCGGTTCATTTCAGTTTTGCAGAATTTTTGAAAAAAATTGGTTAGGTATGAATTTATAAAGAGGGAAGAAGAGAGCCTAGTTTGCTACTCTGTGTCTCTTGGAAACAGATATGCGTTGTCTGTGGGGGTCTCTTTCTTATTACAGAGAGCGCCTACATTGACCCTGCTTACGATATACCTCATGCATACTCGGCAGCCTCTAAAGTTCCTTTGCTCACCTCTGTTAAAGGGTAGTTACTTAGAAAGAGCTGGACTCCTGGTATGAGTTAGTTTTACTTTTCTTTTGGAAAGTATTATGTGGAGATTCAAGCACAGCAATAAAGAAATATCTTATTATAAAAAAGCACTGGTTAAACAGTTCCAGGTTTCCACCAAGGGAAAATCATATTATGAAAAAGAACTGACTTAACAGTTTGAGGCTACCACTTAAAATTTAGCAGAAAAAAATAGGACAAAATTGATCTATGAAACACAAGCACATATTAAAAAAAAATAAACATGCTAGAGCTGAGCAAATCTATTTGGAATTCATCCTGAATATTCCAAAAAAGTCAGCATTTTAGAGATTCTGGACTAACCAAATAAATACCTATTAGCTTAAAAAAATGTTGTATATATATATATATATATATATATATATATATATATATATATAGTGGCCTGATCATTAGTTAAAACAATACTGTAGTTTTGGTTTACCCAGCCAGTGGCTTAGAAGCCACCTGCAGCTAACAGGCCCCTGTCCATTGGCATCATCAGGTATATTTTGACATTCTTTGTCCTTATCATAACCATATCACTGGTAGTTGGCATTAGGGTAAAGCTCTGTTCACACTGGCTGGACATGTTGTATATTCATTATCCTAAAGAATACTGATGGATCGTATTGACTTTTAATGGGTCTGTCAGTTTTCCTATCATTTTATGGCATAGAATGGTAAAGCATTCTAACCTATTTTGGCTGTAAAAATTCAGTTGATACCTGACA
This sequence comes from Bufotes viridis, assembly GCA_033119425.1. Lineage (NCBI taxonomy): Eukaryota > Metazoa > Chordata > Amphibia > Anura > Bufonidae > Bufotes > Bufotes viridis. The sequence continues at coordinate 242,010,726 of CM065594.1, read as the reverse complement.
GAAATTCATGTGTGAGCAAAGTCTTATTACTATTTTTTCATACATTTTCATTCTTTTTAATGCCTCTTTCACATGTCAGTGGAGACATATGATATAGCACACATATCCATTGACTTCAATGTTTGGATTCCTACATTAGTGATTTTCCTCAGACTGTGGATTTGTGGTGACACCAAAGAAGTATACCCTAGTTTGACCATGATTAAAGATCCCTAATGTACATTATAACCAAGGCTCTGAAAACTACAGGCACAATATGGATGCAGTCTAGGGTGTTGGAGCTTTTTTTTTCAAAGAATCTTTGCTAGGGGATGCTCTGGAAATTAATTATCAGTTTAGCAGTGTCTGTGGTAAATGGTGGGTTTAAAACGGACACACAAACGAAACACATAATTCTTCACAGACATCTTCACAGATAAACCACTGGCCCTCTTGTCACAGATGTCATCACAGTGAATGAAGCCTAATAATAATGCTCAATACTGCCTGTCATATTTGAAAATGGCTGGAAACCTACAAAAGGTTAAAGACCTCTCCCGTTTTAGGGGTTTTGATAATCAGTCCAATTTTGGGACACCATTTCAACACTTACTGCACTCTGACGGGGCCACCAGGGAAGAGACCTGTGCCTTCTGCAGTCATCACACAGCCACTCAGGATCTCATTGAGAGGGTTGGAGAAGGATAAGATGACACTAAGAGGTTGGTTAAGCCGTGGAATACCATGAATCTAAAATGATAAAAAAAAATAAAAAATGTTTTTGCATATAAGTAATACCTATTCAGTACTTTACCATATTTTGCCATCTGTGTCTCAGGATAACTCACTTTAGAGTGGTCTTCAAATGGACAAAAAGTGATTAAAAGTGATCATGACATTAGAATTTGGGGGTACTATCTCTCCTCGGGGACAGCACCTTAATCGGTGTGAGGAGGCTTATAGGCCATACATGCTCCTTGGGAATTCTGGGGAAAAGGGATGCAAATAAGCTCTTAGCAAGCTCTGCATCTGATGCCCCCAGATGTAAGGCAGCCATCTTATAAGTCAATGTTAGACCCTTTAAATAGGCCTTGAGACATGACTCGGATATTAAATAAGCCAACACCAGGTGTCAATCATTGTTAAGAGCTCATTTGCATCCCTTCTCCCATGAAATTAGAAACACACATAAACTCTAAATTAAGCTAAAAACATCATACCATACTTACAATAAGGGTCTAACAAAAACACATTCCTCTGGTTGGCATGGTGGAGTACACTACCAGCTATGCCCATATGGGCACATTTGACTCCTATCTCACATAATTGGAGCAAAGTGCTCACTAGGGTATGGGGAACTTAACTCTAGTAGTCTACTATGAGCTTATGATGAATGCTTATTGTATATGTACAATATGTGTACTTGTCTACTTGTTCAGTTGTGAGATTTCTTGACTTACCTACTATGTATATATTTAGTGAGTAGTTTTGACCCTTGGTTTTGGTCCACTTGACTGTGCATATATAGGATTTTTAGAGATGTTTTGGGATTTTTTTAGGTGCATTATTGCCAAGGTGTTCTAAGCTGTATGGTAGTAATTTCATTTAGGGCTCCATGATAGAGACTTATTAAATAATCACGAAGATTGCTTATATTATATTTCACTAGACTTCAAAGTCTGATAACATGGGCAACTAATCCACCTTTCCATTGTAATTTCATAAATTTCACCCAATGGCTTTGGCTTTTTGGCAAGGAGACTTTCGCGTTCCGAAGGACAAGGCAGACCTCCGGAACATCTTGCAAATAGGACACATGCAGATTACAGACTAGGAACCAACAGAATACTTTATTACACATGTAATAAAAGAACATGACAGTAAAGGATAAGCAGGTTAGGTAATAGTGGTAGCCATACCACTTAACCAAGTGCACTGGTAGACTAGAGGCAGGAGCGTAGCTAATGGCTTATGGGCCCTGGTGCAAGAGTTCAGCTTGGGCCCCCCTTCCCTCAGTGCTTTGTGTGTCTTCTTATGCGGCACAAGGGTCTTTTGGCCCCCTCAGGCTCCTGGGCCCGGTAGCGACTGCTACCTCTGCACCCCTTATAGCTACGCCCATGACTAGAGGCAAACCCCAGAGGGTAAAGAACCAGTGAGCCCTGTTCTTTAAAGAGCCCCTGGTGGTGGGGATGAACTTGGCTAAGGGATCACTAGTCGCACCTCCAGTATGGTCCTGGTACACTTGGCCGCTACCTGCAAAAAAACCATGCTGGTGCAAGCACCAGCGGAACAGATAACTGAAGAAGGAATGAAACCCAAACAAACTCAGGATCGGGCAAGACAGACGGGAACCAGCACACAAGCAGATGCCTGGACCCCATGCTGAACAGAAGCATGGCGGTCACAGGCAGAGCTGCACACAGACTAGATATCCTCCCTCCGGAGAACCCAGGAGCCCTCTCACGAAGGTAGAACATACACAGGACAGGAACAGAAGCAGAAGCACAGCCACGCTATACATGAAACAGACAGGATCAGAAGCAGTGGAGCAATGCCAGGCTACACATGGAACAGACAGGATCAGAAGCAGTTACACTGCCAGGCAAAACATTTAACAAACAGGATACAAAATCAACAATGCTTTACCAGTAGTGTTGATCGAGCACCAAAGTGCTCGGGTGCTCGAGTAGAACATCTCAGGATGCTCGGGTGCTCTACCGAGTACCCAAGCACAATGGAAGTCAATGGGAGAATCCGAGCATTAAATATGGCACCCCCTGCTCTGTAAAGGGGAGGGTACCTGGTTCACATGAAATGGTCAGAAATTGATGGAAACCCCGCTGAAATGGTTCGGGAACAGCATGGGGAGGATGTCTGGAGGCATCTTGGACTCCCCGGTCGCTGCTGGGAACGATGTTGTCCGAGTAGTACGACAATTTTACAGACTGACAATAATATGCACAAAACCAAAGATAAAATCAATTTTAGAGGAAAAATTGTTAGGAAACATTCTTTCCTGTATATTTACTTGTATATAAAGTGCAAGTGCTGCCAAACATTACAAGCAAGAGGCACTCCGATACAGCCTGTATATCACATAAAGGAGGGCCTCATTCACATTGTGGTACAATTATTCAGGTAGTGGGACTCCTACACTTATAAAGTCTATACACTAAGTTAAAGAGCTGCCAAAAATTACAAGGAACCGGCACTCCAATACACCCTTTGCTACACATAAAGGAGGGCATCATACACACCCTTGAAAAATTATGATTGATGGCCTGCTGGTGACCCTCAAAAACATTAGGAGCAAGGGCCTGCTGGTGACCCACTAAAACATTAGGGGCGAGGGCCTGCTGCTGATCTGACCATCTAAAACATTGGGGGGTGAGGGTCTGCTGGTGATCTGACCATCTAAAACATTATGGGCGAGGGCCTGCTGTGGAGCTGACCATCTAAAACATTAGGGAGGGGGGCCTGCAGCTGAGCTGACCATCTAAAACATTAGGAGCGAGAGCCTGCTCCTGATCTGACCATGGAACAAATTATGGGCGAGGGCCTGCTGCTGAGCTGACCACCGAAAAAATAATGGTTGAGGGTATGCTGCTGAGCTGACTCTCTAAAACATTACAGTCAATGTCACAGATATTTGGGATGCGGAAATGTTATACAGGAGAGGTACCACAGGTAATGGCTAGTGTTGAGCGCGAATATTCGAATATCGAATTTTTTTAGCAAATGTCAGCACTTCGCTAATTCGCGAATATTTCGAATATAGTGCTATAATTTCGCTATTTCGAATATTGTTTTTTTTTAGTTTTTTTTATTGTTATATTATTTTATTTCCCACTTCCCAAAAGTAGTTCTTACCTGTCCTGAGGATTCCTGGCTTCCTGGCTGCTCCAGTCAGTGCCCGTTGCCGCTTCTGCCGAATTCCGTGCTCAAGGAGCGTCCCCATCACCATGGGAACGTCTCCATACTAGAATGTACTGTCGGATTTAAGAATTACGTTGAAATCGCAATGCGATTAATATAACTTTAATTAATCGCATTACGATTTCAACTTAGACCTGGTTTACTATGGTTGGCTTGGTAGAATTAGCGAATATGACGAATGTATTCGTCATATTCCTCAAAACGAAGATAACGAAGTATTCTCCATCTTCGTTTTAGCTACCTATTTGTCAACTTCGCTAATTCTAGCAATCAAATAGGAAAGTTGACTATAGAGACAGCTGTGTTTAATTCGCTATGCGATTATATTACTTTGCTTTTTTTTTTATAAAGAGAATAATTATAATAATTATCAAATATTATTTATTTTTAAAAAAAGCAAAGTAATATAATCGCATAGCGAATTAAACACAGCTGTCTCTATAGTCAACCTTCCTATTTGAATGCTAGAATTAACGAAGTTAACGAATATGGAATATAGCAGTGCTGTTGAAATCGCAATGCGATGACTTCAAGTTATATTAATCAAATTGCGATTTCAACTTAGCACTGCTATATTCAATATTCGTTAACTTCGTTAATTCTAGCAAGCTGACCCATTAGAAACCCAGCTCTAAGTTGAAATCGCAATGCGATTAATATAACTTGAAGTCATTGCATTGCGATTTCAGCTTAGACCTGGTTTAGGGCGCTGCTGTCAACAGCAGCTAAGAAAAATTACAGTCAATGTCACAGATATTTGGGATGCGGAAACGTTATACAGGAGATGTAGCGCAGGTAATGTCACTGTCCGCAGTGTCTACGTAAAAAGTAAACTGGATGTCACAGATATTTTTAGGATGCGCAAACGTTATCAGGAGATGTAGCGCAGGTAATGTAACTGTCCGCAATGGACACCATCTACGGAAAAGGTACACTGGATGTCACAGATATTTTTAGTATGCGCACACGTTAAGCAGGAGATGTATCACAGATAATGTCACTGTCTGCAGCATCTACGGAAAAATATATATTGCTGCCAGATACAACAAAAGTCCTTAAAAGGACTTTTGGGTCTCTAACAATTGCACGCAATTTAGCGCAGGTTACGCTACAAATATATATTGCTGCTAGACACAACCATAGTCCTTAAAAGGACTTTTGGGTCTCTAACACCAACCCTGCCTAACAAAAAAATGTTATTCAATTCCCTACACTATCTGCCCATTCTACAGCACAGCTCTCCCTGACTAAGACTGAGCTGAACCACGTGTCATCGGGTGCTTTATAGCACCCGATGACGCTTTCCAGCCAGCCAATTACTGTAATGCCAGTAACAAACATGGTTACGGCATTACAGTGAGTGGCAGTACTTACCTGCACATTTATTGGCTGCTATGCCGCACTCAGAAATAGAACAGGAACCGGTAATCCCACCAGAACCAGGAGTAACAAGAACCATAGAACAAACAGTTCGCACAGTCACAGAATGCTGCAGCCAGCACACGCAAACAACAACCAGCATGCACAAGAAACTGTGGCCAGTACGAGGTTACAGGCAGCCAGCCTACACAACAAAAAGTGACAGAACCGCACACTGCATCCATACTCAGACCCTGTTCATATTCAAGGCCGCAGTCAGCATGCATCACAGAACCAGCATACATTGAGACACCGACTGCCAGTACACAAAGTGCATGCAGCCAGCCAGCATGGCACCAGTGACAGGGACCACAGAGATATGGACTTGGGGAGACACAGACACAGGCAATAATTCACACACAACACCGCAGCCAACACGCAGCTCCAAGAAACCAGCATACACTGGTGTCAAGTCTCGCTGCCCATCTAAGATGGTTAAAACAAAAAAACTAAACTTTATTACAAAACAAATAAAAATATATATATATGCTTTCACCCTCGTGAGGTAACATAAACAGGCAGATGGGATATGTGGCTCAAAGGATAATGGAAAAAAGGTAAGTAACTCCAGTACCCTATGAGGCATGAAGGTCCATCAACCCAACAAAGGGGGTACATGCTATGGATGTTTGCGTATAACCCTAAATATGACCAGTGTGTGTAAATGGTCTATTTTAGATCGACCAAATATAGATAGAAAGAAGTAAATATACCCTGCAATCTATAAGGGAGTGTAAGAGTCACTTACACTATACTAATTCACAGGTTTATACTCTCTCCACAGCACCGTACCCAAAATAAACAATTGTAACAGAACAGGGGCTATTTAGTCAACAATCCATTGTACTCCCTGTCTATGTATTGTGCCAAGAGGAGATAAACTAATGAATCCCCTAGACGCCGCAACAATGTATCCTGTTGCGGATAATTTAGTGAATTACTCTAATGCAGACGTCAGGGGGACCGACAATAATGAACACTCCTGACCTTAAATAAAGTCTCCCCATTACTGATAAGATTGAATGATAGGCTACTGACAGCACCACTCCAGGCAGGAGGAGAGGGATGCCAGTGGGTCCAAATGAAGTACTGCACTGTTCCCATTGCACTCAATGGGCTGTCTATGTAATGAATGGAAGTGTTGGGTCCTCCAGAGTGAGAGATATTATTGTAATTGGTCTCCAATCTGGCTAATAGGTGAGGGTCCTGAATGTGAACACCCCCTCCCCCCTCCACACCCCCTCCCCCCTCCACACACACACACCCTTTTATTAATGGGTACTGTAAATCAGAAAGTTGCATTTAATGCAACATTGTGGGCATACATTAAACCAAACAATACAGTGTTAAAGTGTTATAGTCATGTCAGAGTAACATTTAGAAATATAATTAAACAAACTTCATTATGAGTTTCCAGCTTGTGAATTCAACCTAGTCACTAGCAGGAAAATTGCAGCTGGGCACCACAGGAAATTATGGCGGTTTTATTTTAACTTCATAGACTAGACAGCATTTTAATTACTGCTATTATTTTAATAAATTTAATATTACGGTTGACTCTCCGTTATTAATATTCTGACCATCCTGTCTAAATGAGGACATTTTCTTATCTATTTTTCATTTTATGTAATAATGATGTTCCTTATTGTGGGTAAAAAATGAGACTACATACTTGTCATCTAAGTAGGCCAGCAAGAGAAAGAATGTGAGGAATGTTCAGCATCTGTGTCCCCATTCCAACACTTTCTGTCCTAGTATTCTGGCAGCTCATTGTTATTATAAGACCACACAGCAACCCTCTCAAATCTTATTTGGCAGACTCCCTCTTCTGGGCACACCTGTGAAGGGAAGCATACTTACCTGCACGGCTTTTGCTGCTCCGCTGGGCTCTGTGGATGTAAACCTAATGTTTGATGCCGCTGCATGGCTGCAACCCATCGCTGCCTGCAGCAGTGACCTTCTTCCCTTGCATCATGTGAGCATTTGTCATGGCGCAAGGTGAGCAGGTCACTGCTGCGGCCAGAGATTGGCTACGGCAGTATCAAACAGGAAGAACGGAGCAGCCTAGACCGTAAAGCGATGGAGTTGGGAATCAACTCCAGAAAGCAGGTGAGTATGTTTGCAAACACCCCAGCCCCCACCCCCCCGAAAGTTGCAGAACTCCTTTAAATACATACAAAAGAAGACAGAATTTTAATAAATGAGGCACATTTATCAAATGTTTTTTGCTACAATAGTAGCGTAAAACAATTGGAAATTATAGTGCACTCCATTCTTGAGACATAGGGGCACATTTATTAAGACTGGCGTTTTAGACGCTGTGGCGGTACATCTGCCAAAGTTATGAAGAGGTGCCGGCCTCTTCATAACTTTGCCGAATCCACCACCGCTTCTAAATGTAAGACCCCTTCCTTGCTGATTTACATTTATACCTTTTTCTACGTCGGAAACAGGCGTAGAAAATGGTAAATGAGACCGGCCTTCCGGCCCTTCCCCTTCTCCGTCTACAATTTTAGACCTGTCGTGAGAGAGGAAAAGTCACAGATAGCGGCGCAACTAACCATCTGCACTTGAAATACGCTTAATATAGTGGAAGAGGCTGTGGCTTGAATGACCCAATTCATTTATTATCATTTATGCCAGAAACTGGTGTAAATGATAATCCAAATCCACACCAGCTCATAACTGGTGTAGATTTGTATTTATGGCACACAGACTTTGCTACTATTGTATTAGGATGCATTCACATGATCGTGCCGTGTTTTGCAGTCCGCAAAACACGAATACCGGCCATGTGCATTCCGCATTCTATGGATCACACAGGCCGACACTATATAGAAAATGTCTATTTGTGTCCGTGATTGCATACAAGAATAGTACATGCTGTTTATTTTTACGGATACGGACAGCACGCGATGTGCTGTTCGGATCTTTTGTGGCCTCACTGAAGTGAATGGGTCCGCACCTGTTCTGCAAAATTGCAGAACGGATGTGGAACCATTCATATGGTCCTGTGAATGAGCTCTTACGTTGAGGATTTTCTGCACACAATTGAGCTTTCTATGGATGTAGGGGTGCGATGGTGTAACTAAACATCTGGACTGGCCCATTTTGATTATTGTAATAGATCAATTGTAAAGATGAGCTAATCGATTAGTTAGAATCGAAATTTGAAAAAAGAAAGAGAGAGAGAGAGAGATTGATTCCAGATAGTTAAAGGATTTTAATTTCAAATAGAAGGAATTTGTATCCAAGCTGAATTTTTGGGCCAATTTAGAATCGAACAGAAACAAATTTTAGGAAATTAGCTAATCTCTAGTCAATTACCAGTTTTGAATATTTTTGACTACTAGCTCCAGCTCATGACACCACTAATGAACATTTCAGTTGAAATGCCTGCCTGTTCCACAGTAACCTGGCAAAAACGTATAATATTTTTAACCTGATGAAGGGGACTTAAAATTCCCCGAAACGCGTTGTTCTTATCCTCCATGCGCAATTTATTGAAATAAAGAACAATTTTGAAACTTTCAAGACAGTCTATGCCGGGTTACTGAGAGCCTCCACTTTACGCTCTATAAATTATATATATTGTGTAGCACGTACTACTCTATTGTGCGCTTTTCCTGTGCCCGTCTACAATACCAACAAGGAAGAGTCGCGTAGAAAAAAATATGTTAGACCAGAGAGTATTTCTTAGTACAGAAGTACCACACAGATTTGTTGCAGAAGTGTCTGTGAGTGTCCTATTCATACGTATGGTTCTTGCAGAAATCTATACATGTGTTGCAGAAAGAAGCCCATTAAGATGAATGGAATGGCTTTTCATTAGAAGAAATGTCAGCAATAAATATGCTTGATAGAGATGTAAACCTCCTGGCACACTGAGAAATGCTGCGTGGAGTCGGGTTCCCACCCTGTAGATAGCCAATAATCAAGAACTCCAGCAATTTTTTAGGCGTTAAAGTTTGTTTATTGTAGTGCGGCAACGTAACAACATATGTGACGTTTCGGCCTGGACGGCCTTTATCAAACATATGCCGCTGGAGAGAAAGGAGCCAAAGGATGCTGCGCTGTGTGATAGATTCGCGTGTAGCAACAAGCTGGGTGAAGGAGCGCAATAAATCTGCCACATGTGCATACACAATTACTTTTCTTACCTTTCTTTTATAGATTTACTTTTTACATTTCCCCAAGTATTATTTTATGTGTTTTGTGCGTGTATTATGTATGTACGTATGTATGTATGTATTGCATGTATAAATATAATCCATTAACCATGCATGTTCATTTATTGTATATCAAAACTTACTTGCACATCTATTGCAGGAACCTCAAATATGATGTTTTTAGATGCTAACTTCAGTTTCTTGGTCTTTAGATCTGTGGCCAGTGCGGTGACTCTGATGTTATTACCCGGACGCACAAATCTCTGATAATGGAAAGGATGAAGCTGAAAACTTGTCTCCAAATCTACAGGGATAAAATATTTTAGAGTCATGTCGGTCACTCTAACCACCATAATGTATTTTTTATTGTACTGTATTCATTATATGATGCTCTAAAATAGGGAACAGCAACCTTCGGCACTCCAGCTGTGAAACTACAACTCCACGCATGCAAACATGCTCAGCTGTTCTTCTAACTCACAAAGACATGAATGAAGTATTCTGGGAGTTGTAGTTTATGAACAGCTGCAGTGCCGGAGGTTGCTGATCCTTGTTCTAAAATGCTGTGTATGTTTCTCCTCAATGTTTTAGCTGACAGTAGGTTCAAGGTCCAAGAGCGCCATCTGCTGATTACAGTATGTCTGCTCATGTTACCATTCACACTAAACTCTTTTGCAATAGATATCACCTAGTGCATGGATCATATGTAAAAGATATAATTTTTTTTTAAGTGGGGGACAGTATCTGACTGAAAACAAACCTTCTTCAAGGCAATGGCATAAATCATCATTTAAAAAAAATGTTAAAAAGTTGACAAGGATGAAACTTTGGAATCAATAAACTTTAACAGGGCAGCTTCTTTTTTATAGAAACATTGGGATAGCTATCATGATTCATGAACAGTTATGTATATATATTATTTATAATTTTAAAAAAAAAGCACAATATTTCATTGTCTTAATCGAGCCCTTCAGAAATTTTATTGCACATATAAGTGTAATTTGTTTCTTCCCAACTCAACTTCATCCGTACATTTTGAACTCTTTCACTATGGGCAGGTGTGATATGTTCCCCAGTCTGACTGCCAGTGCAGACCTTCCTCCCCGTGTAAACAGGATTGCAATGATATAGCAGGGAAATTCCTACAAAAATTACCTGCAGAGTTAAAAAAACAAAAAACTTACCTAAATCACATTAACAGCCTACACTGTCTGTGAGTACTGTGTGCAGAGCCTACAGTGTATTTTTATGAGATGCAGCTTCACACTGCTCCCTCAATGCCTCTTGCTTGAAAGAGCTAACAGGGAGAAACCTATCAGAAGGAGATGTCAGAAGACACGGACTGAAGCTGCATCACGTAGGATACAATAATACTCTGCAGAGTAAGGTCTGGGACAGCAGTTCTATGTCACATCTATTTCTTGTTGCCCTTCGGACTCTGAGCAGAGCAAGAGTAGGCAGCATTAAATGAACCATATTAGAGGAGAAAAGGGAACCAAGGTGGCAAACCCATAAATTGCACATGAACTAGACCAGACACTGTATACACAAGGCATACACAAGGACATCTTTAGTTTTTTGGTTTTTTTTTAACAAATAGACGATGCTGCATTATATAGGCAAAATATGCAGGTTCCTCCTTAACACCCCTAAGAACAGGGGCATAGACAGAGCAGGGGTAGAAAAATATATATAATGTCACCATTTTGCCCATTCCATGCAGTATAATGTCACCATTTGCCCCCCCCCATGCAGTATAATGTCACCATTTTGCCCACCCCATGCAGTATAATGTCACCATTTGGCCCACTCCATGCAGTATAATGTCACCTTGGCCTCAGCCACCTCATACATAGTGTTATATATTTTAATATGCACCTTGTGTTTTGTTATGCGCATGAATCAGTCAGTGCCAACCAGAGCAATCCCCTCCCCCCGATCCCTGGGAAAATTGTCTTGCATAAAACCGGTCCTTGGTGCAAAAAAGGTTGGAGACCACTGTATTACAAAACTGGTTGGCTACAGCCACCACTAGAGGGGCTCAGTGCATAGGCCTTTGTACTGCTACAATTGACTTAATTAGAAGCTGCAATAACATGCTTGCACTGAGCTTCCCTTGCTGGTGGCTGCATGAAAATGCAGCATTTTCACACCAAGAAGAGAAAAAAAAACGCAGAGTTTAATGCTGGGCCCCAATTCCATGGGGCCATAGCAGTCGCATGGTCTGCCTCCATTGAAGGTATGCCACTACCTAGGACTCAGGATGTACAAGGCAGAGCCATAAGCATTTAACCTATAGAGCTGCACACAAAGTCCCTATGGTGTGTCACCATATAGTACCTCTGAATATTACCGTACTGCAGAGATAGCTTCCTCCAAAAGTGATGGAGAATGCCACATTATTTCTAAGCATGTGGAATCTGAGAATCCTTAGTTATACATTCAAGACACATAGAAGTACAGTATGGGCCCATACAGCGCTGTACGACTTAGGCTACTTTCACACAGAAAATGGATCCGTCCTGATACACAATGTAAGTCAATGGGGACAGATCCGTTTTCTCTGACACAATAGAAAACGGATCCGTCCCCGATTAACTTTCAATGGTGTTCAAGACGGATGTTCATAGCCATTTTGGCTATGTTAAAGATAATACAAACGGATCCGTTCTGAACGGATGCATGCGGTTGTATTATCTGAACGGATGCGTTTGTGCAGATCCATGACGGATCCGCACCAAACGCGAGTGTGAAAGTAGCCTAAGTCGTACAGCGCTGTATTGTAATGTATTGTAGAATTAATCTAGTAATTGCTTATTATAGTCATCTGCAGTGACTTAATTTTAAGAAACTTTTCTTAACTTTACCTTAAAAAAGTTTAGTTTTTTCAGTATTAAACACAATTAAGTTAGTTTTATCAAGCCATAAAAACAAAACCCATAAAACTATGTCAGACTTGTGTTTTTCTTCATCAAAATTTTACCCTGTTAGATTAGCTTCCTACTACATTGTATGCAATATTAAATGCCATTAGAATGTACAACTTTTCCCGCAAAAAAAGGCTACATGAATGGAAAACTAAAAAGGTTACAACTGTATTATGGGAAATTAGAGAAAGAAGCCGTATAATTTAAGACCATCATGCATTACTGCTAAGGCTACTTTCACACTCGTGTTTGGTGCCGATCTTTCATGGATCTGCACAAACGCATTCATTCAGATAATACAACCGCATGCATCCGTTCAGAACGGATCCGTGTGTATTATCTTTAACATAGCCAAGACGGAGCCTTCTTGAACACCATTGAAAGTCAATGGGGGACGGATCCGTTTTCTATTGTGCCATATTGTGTCAGTGAAAATGGATCCGTTGCCATTGACTTACATTGTGTGTCAGGACCGATCCGTTTGACTCAGTTTCATCAGACAGACACCAAAATGCTAAGGTAATAATACAAAGGTGGCTACACTTGGTATGATATATAATGGTATCCCCAGGTGCTCACCTAATGTGCCCACACCCACTTGGGCATAGAATAAAACTAGATATAAGAAAGGATAGGGCAACACTGAGTTATATCTGGGCTGTGACACTATCAATAGAAAATATTAAAAATGTTAAAAACTGGATTTTATTATTTCTTAAAACCAATACGCATCAATCAGGTATATAACCGTGTTCCTAGTTGGATAAAACCACCTCCTTATTTAGTATAAACGGCAACGTGAGGAGGATACCTATGCACCTGGACTGTGCATATAAACAAACCAGGGCTGGGTCTATGTGCAAATGAGCTGTGCAAACAAATTGTGCAAATACGCAATAGGCAAAGAAAAATAGTGCAAATTCACAATAAGCAAAATTAAGATGACATTGTGCAAATAGCTAAGCACCTCAGTGCATAAACCAGTGCAAATAGTAAAATGTATCCAAAAAATGTATCCAAAAAATGTCCAAACCACGGGTCCGTGAAAATAGTGTGAACAAAGTCAGAGATCCGGTGTTTGAAAGTCTCCTTCAGTAGTGTACAAGCCGTCACTGTATGTATTTATATATAAACAGTTTGTGGGATATCCTGCTCGTTCTTGATAGAGGACCCAAATGGTTTCCAATTGAATAAGAAGGAGTCTCCAATAAAGTGCAATATAGTGCAATATTAGTATAAGTGCGATCTTAGCATATCAGAAAAGATGTTGGCTTGCCTCCTGTTTACCAAAATATACCGGTGTGAACAGGCAAATGTCCACTTCTCCCCGGCTTGGTAAGTCGTCGGCCGTTGTGTTCACTCCCCTTTTTTCTCCGTCCCACCGTCCCCAGCTGCCTTACCTCCGCTCCTATGCTCGGTCTCTGCTGCGAGCTCTGCACGCCCGCGGCGTCCCGCTCGGCGTTCTGAACACACGTGGCGTCCCACGTGGTTACCTATATGGAGTCGGTTGGCGCTGGGTCCTAAAGTCCGTAGTTGAATCTCTTCATCCGTACTCTTTTGGTGAAGATTCTTTGATTTTTCGTGAGGGACATGGGAGGAACAGTTATCACAAGGTCACCGCCAGTATCCCAGACGCGTTCGGGGTTTAACCCCTTCTTCAGTGGATGTTGGCGGTGAATGGCGGTCTGCATTTTTATGTAGTCTCTTGATTGGTTGATTGCACATGTGACTAATTGCTGTCACTCAAACACTGGTAACGTGCCCAGATCCATATTAACAGAACCTTATATATCCCTATATAAAAAGTTTTAATCAGATAGTTATGCAAAATAAATAAAAACTAAGAAAAAGATACAATACAGTCAGTAAATTTATACTTAGAGGACTTGTGTTTTCTTCATCAAAATTTTACCCTGTTAGATTAGCTTCCTACTACATTGTATGCAATATTAAATGCCATTAGAATGTACAACTTTTCCCATAAAAAAAAGGCTACATGAATGGAAAACTAAAAGGTTACAACTGTATTATGGGAAATTAGAGAAAGAAGCCGTATAATTTAAGACCATCATGCATTACTGCTAAGGCTACTTTCACACTCGTGTTTGGTGCCGATCTTTCATGGATCTGCACAAACGCATTCATTCAGATAATACAACCGCATGCATCCGTTCAGAACGGATCCGTGTGTATTATCTTTAACATAGCCAAGACGGAGCCTTCTTGAACACCATTGAAAGTCAATGGGGGACGGATCCGTTTTCTATTGTGCCATATTGTGTCAGTGAAAATGGATCCGTTGCCATTGACTTACATTGTGTGTCAGGACCCGATCCGTTTGACTCAGTTTCATCAGACAGACACCAAAATGCTAAGGTAATAATACAAAGGTGGCTACACTTGGTATGATATATAATGGTATCCCCAGGTGCTCACCTAATGTGCCCACACCCACTTGGGCATAGAATAAAACTAGATATAAGAAAGGATAGGGGCAACACTGAGTTATATCTGGGCTGTGACACTATCAATAGAAAATATTAAAAAATGTTAAAAACTGGATTTTATTATTTCTTAAAAACCAATACGCATCAATCAGGTATATAACCGTGTTCCTAGTTGGATAAAACCACCTCCTTATTTAGTATAAACGGCAACGTGAGGAGGATACCTATGCACCTGGACTGTGCATATAAACAAACCAGGGCTGGGTCTATGTGCAAATGAGCTGTGCAAACAAATTGTGCAAATACGCAATAGGCAAAGAAAAATAGTGCAAATTCACAATAAGCAAAATTAAGATGACATTGTGCAAATAGCTAAGCACCTCAGTGCATAAACCAGTGCAAATAGTAAAATGTATCCAAAAATGTATCCAAAAATGTCCAAACCACGGGTCCGTGAAAATAGTGTGAACAAAGTCAGAGATCCGGTGTTTGAAAGTCTCCTTCAGTAGTGTACAAGCCGTCACTGTATGTATTTATATATAAACAGTTTGTGGAATATCCTGCTCGTTCTTGATAGAGGACCCAAATGGTTTCCAATTGAATAAGAAGGAGTCTCCAATAAAGTGCAATATAGTGCAATATTAGTATAAGTGCGATCTTAGCATATCAGAAAAGATGTTGGCTTGCCTCCTGTGTACCAAAATATACCGGTGTGAACAGGCAAATGTCCACTTCTCCCCGGCTTGGTAAGTCGTCGGCCGTTGTGTTCACTCCCCTTTTTTCTCCGTCCCACCGTCCCCAGCTGCCTTACCTCCGCTCCTATGCTCGGTCTCTGCTGCGAGCTCTGCACGCCCGCGGCGTCCCGCTCGGCGTTCTGAACACACGTGGCGTCCCACGTGGTTACCTATATGGAGTCGGTTGGCGCTGGGTCCTAAAGTCCGTAATTGAATCTCTTCATCCGTACTCTTTTGGTGAAGATTCTTTGATTTTTCGTGAGGGACATGGGAGGAACAGTTATCACAAGGTCACCGCCAGTATCCCAGACGCGTTTCGGGGTTTAACCCCTTCTTCAGTGGATGTTGGCGGTGAATGGCGGTCTGCATTTTTATGTAGTCTCTTGATTGGTTGATTGCACATGTGACTAATTGCTGTCACTCAAACACTGGTAACGTGCCCAGATCCATATTAACAGAACCTTATATATCCCTATATAAAAAGTTTTAATCAGATAGTTATGCAAAATAAATAAAAACTAAGAAAAAGATACAATACAGTCAGTAAATTTATACTTAGAGGATAAAAAGAATGTTTTTATATATATAAAATCCCATATGAAAATTCATATACACATATCACTAAATTAAAACAATAAACCAATAGAGCACGGGTGGAGCAACTTGATATAAACATAGATGGAGTGACTTGATATAAACACAGATGGAGCGGCTTGATTATATTTATATAGCGTAAGGGGAGGAGGCGAAGAGAGAGAGGAGGGATCAAGGTGTCGATAAACGACCTGACCTTGATTCCCCATCGCTCCCCCCGCCAACCTCCCACTCATAGAAAACCGAATATCTCCATCTCTGAATTCAATCCTCTCGGCATCATTGTATCTAATTCAAAAATGCGTCTTGATTCCTGTCTTGACATCTGTGCTACAAAGTTGCCCCCTCTCCATGATTTCTTCACTCTTTCAAAAGCTGAATAGGTTAAGCATGTAGGGTCGCAGTTGTGTACTGTTTTAAAATGTTTGGAAAAGGGGTGGCCCTCATAACCCCCTTTATCTTAGTAATATGTTCACTAATCCTTTTCTTCAAAGTCCTTTTGGTCCGGCCAACATATTGTTTCCGACATGAACATTCCAGTATATATATAACCCCTGTAGTGTTGCATGTTAAAAATTCCTTGATTTGGATTTTAAAAGAATTACTTGTAGATTGAACCTCTTGTGTTTTTTTAGGAAAGGTAGTACTCCTACATCCCATACATCTGCCACATCTATAAAAACCCTTTAGGGTAAGCCAGCTGTTTCTACTATTCGTTTGTTGTTTGTAATTCTGTACCGTAGGGGCCACCTTATTGGCTAAATTGGCTGCTTTCGTATAGACTATTTTTGGATCTGGTTCCAGTATTGGACCGATCCACTTGTCATTTAACAAGTGGCTCCAATGTTTTTTATAATTCTCTCAATCCTTCTGTACTGGGAATTAAATGGTAAAACTAGTTTGGGCATTTGATTACTTTCCACATCTTTATTATCTTTATTTTCTTTCTTTTCTCTAAAAAAATTTTCTCTTTCCATCTTCATCACTTTTCCCAAAGATCTTTCTATCACTTCTATTGGGTATTGTTTTTCTATAAACTGTTCTCTCAACTGCCTCGCCTCCACCCCAAATTTATCTTCTAACGTACAATTCCGTTTCAATCTGCGGAATTGACTCGTAGGTACGTTAGTTAGCCACCGCGGTAGGTGACAACTGTCAAACCTAATGTACCCATTTCTTGACACTGGTTTGAAATGCGTACTACAGATTAACTTTTTCCCATCTACTTTCACGTCTAGGTCTAGAAACTCAATATTCTCTTTACTAATATGGGGTGTGAAGATCAAATTTAGATCATTAGTATTGATTTGCGAGAGAAATTCCTCCAATTCATCCTGATTTTTCCTCCAAATAAAGATAATGTCATCGATATATCTTCTCCAGAGTACCAGATCCGCCCCAAGTTTAGGTAGGATGTTTTCCAGTTCCCATTGCGCCAAAAATAGATTGGCGTAACTTGGGGCGGTTCCAGTCCTTTGCAGATAAAAAATGTCGTCAAAGGAAAAATAATTGTGCATCAAGATGAATTGGACGCCCTCCAACAAAAATTCCACTTGTTCTACTGGTGTTGAACCTTCCCTTGTCAGTTGTTGGCGTAGCGCTTTTATTCCTGATTCATGCTCGATCACTGTATACAACGATCCTACGTCCAATGTTCCCAGGAACCACTCTTCCTTCCACTCTATCGCTTCAAGGGCTGCCACAATATCTGTGGTGTCTCGGATATAGGATGGTGTTTTTTTCACCAATGGTTGAAGCCACCTGTCCAAATACTGTGATAAATTGGACGTAACCGAGTTGATCCCAGACACTATTGGTCGCCCCGGGGGATTATTCATGTCTTTATGAATCTTTGGGATGCAATAAAACGTTGGTATACGTTTCTCTGTTGACATTATAAATTGCATTTCCCTCTCTAATATTACTCCTACTTCCTTTCCTTTCCTACAATATTCGTTTAATTCATTTGAGAAATCCTCTGTAGGGTCCTTATCTAATTTTCCATATGTCTTAGTATCATTTAATTGTCTATAACACTCTTCTTGATATTTATTCCGATCTAAAATAATAATGCCCCCCCCCCTTGTCTGCTGGTCTGATGATAATCTCCTGTATATCCTGTAGTTCCTGAATAGCCCCAATCTCATTTTTAGATAGGTTATTATTTATTCTCCTGACTTTCATCTTTCTTAGGTCTTGTTCCACATTCCTTTTGAATGTGCTCATCTCTTCACTTGTTTCTTGTCTAGGATATTTCAATGATTTTGTTTTTAAATTAGTATATCTATATTTTTCTGTGGTCGTGTTGGTACATATATTCTCCACAATGGGATTTTTAAAAAAATATTTCTTAAGACATAAGTTCCTAATAAATTTCTCCACCCCTATATAGGTGGAGAATTTGTCCACTTGATTTGTTGGGGCAAATTTTAGTCCTTTATCTAATAAATCAGTTTGAGCTTTAGTCAGGGTCACTTTACTTATATTTATTATACTCGAGGGTTTCTGTATTGTCTCTCCCTGTAGTCTATTCCTCGCATGCCTTCCCCTCCGGAGAAAATAAAGATAATAAAGGTGTGGAAAGTAATCAAATGCCCAAACTAGTTTTACCATTTAATTCCCAGTACAGAAGGATTGAGAGAATTATAAAAAAACATTGGAGCCACTTGTTAAATGACAAGTGGATCGGTCCAATACTGGAACCAGATCCAAAAATAGTCTATACGAAAGCAGCCAATTTAGCCAATAAGGTGGCCCCTACGGTACAGAATTACAAACAACAAACGAATAGTAGAAACAGCTGGCTTACCCTAAAGGGTTTTTATAGATGTGGTAGATGTATGGGATGTAGGAGTACTACCTTTCCTAAAAAAACACAAGAGGTTCAATCTACAAGTAATTCTTTTAAAATCCAAATCAAGGAATTTTTAACATGCAACACTACAGGGGTTATATATATACTGGAATGTTCATGTCGGAAACAATATGTTGGCCGGACCAAAAGGACTTTGAAGAAAAGGATTAGTGAACATATTACTAAGATAAAGGGGGTTATGAGGGCCACCCCTTTCCAAACATTTTAAAACAGTACACAACTGCGACCCTACATGCTTAACCTATTCAGCTTTTGAAAGAGTGAAGAAATCATGGAGAGGGGCAACTTTGTAGCACAGATGTCAAGACAGGAATCAAGACGCATTTTTGAATTAGATACAATGATGCCGAGAGGATTGAATTCAGAGATGGAGATATTCGGTTTTCTATGAGTGGGAGGTTGGCGGGGAGCGATGGGGAATCAAGGTCAGGTCGTTTATCGACACCTTGATCCCTCCTCTCTCTTCGCCTCCTCCCCTACGCTATATAAATATAATCAAGCCGCTCCATCTGTGTTTATATCAAGTCACTCCATCTATGTTTATATCAAGTTGCTCCACCCGTGCTCTATTGGTTTATTGTTTTAATTTAGTGATATGTGTATATGAATTTTCATATGGGATTTTATATATATAAAAACATTCTTTTTATCCTCTAAGTATAAATTTACTGACTGTATTGTATCTTTTTCTTAGTTTTTATTTATTTTGCATAACTATCTGATTAAAACTTTTATATAGGGATATATAAGGTTCTGTTAATATGGATCTGGGCACGTTACCAGTGTTTGAGTGACAGCAATTAGTCACATGTGCAATCAACCAATCAAGAGACTACATAAAAATGCAGACCGCCATTCACCGCCAACATCCACTGAAGAAGGGTTAAACCCCGAAACGCGTCTGGGATACTGGCGGTGACCTTGTGATAACTGTTCCTCCCATGTCCCTCACGAAAAATCAAAGAATCTTCACCAAAAGAGTACGGATGAAGAGATTCAATTACGGACTTTAGGACCCAGCGCCAACCGACTCCATATAGGTAACCACGTGGGACGCCACGTGTGTTCAGAACGCCGAGCGGGACGCCGCGGGCGTGCAGAGCTCGCAGCAGAGACCGAGCATAGGAGCGGAGGTAAGGCAGCTGGGGACGGTGGGACGGAGAAAAAGGGAGTGAACACAACGGCCGACGACTTACCAAGCCGGGAGAAGTGGACATTTGCCTGTTCACACCGGTATATTTTTGGTAAACAGGAGGCAAGCCAACATCTTTTCTGATATGCTAAGATCGCACTTATACTAATATTGCACTATATTGCACTTTATTGGAGACTCCTTCTTATTCAATTGGAAACCATTTGGGTCCTCTATCAAGAACGAGCAGGATATCCCACAAACTGTTTATATATAAATACATACAGTGACGGCTTGTACACTACTGAAGGAGACTTTCAAACACCGGATCTCTGACTTTGTTCACACTATTTTCACGGACCCGTGGTTTGGACATTTTTTGGATACATTTTTTGGATACATTTTACTATTTGCACTGGTTTATGCACTGAGGTGCTTAGCTATTTGCACAATGTCATCTTAATTTTGCTTATTGTGAATTTGCACTATTTTTCTTTGCCTATTGCGTATTTGCACAATTTGTTTGCACAGCTCATTTGCACATAGACCCAGCCCTGGTTTGTTTATATGCACAGTCCAGGTGCATAGGTATCCTCCTCACGTTGCCGTTTATACTAAATAAGGAGGTGGTTTTATCCAACTAGGAACACGGTTATATACCTGATTGATGCGTATTGGTTTTAAGAAATAATAAAATCCAGTTTTTAACATTTTTTAATATTTTCTATTGATAGTGTCACAGCCCAGATATAACTCAGTGTTGCCCCTATCCTTTCTTAGACACCAAAATGCTGCAAGCAGCATTTTGGTGTCCGCCTCCAAAGCGGAATGAAGGCGGAACAGAGCCAAACTGATGCATTCTGAGCGGATAATTATCCATTCAGAATGCATTAAGGGCAAAACTGATCCGTTTTGGACCGCTTGTGTGATCCCTGACCTGATCTCACAAACAGAAACCAAAACGCCAGTGTGAAAGTACCCTTATACGACCATAATACAGATACATTTTAGACTTTGTTTTGGCCCCAATATCTGAACTCCCCATAGTTCTTACTGAGCTTATAAAAAAATATATACCATGAAGGGTCCAGGCATTGTAGACATGATGTGAACCCTAAAATGCACCTGTATTACTGTGACCCCTAGATGTAATGGCAAGAAAATAGGAAATATTTTGCATCTACTATTTTAACAGATTTTGGCAAATACATATTTTTTTCTAATTGGATGTTAAAACACACTAATGCAAAAATAACTTTTTTACAGACTTGTTGTTAGACTTGTACTATGCTATTAAAACTGAGACGGAAAATATAATTTTTTCTGAGAATGCACTTTTATGATCATTTACGTATCAGTTCCCTTACCTTTCCCTGGCATGACATCAACCTGAAAACTATCAGTCCAGAACTGCTCCAAAGGCTTTCCATTATACATCATCTCTTGGGCACTGACAATTATGGAGAACTTTTTCGGTTCAAAGCCTCTGTTACGAATGTAATACAGAAGAATGATTGACTGTCCAATCAGTGGGGATTGTGCTAACTTTAAGGATGTGTTAAAGTCCAGCGCCAGAATTGAATCTCTCTCCATGAATGGCTTCTTAGATTTCAATTTAGCCATAGCTTTTTCAAACACAGCTCTCTCCTGAGTAGATCCTACAAAATAAAATGAGAGAAGTCAACACCATGCACCACAGGACTAATTGAAATGTTATATTTGCTATCATTAAGAGTTATAATTACCTTCTTTATACTTGTACTGATCCGTTATATCATCTCTGAGACTACTGCCAACGCTTTTCGTACTTATGGATTTGCCAATGGTAAGGGTATCGACCTCCCCTTTCTCTACTCCACCATCTCGTAGAACCCAGGAAATAACATCACCATTCACTTCCGTGAACACAAATGCAACATCATAATCTACATCTACATCTCCTTCTTTGACCGCTTTCACAGGGGCTGGACCACAGCAATACGTCCCTGAAAGAAGACAAAACAGGATAACCATGCAGTATGCCCATAGTTAATGAGATTTCAGACAGTTTGGTCTTAGTGTCTACATATACCTCCACTGATCTCTTGTGGGGTGGGATCCAGAACCTGCCAGCCATCATAACCTGGACGGAAGTCTTTCCTTGACATCCAACATTCAATCCAGACATGAAAATTCCTACATGGACATAGAAGACACTGTTATGTCAGAGTATGCTCTTTGTAGCTATAAGCATAAGTAATAAAACTCATTTCTGTCACCTGGTCCCCATAAGCAGTATTAAAAACATGAGGCTGGCAAATAGCACGCCTCAGATCATCCTTTCTGGGTGACAATAAAATCAAAGCCTTCCCTTCCTACATGGTAGGGAAGACCCAAGTTTGGATCATTAAGAAGGTTAAGAAGGTCATTTCAAATTAGGGGAGCCAGTGGTTTTCTGCAGTGGCATACTAAGGGGGGGGGGGCATGGATGGCGGTGTGCTCCGGGTGTCGGTACTCAGGGGGGTGCCAGAAACAATGAGCGCTTCCATCAATACAGATGAAAGGGCTCATTGCTTGAGCGCAGGGAGTTGCGGTCCTGTCACTCACCGCTCAGCTCCCCGCGCTACTCCCCTCCTTCAGGCCGGCAGCGCACAGAATGGTGAAACAGGAAGACTTCTCCCCGCTCCATCATTCAGCCTGCAGGCATAGATCATGCTGCCGGCCTGTGTGGGTGGAGTCTGCAGCCGTGAAATCTGCATAGGCTCTGCCCACACAGTGCTGCAGAGCGATCTGTGCCTGCAGGGAAGAGAGGATTGTGAGCTTCAGGAATGGGACACAGTGAGTATCTACTGTGTTTTTTTGTTTTTCTTTTTTAATACAGAGGGTGCACAGAGGGCTTTATTACTATGGAAGGGGCACAGAGGACTTTGTTACTATGGAGGGGGCAAAGAGGGCATTAATACTATGGAGGGGGCACTGAGGGCATTACTAATGTAAAGTGGGCACAATGGGCATTTGTACTATGGAGGGGGCACAGAGCCGGAGGGCATTACTACAATGAAGGGGGCACATAGGGCATTATTACTGTGAAGGGGGCACAGTGGGCATTATTACTGTGAAGGGGGCACAATGGGGATTTCTACTATGGAGGGGGCACAGAGGGCGTTACTAGCACAGTGGGCATTACTACTATTAAGGGGGCACAATGGGCATTATTATTGTGAAGGGGGAACAATGGGGATTTTTACTATGAAGGGGACACAATGGGGATTATTACTATGAAGGGGGCACAATGGGGATTATTACTGTGAAGGGGGCACAAAGAGGATATTACAACCATGAAAGGGGCACAGAAAGGGCATAACTACTGTGAGAGAACACAATGTGGACATAACTACTGTGAGGGGCACACATCTGTACAAAACTGCTGTGAAGGTTGTACAATGAGGGCAATACTACTGTGAGGGGGAACAGTTTTTTTTTTAAGTATGGGGGGGCGCCAAAGAAAGGACCTGCCCCGGGTGCCAAACACCCTAGGCACGCCACTGGTTGTCTGTGAAAGCTCTGGTCTCTCTGAAGAAAGAAAGGATTTTAGAGCTGTAGTTCCTTTTGAGCCCTGCAGGTGGCAGGGCTCCATAGGAACATAGCAAACCTGCAATTAATTACACAGGCAATTGAATGCAATGTATTGTAGAAATAATCTAATAATTGCTTATTTTAGTAATCTGCAGTGACTTAATTTTAAAAATCTATTTTTTTTACTTTTTTATTTTAAAAAGAAGTTTTTTTTTCAGTATTAAAACACAATTAATTTAGATTTATCTTACAAAAAAAGCCATAAAAACAAAACCCATAAAACTATGTCACAATTGTATTTTTCTTTCCCAAAATTTTACCTCATTAGATTTTTTCCAGCTTCCCACTACTTTGTATGCAATATTAAATGCAATTAGATTGTACAACTTCTCACGCAAAAAAAGGCTACATAAATGGAAAACTAAAAAAGTTACAAATGTATTATGGGAAAGTAGAGAAAGAAGCCGTATAATTAAAGACCATCATGCATTATAGCTAAGATGTACATTAAAAGAGCAGACGACAAGCAATTATTTTGAGTACACCATGGAAAAAGGCCATGACCTCCAGCAGTTGTCTGGCACCAGCAGCAAGGTATTGATCTGAAGGAACTTTTACCCAGGCCGATTATCAACCAACAAGAAATGTTTGATCCTGATCATTGGTTGCTGACCGTCCACTTAGGCAAGATCTGGTGTGAGAGCCATAGTCTTTGTGAAGGTTCTCAAATGAGGACAGATTGACTTGTTGGCTTGCAGTATTGTTAATTGCTGGTTAACGGACAGTTTTTGCATTTTACTGCACAGCCAACAGCGCAATGTTTGTGGCCGCGTCTGCTGTGGCAGGGAACCCCAGATGTGCCAATCATCAGGGAAACAGGTGAGTAGTCAGTGTTTTTTTATGGAGCTGGAGCTTTGCACAGCCAAAGGTGGGCATTACTGCTGTGAGGGGGCCACTAGGAGGACATAACTACTGTGCAGGGGCCACAAGGATGACATAACTACTGTGAGAGGGCTACAAGATGGACTTAACTACATTGTTCAGTGTTTTTTTATGGAGCTGGAGGGGATACTAGGATACTAAGGGCCAAAGGTGGACATAACTACAGTAAGGGGGGGTACAAAAAGGACATAACTACACCGAGGGGCACAATTTGGGCATAATTACTGTGGGGGCACAATGGAAACTTAACTACTGGAGGTGTCCTGACTCTGCCCTGATGAGAGGCTGGAAGAAAGAAGGATCAGTATGACTTTTTGATCACTTTTTATTACATTTTTTGTCTGTTTGCCGTATGGGGAATATATTTTTATACTATGGACATTTTCACACATTGTAACACGTATGATGTGTATTTTTTTAGTTCTTTTATTTTTATTTTGGGAAAAGGGCAATGATTTACATTTTTTTTATTTTTTTTATTTATTCAAACTTTTTTTTTTTTTTTACACTTTTTTAGAGTTCCCAAAGGGAACTAGAACAATTAATCATCTGACTTCTATTATCATAGACTCCAATGCACTTGCATTGAAATCTATGATGATTTCACTACTTTTCTTATGGAGCCCTATTACAGGCTAGGGCTCCATAAGAAATACAATGCAGTTGCCTCCTGTCATTCACAAAGACAGGGGCTGCTGCATACATGCTTCAGCTGCTCCGATCGCCACATGGGGGAGCTGGAGCACAACCGAAAGTGAATGGATTGAACAAAGCATCTGAAGGGTTAAATGTCCACGATCTACATCACTGCTGGTTGCGTACATTAGTGGCAGGTGTCTTCTATAGGAAGCAGGTAGCCCCCCGCGACTATGGCGCCCACAGCTGGCAGTAGCGGGCGCCATCTTTAAACACACGCCCGATGACATAGATGTACGTCATGGGGCGTGAAAGGGTTAATAGTTAATAGCTTTTATTTTATTGGTTTATGATTTCTATGTTACATGTGTTAGTGTGTGAAGGTACACAAAGCAAGCAGTGTCTGCCACAAGCCCAGGAGGAGCGGATGATGGGAGTGGTAGTGGCTCTGGTAATGACAGTTCTTCATACAAGTCACAGTGGCAATCCTCACACCTATGCTCCCTAGGCCCAGGCAATAACAGAACTACAAACCTTTACTTTACTTAGGGCACACCCTGATGTTAGAGCTCCTGCCTGATAGTAGTTGGGCTGCCCTTGGTGTTAAGGGTTTTGTAAGGATACAAGGCAGGAGATGTAGGTGCTGGGCTGGCGAATGGTGCTGGAGTCAGCAACCAGGTCGGTGGTAGAAAATAAATAATTCTGTTTACAAAAGTGCAGAATGGGAGTTGTAGTACATCCAAAAATATTAAAGCAGTTCCAAACAATTCACAGTACAATTCTTCCGCGTATGGATAGCATTAATCATGGGGTTGTAGACAATCTAAACTTGTCTATAATTTCCAGGCTGTGGGCTGGCAAGGACTGTGTGAAAATATGGAAGGGTGTATTGGCGATGTTCTCTTTGACAGCAGCAAAGTCTCTATCGGACTAACTCCAGTGCACGGCTGTGCAGATTCCGGACCTTCTAGTTCTTCCTTTTCTCTCTCTGGAGTACTTTAATGTAGCAATGGCTTTCTTGATGTAAACGTCTTAGATATCTTGATTCTCTGGGACTCAGGCCTGGTTTTATGAAGAGTGAGCACACAAAGCTCCTCTCTTTTCATTAGCTAGCACACATACTCACACACTAAACTTGGGGCACACCTTAGTCCATCCCCTAACCTCCTAAAAGGGCTGAGTCAGGATAGTTAACCCTGACCTATCCGTAAAGAACTATTGAGTGTACAATACAGCAACTCAGAAGATTACATAAACATGACAACAAACTCTTTTGCAGTTACCCTGTTCTGGGGTGCTGCATGTCACCTTGCATTCTTCACTCACCAGACGCTGTCTCCTTGAGGTGGTTCCAACTTTTTCCCAGTTTCGTCATAATACTCATCTACAGTCAGGCTGAAGTTTGTATCATGTGCAGATTCAAAGTTTGTCACTACACGAGCAGGAATTCCCAGGCATCTCATCACTGTGAAGATAAGAGCAAAGAAATTGGACCTGGAGGCTGAAGAAGCAGTCAAACTTCAGATTGAACTCTAAATTGTGCTTATGGAGGTGTCCTGACTCTGCCCTGATGAGAGTCTGGGGGAAAAAAGGATCAGTATGTTGGAAAATGGAAGATAACCCAATGCTGGAGTCAGGCGGTGGCATATTTCCCTTATTCCATTAAAAACACCTGCATACTCCCCAGTGTATGCGTGCGACCTTAGGGTGTCTTTACATCTCCATTAGGCGCCTCTGTCGCAGATTCAATAAAATGCTGCATTATTTTGTCCAGTAAAATGACATGAGACAATGACAGAAACCTAATGGATCCCATAATAATCAACGGGGTCTCTCTGGTGCTGTTGGCATTTGTCGGATCCGGCAATGACTCCATTTTTATTGTTCTGCTCCTAAGGCTGAGCAGAACAGCAGAAATGATTAGCACAGATTAGAAAGTGCTAAGGTGATGGCCAACTTTAAATGTGATCTTATAATATGCATGTAAATCTGTAGTAGATATGTAAGGTGCAGTATTTGAAATCCCAACCTTGTACATCAGAGGCAAGGACCTTATCCACTCAGCTATAAAGCTGAATGCTAAAGTGTGTTAGAAAAACCTCATAGTAGTTTCTGATGTAGTGAGTATTCCTATTAAGCAGAAGACGTATTTTATATTTCTGTGCAGGTTAATATATGGCTCTATAGTGTAGTGATTAACGTCCTTGCCTCTAATGTACAAGGTTGGGAGGTCAAATACTGGCAGAAACATGTATATATTAGTTTTTAGCCATAATATATTTACATACAGTACAGACCAGAAGTTTGGACACACCTTCTCATTCAAAGAGTTTTCTTTATTTTCATGACTATGGAAATTGTAGATTCACACTGAAGGCATCAAAACTATGAATTAACACATGTGGAATTATATAGATAACAAAAAAGTGTGAAACAACTGAAAATATGTCATATTCTAGGTTCTTCAAAGTAGCCACCTTTTGCTTTGATTACTGCTTTGCACATTCTTGGCATTCTCTTGATGAGCTTCAAGAGGTAGTTACCTGAAATGGTCTTCCAACAGTCTTGAAGGAGTTCCCAGAGATGCTTAGCACGTGTTGGCCCTTTTGCCTTCACTCTGCGGTCCAGCTCACCCCAAACCATCTCAATTGGGTTCAGGTCTGGTTACTGTGGAGGCCAGGTCATCTGGCGCAGCACCCCATCACTCTCCTTCATGGTCAAATAGCCCTTACACAGCCTGGAGGTGTGTTTGGGGTCATTGTCCTGTTGAAAAATAAATGATGGTCCAACTAAACGCAACCCAGATGGAATAGCATGCCCCTGCAAGATGCTGCGGTAGCTATGCTGGTTCAGTATGCCTTCAATTTTGAATAAATCCCCAACAGTGTCACCAGCAAAGCACCCCCACACCATCATACCTCCTCTTCCATGCTTCACGGTGGGAACCAGGCATGTAGAGTCCATCCGTTGACCTTCTCTGCGTCGCACAGAACCAAAGATCTCAAATTTGAACTCATCAGACCAAAGCACAGATTTCCACTGGTCTAATGTCCATTCCTTGTGTTCTTTAGCCCAAACAAGTCTCTTCTGCTTGTTGCCTGTCCTTAGCAGTGGTTTCCTAGCAGATATTCTACCATGAAAGCCTGATTCACACAGTCTCCTCTTAACAGTTTTTCTAGAGATGTGTCTGCTGCTAGAACTCTGTGTGGCATTGACCTGGTCTCTATACTGAGCTGCTGTTAACCTGCGATTTCTGAGGCTGGTGACTCGGATGAACTTATCTGTCCACAGCAGAGGTGACTCTTGGTCTTCCTTTCCTGGGGCGGTCCGCATGTGAGCCAGTTTCTATGTAGCGCTTGATGGTTTTTGTGACTGCACTTGGGGACACTTTCAAAGTTTTCCCATTTTTTCGGACTGACTGACCTTCATTTCTTAAAGTAATGATGGCCACTCATTTTTCTTTACTTAGCTGCTTTTTTCTTGCCATAATACAAATTCTAACAGTCTATTCAGTAGGACTATCAGCTGTGTATCCACCTGACTTCTCCACAACGCAACTAATGGTCCCAACCCCATTTATAAGGCAAGAAATCCCACTTATTAAACCTGACAGGTGTGGGGAGTCGCTCTGGTAGACAGCGGTGCGGGTGCAGTTTAGAGGCAAAACAAGGAGTCCAGATTGTGCATCAAACAGTGTTTTATTCACACTTGCACACCAGAAATGAAAACAGTCTCTTGGTGACAGTTCACACACAACAGAAATCATGTGGCAAAACCAAAAACAGGCCAACACAGGGTCCAGTCACCTTGGGTGGTTTAAGTGCGGTTCACACCTAGCAGTCGGTTCAGCCGCAGGCGATTCCTCCTTCAGTTTGCAGGGAAACACCACCTTGCTGAGCTCCGTCCTCCAGCACAGAGAACTCCTCAGTCCTGTTAGCAGGCTCCAGGATAATCACACACAGACACAGCTGATGGCTGTGTTTTATACCCAGCCCAAAACTCGGACTGGACCGTGGGGAGCAGCCACCCACCCTACTCTTTAGCTGCTCCCAGTAAGAGCCGGCCCGGATCGGCTTTGCAGCCATGCTATTTAAAAGAGTCAAACAGCACTAGCTGCTGCAGACAAAAACCCGGCTCTCACCTCACCGAGGCCAGCAACCTCGGTGACACGTACCTGCCATCGCAAATGACACCTTGCACCTTACCACATACCCCCCTTTGTTCAACCCTGAGGGGTGAACACACGTGAGGCAGTGGACGCGGGACAGGGCATCTGCGTTGCCCTGCAAGCGGCCTGCCCTGTGTTCCACGGAAAACTTGAAATTTTGAAGAGATAGGAACCACCTGGTGACCCGAGCATTCCTCTCCTTGGCCTGACTCATCCATTTGAGGGGGAATGGTCGGTCACCAGACGGAACCTCCTCCCTAACAGGTAGTAGCGGAGAGATTCGAGTGCCCACTTGATAGCCAGGCACTCCCTCTCCACTATACTATATCTGGACTCGGCGGGACTGAGCTTACGGCTCAGGAAGACAACGGGATGTTCTTCCCCGTTGACCTCCTGCGACAGTACCGCACCGAGGCCTACCTCCGAGGCGTCGGTTTGTACGACAAACTCCTTGTTGAAGTCGGGTGTCACCAAAACCGGGGACCCACACAGGGCCGACTTCAACGCGGAGAAAGCCTCCTCCGCCTTCTCACTCCAGCTAACCCTCCCAGACTTTCGCCCCTTCAACAGGTCTGTCAATGGCGCTGCTATTGTGGCAAAGTGGGGCACAAACCTCATGTAGTAACCTACAATCCCCAGGAACGACTTTACCTGCCTGGTGGTGACCGGTCGGGGCCAGTTACGAATGGCCTCTACCTTAGTTACCTGAGGTTTGATGACTCCCCGCCCAATTACATATCCCAGATATTTTGTCTCCTCTAACCCTATGGAGCACTTCTTTGGGTTAGCGGTCAGTCCGGCTTTCCTCAGGGCATCCACTACCGCCTGCACCTTGGGTAAATGGCTTTCCCAGTCGGTGCTGTGGATGACTACATCATCTAAGTAGGCCGAGGCGTACCGACGATGTGGTCGCAGCACTATGTCCATTAACCTTTGGAAAGTGGCGGGGGCGCCATGCAGGCCAAAGGGTAACACCTTGTAGTGATACAGGCCCTGCGGGGTAACAAATGCGACTCCGTTAAGGGTACCTGCCAGTACCCTTTAGTGAGGTCCAGCACAGAAAAATAACGGGCTTGTCCTAAACTTTCAACCAGCTCGTCTACTCGGGGCATGGGATACGCATCAAACTTGGATACTTCATTTAACTTGCGAAAGTCGTTGCAGAACCGCAACGTCCCATCCGGCTTGGGTATTAGGACTATGGGACTGGCCCACTCACTTTTCGACTCCTCAATGACCTCGAGCTTCAACATTAACTGTACTTCCTCCGCGATGGCCCGTCGCCGAGCCTCGGGTACCCGGTATGGTTTTAACCGGATCTTGGCCTGAGGCTCAGTGACGATGTCATGTTGGATGAGAGACGTGCGGCCAGGGAGGTCCGAGAACACATCCGTGTTCCGACTGATGAACTCCCTGACTTCCTGAACTTGTTTGGAAGACAGGCTGTCTGCAATTTTTACCGTGGTTACTGCTTCACAGGCCTCGAACTGTGGGGCTGGACCCTTTTCACCTAGAAGCCCTGGCCGGGGCTGTGGTCGTCGGCCATGTCCCTATCTTTCCACGGCTTTAGTAAATTCACGTGGTACACCTGCTCCGGCTTGCGCCGCCTGGCTGGTGTACTTTGTAATTTACTTCCCTACTTTCTCGATCACCTCATAGGGGCCCTGCCACCTAGCTAGGAACTTGCTGTCAAGGGTGGGTACCAGAACCAACACCCGATCTCCCGGCTTGAAGCCCCGTACCCGAGCCTGACGATTGTACACCCTACTCTGGGCTTGTTGCGCTGCCTCCATATGCTCCCGGACCAGCGGCAACACCTTTTCCATCCGTTCCTGCATCTGGGTGACATACTCAATGACACTTTTGTGGGGGACAGGCTGTTGTTCCCACGCTTCCTTGGCGATATCCAACAGGCCCCGAGGGTGTCTGCCATAAAGCAGTTCGAAGGGCGAGAACCCAGTAGAGGCCTGGGGCACCTCTCGCACTGCGAACATGAGATAGGGCAGAAGCAGGTCCCAGTCCTTCCCATCTCTAGACACCACCCTCTTTAACATATTTTTTAAAGTTTGGTTAAACCTCTCGACAAGACCGTCCGTTTGTGGATGGTAAACGGACGTCCGTAACTGCTTTATACGCAATAATTTACACAGTTCCCTCATTACTTTGGACATAAAAGGGGTCCCTTGGTCTGTCAGAACCTCTTTTGGCAGGCCCACACGGGAAAACATTTCCATTAACTCTTTGGCAATGAGTTTAGCTGAGGTATGTCGCAGAGGCACCGCCTCCGGATACCGAGTGGCATAGTCGAGAACTACCAGAATGTGTTGGTGGCCCCTGGCAGATTTTGGTACAGGCCCAACTAGATCCATAGCGATTCGCTCAAACGGGACCTCAATAATTGGAAGCGGTACCAGAGGACTACGGAAATGTGGCTGGGGGCTAGTTATCTGACAGGTGGGACAGGACTTACAATAATTCTCTACCTCCTTGAACACACTGGGCCAATAAAACCGCTGCAGTATGCGGTCCTGGGTTTTCTGCCACCCCAGGTGTCCCCAAGAACATGTTGGTGGGCAAGCTCCATGACAAGCCTGCGATACGCTGTGGGCACCACCAACTGTTCAACAGGCTCACCTCGGATTTGGTTCACCCGATACAACATATCCTGAAGGACAATGAATCGCGGAAACATTAATTCAGCCCCAGGTTTCTGGGGTTTACCATCAATTATTATGACACTTTCCCAGGCTCTGGTTAGGGTTTGGTCCCGGTGTTGTGCGGTCCCAAAATTTTCCCCGGAGACATTGAGGTCTGCCAACTCAGGTCCCGGTGGCAAGTCCTCCGTGTCTCCCACCATTACACTCAGTGGGGTTGTCTCCCCTCTATCACAGAAGTGGTGGTCACCCCTACCGCAGGCCCTTCGGACTCGGGCTCCCAGGGCTCTGGCCTCCCACAGGAACCAGGCCACTCTGCTAGGGTTACCCCTGTCTCAGGGCTATTAGTCACTTTCACCTCAGGCCATAGTGACGGAAAACCAGGGAAGTCTCTTCCAATTATTAGTTCATACGGTAGCTTGGCGGAGATCGCCACTTCACAAGTCCATGTGCCGGCCGCCGTGGACAGAGACATTACAGCCGTGGGATAGTCCTTTAAGTCTCCGTGTATGCACACCACCCCAACTTTCCGGCCCGTATACTGGGAGGGCTGTACCAGGGCAGCACTTACCAGGGTTACTAGGCTCCCTGAGTCCAGCAGCGCCACTGCAAGATTATCACCGACTTGCACCTGGCACAGATGACGATTGTCTAGGGTCTCGGGGTGCCGGTCGCACACAGTCTCCGGGCATACATGGAAGCCCGGTACCCATAATTGGTCTCCATGGGTTCTCCCCACTGTGGACAGTCGGCCCTCACATGGCCAGGCTCGTGACACCGCCAGCAGACTATCGGGCCGGGTCTACAGGGGTACACCCGAGCAGGTTTCTCGGGTACCAGTCGTCGGGACTGGATGGGAGACCTCCGGGTTTGACCGGCCCCTCCCAACAACACCTCCTTTCAAGGTTTTTGTGGCCTCATAGCGCCGACCAGGTCGACTCATGTCCAAGGCATTAGTGGGTGACACCTGGCCGATCCAGTGCTGCAGGGGGTACGGCAAGGCCCTCCAGAAGATGTCAGCCAGCAGACGGTCCAGCATAGCAGCCGGACTTAGAACCTCAGGCTGCAGCCACTTTTGCAACCTGTGCAGCAACTCATAATACTGCGGCCTGGCGGGTTCAGCCGTATTAAAGTTCCACTGGTGGACCCGCTGAGCCCGGACTAACACGCTCACCCCCAGTCTTGCCAGGATCTCACCTTTCACGGTCGGGTAGTCAGCGGCTTGGTCATCTGGGAGGTCAAAAATACTTGCTGGGGTCCAGACGCCAGGAACGGAGCGACGACCTCTGCCCACTGTTCTCGGGTAATTTCTCCTCACGGCCACCTTCTCGAACACCGCCAGATAGGTCTCCACATCATCCGAGGGGGTCATCTTAGGGATCGCGGCACGGACAGCTTTCCGGGCATCGTGGACGCGGTGGGACGCTCCTGCCGCTTGCAACGCCATCACGTGCTGTAGCAGTAGCTGGTTGGTCTCCCGCTGCTGCACGTTAGCCTCTATGAGGGCTTTCACAGCCGCCTCCATTTTGTCGGGGATCACAGGCTGCAACTTTGCCGGCTTAATATAGGACATTCACTTCTGCTCAGCAAAAACAAAGTTCGGCGTTCACGCCAGCCTCACTGCGCATGCCCGCATCCGACACCAAATGTGGGGAGTCGCTCTGGTAGACAGCGGTGCGGGTGCAGTTTAGAGGCAAAACAAGGAGTCCAGATTGTGCATCAAACAGTGTTTTATTCACACTTGCACACCAGAAATGAAAACAGTCTCTTGGTGACAGTTCACACACAACAGAAATCATGTGGCAAAACCAAAAACAGGCCAACACAGGGTCCAGTCACCTTGGGTGGTTTAAGTGCGGTTCACACCTAGCAGTCGGTTCAGCCGCAGGCGATTCCTCCTTCAGTTTGCAGGAAACACCACCTTGCTGAGCTCCGTCCTCCAGCACAGAGAACTCCTCAGTCCTGTTAGCAGGCTCCAGGATAATCACACACAGACACAGCTGATGGCTGTGTTTTATACCCAGCCCAAAACTCGGACTGGACCGTGGGGAGCAGCCACCCACCCTACTCTTTAGCTGCTCCCAGTAAGAGCCGGCCCGGATCGGCTTTGCAGCCATGCTATTTAAAAGAGTCAAACAGCACTAGCTGCTGCAGACAAAAACCCGGCTCTCACCTCACCGAGGCCAGCAACCTCGGTGACACGTACCTGCCATCGCAAATGACACCTTGCACCTTACCACACAGGGCACACCTGTGAAGTGAAAACCATTTCAGGTGACTACCTCTTGAAGCTCATCAAGAGAATGCCAAGAGTGTGCACAGCAGTAATCAAAGCAAAAGGTGGCTACTTTGAAGATCCTAGAATATGACATATTTTCAGTTGTTTCACACTTTATTGTTATGTATATAATTCCACATGTGTTAATTCATAGTTTTGATGCCTTCAGTGTGAATCTACAATTTTCATAGTCATGAAAATAAAGAAAACCCTTAGAATGAGAAGGTGTGTCCAAACTTTTGGTCTGTACTGTATATTATTTTATATTTATAATATATTATAATATATGTAAATATATTATGGCTAAAAACATCAGTAGAAGTTTTCCACATATTATGCATTGATATATATCAGAAGTATGATTTTCTCTCTCTCTCTCTCTTCTATAAATATATATATATATATATATATATATATATATATATATATATATAGAAAGGGCAGCACTCCAAAATAAAAAACAGTTTATTCTCCCATGTGGCGAAGGCGACGTTTCGGCTCTATACTAGAGCCTTTCTCAGGGCTTGAGAAAGGCTCCAGTATAGAGACAAAACGTCGCCTTTGCCACATGGGTGAAAAAACTGTTTTTTATTTTTTGGAGTGCTGCCCTTTCTTCATTTATGTTATTTCGATTGGCTATTCCGGTGGGCCTTGCACCCTGTTACTTTAATAGGCTGTGCTGCCATTTTTTCATATATATATATATATATATATATATATTTACTTTTTTTATTTTTTTGGAATTACACATTTATTTTGTGCCATACATTTTTTACAAATGCTAAAAAAATATCAGAAATATAAAATAAGTCTTCTGCTGAATAGGAATACTCACTATATCAGAAACTACTATGAGGTTTTTCTAATACTGTTAACCGTTCAACTTTATAGCTGAGTGGATAAGGTTCTTGCCTCTAATATACAAGGTTGGGAGTTCAAATCCTGGCAGAAAATTTTCAGAAATTAGCTTTAAATACACTGGGTGTCCCCATATATGGAGTCAGATAAGGGACTCCTAAGCCAAACTAGAGTCCCGACACCCTCCCCTCTTCAGAGCAGGGGGTGCCTGGTTTAATGCTCGGGTTCTCCCATTGAGCTCGGGTGCTCGGTAGAGCACCCCGAAGTGTTCTACCCGAGTACACGACCAACACTAATTGCATTCTCTTATATCATCCTAGAATTTTATTAGCACTTTACCTGTACACATCACACCAGCTAGAACCCAGCATTGTCCATATCGAACTGGCCTGCACCCACTGTTATGCCAAAGTCTGAGAATAGTAACACTTCCATTCCACGTGCTTGGGTTGGCACCATTGGTAAAGAGCTCGTCCCAGGAAGATTCAATCACTCCTTGATCATCATTAGAATTGATCTGCATAATTCAGTGATTAATAACAGAAGATGAAACATTCCCATGAATCATGAATTCTAGCAATCTCTCATCTTGACGTACTGGCCTCACTTACCATGGCAGAGATGACTCTACTGACGTACACAGGGTCTCCTCTCTTGGAGCAATCTAAAGATGGATTCTTCAGATAATTGGGGTTCATGTCTAAGATTTTCAGGCAGATTTCACCTATTCCATCTTCAAACTAAAATTTGTAGGAAAAATGCATACCTATTAATATATTTTTACTGCAAAATACAAAGTCTGGCACATGCGCCATAGGTTTGGCATTTTTTTACTTTTTTAGTACATACTGCACATCTCTTAGAGTTATAGGGGGTCATTTATTAAGACCGGCACTTTAGACGTTGATCTTAATAAGGCCCTGCGTTGACAGTGGATATGGCAGAGTTATGAAAAGGCGTCAGCTTCGAAATGTAAGACTAGTACCTCGGAACCGAAGCCAGGTTCGCAAATAACTTACTTTGGCTCATTGGAACCCTTACATTCTAATACTGTAGAGAGACAAATCTCCCTACAGTATTATTCTGAAGTTTTGAGCGAAGCGACTTTGGATGAAACATCCAAAGTTCACTTCGCTCAATATTACTTAAAATACAGGATCTGTTTTTTGGGGGGGGGGTTTCTGTTCTTCTGACAGATCAGAAGAACTGAAAATGAAACAGTAATGTGAACCCAGCCTTATGGGGAATGCAGGTATCTTCTAAAACAAACATGTCTCAAGAGCTGGCAGGCCCTTTTTAAGCATGAAATGCAGTACCAGACACAACCTATGGACAAAAGTGGCGCTGTTTCATGTTTCCCTAATCACAATAAACTGACTGCAAATTTTTTTTTGCATGCCCCACCTTTAAATACTTTTGTGACCCCCAGCTGTCATCACACAGGGAGTTTTGCTGCACTTGTTGCTGTGATGCGCCATGTACTGTATTTCCTGCCAGATGAATTGTTTAATAACTGGCCTGCGGGGCGATGAATGAGCACTATTATGTTAATCTAATCCCTGTATTTAGGGAGAGGTGCCGTATTATAAAGTGACAGCTCGAAACTTCAAAAGGCGGCTCGAAAACATGTTCTGTGAAATTCGATGATAAATTCTTTTTATAGATTATAGGCATATTACATGACTATGATGTATGGAGCTGTTGGGCCACAGGTGGATGAGGCAATCCTACCGCTAAAATAGAAAGAAAATTCTGTCGAATAAAAGTCCTCGAGCTCTGTTCTGTCAAGTTTAAAAAAAATGTGATTGTTACCTGAAGGGAACCTGTCACCAAACTGCATGCAGCATGTTATAGAGGAGGAGCTGAGCAAACTTTAACACGCATTGTGGGAAAAAATTCAGTAAAACTTGTCATTTACTCATGTAAATCACAGATTATTCTGTGTTTAGGAGTCCAGTGGGCAGTCCTACTCTACAACATAGATAGCTGCATATAGAGAGAACTGTCAATCACTGTTAGGACTTCCCACTGGACTCCTAAGTATAGAAATAGCAGAGATTTAAATGAATAAAGTACAAGTTTTATAGAATCTTTTCCCACAAAACAATATACGGATCTGCTCAGCTCCTCCTGCTCTATAACCTACTGTCTGCAGACTGCATCTTCATGATTACAGCTCCAATAGGGTCTATCACCGCTACATAATGGATAAAGCCAAATCTGACGCAACAATGCCGAATCTATGACTGACCCGCCACAAGGAATATATTGCATTTCACCCTTAGTTTCTGAGGTAGGGTGGTAGATATGACAGGGGGTTTTGCTGTTGTGGGGGTCTTGTTATTGGGGTGATGTAGGTATTTATATCATTGAGTTCCTGTGGCCGCCAATGTTATGGAAGATGCTGTGCTTGTCACTATTATAAGTGTTCTGTAGGGATCACTGTTATGAGGGTATTGTCTCCCTCGATCTTATTTTGGTCAAGTGGCTACCACTGGTATGGGGTCTTGTGGCTGCCAATGTTATGAAGTTCCATGGCTGTTAACATTATAGGGGTCCCGTAGCTCTCACTTTTAGGGCATCCCATGGCTGTCAATATTATTGTAGTCCTGTGGCAGTCACTGTTTTGGGGATCACAATGCTAAGGGGTCCTGTGGCTATCACCTGAATGGGGGTGTTGAGGCTATCAGCATTATAGGGATCCTGTAGCTGCTTTTATTATGGGGATCCTGACCTTTTCTGCACTTTATTAATCTGTATTCATTGATAGCTTGGCACTAAAGATATTCCCAGGATTAGATCACCGATTTGAGATTGCTGGCTCTTCTACAGTTCCTTAAACTGTCAGTGCCAGTGCTAAGCAATGATGAGCAAGTGACAACTAGCCAACAATCCTTTGTATCCAAAGCAATTGTGCTAAAAAACTATAGCTTATATAAGTTATTAGGGCAGAATAAATGGTGATTCCCTAATAGTCTTTGAACATTAGTTGCAGATTTATTTCCTTCTTTACGGTAAACAATAAATGCATATGAACATATGGGTGTGAACACATGACACAAGCTATTATGTGACACACTCGGCATTCATGTTGTCTACGGACATCAGGTTAGACAATGAGAACAAGATGTTTTGGTTTACATTCAGGTTTAGGTTTTAACATTTAGCTTTTTTGCTTAGAGGCTTCTGAAAATCTCGTAAAATAAAACTCTGAAATGTAAGCAAAAGTTTCACTTTGCAAAATCTTCACTTTTAGGGTACTTTCACACTTGCAGCAGGACGGATCCGGCAGGATATTCAGCCTGCCGGATCCGTCCTGCCGCAAGTGCCCGTGCACTGCAGTGCTGCCGCTCCGTCCCCATTGACTATAATGAGGCGGGGGCAGAGCTACGGCGCAGCACGGCAGCGCACGGCAAAGATCGCCGGACTGAAAAGTCGGACATGCAGGACTTTTAGGCCGGCGATCTCTGGCCGCGCACTGCCGTGCTGCGCCATAGATCCGCCCCCCACCCCATTATAGTCAATGGGGACGGAGCGGCAGCACGGCAGTGCACGGGTACTTGCGGCAGGACGGATCCGTCTGCCGCAAGTGTGAAAGTACCCTTACAGAATTTTATACATTTTTACATCTTCATTAGATTCTACTTTGGCTGGATTCACTCCTAGGTATTTTGAGTAGTTTCATCTTTTGGTGCATTTTTTTTCCTGAAAAAAACTTCAGCTGGAGACAGTACCAAAAGTATATAAGAAATATGAAATGGAGGACACTCAAACATTTTTGCCTAGTGGGGTTTTTGTAATTGATGGTGTTTTTTGTCTCTCTGGTATTCTTTTTTTAATGCAACATATTGAAGTGCCATTTTTTCCTTTCTATATGGGGGAAAAACTCCCAAATAAAAATTGCGATCCACAAATTTTGCAAAAAAAAAACAAACTAAAAAAACTGATGTGATGAAAAAAATGCTATCTGTTTCTATGACTATTTTTTACGAACAAACCGCACCAGAGAAAATTTCTGTGTAACAGTCCTTAAAAGGGTTCTCTGGGAATAATTAATATTTCTCTAATGTCTACACATAAGGAGTGCCAGTCTATTATCAACTATAGAAATTTTTCGGCTCTGAAAGGGTGAATCAGTTTATGAGTAGAGCACCCATTCCCTGTTTGAGAGGGACTGAGCTATTCTCATTGATTGTCTTTTAATAAAATGGAGGACTTGACAGGAAAGTATAAATCTTCTGTATGGAGGCAGGCTGAAGGCATTGGATAAAAAGTCATTATTCCCAGATAACCCCTTTAAAGAGACAAAAATTGGTCTGAACATCAAAACAGAGGGTATGAAACAGGTGATTTTGCAAATAAATGAACATTTGAAAGGGGCATTTACATTTAGGACCTTGACATCATGCTAGAGCAGTTTTTTGGACCTGTGTATCCAGTGGATACAGACACATACTGTAGGTACAGTAAATTCCAACACAGCACAACACACAGTGGAAGCTGTGCTTACTTATGGTATAACCCATTGAAATCATGCAGTCTGGTTTTGGAATTGGCTTTTTGAGAGTAGCAATGCATCTTTGTCTGGCCTTTACCTTGGTTAACCTGCTAGTTAAGTACAAGTGGGGATCCTGCAGCAAGACCACACCATGTACAGGTACCCTTAGGTTATGTCTACATTTGCAAACACTTTGTTGTCTGATCCTGTAGTCAAGCTCCCTTCCATCTGCCTGTATTGTGGTCTACATATATCCGGCAGGTTAGTAAGAAGAAGAATACAAAATGAAGCCTGTTTGATCAGACTACACATGGTTTCTTGTCGGTTAAAACATAGACACCTTGGTCTGCAGATTGCTGCAAAACAATATGGATTTTTAACCAAGACCTACTGCAAAATTACACTGAGGTTTGGCACATGAAAAATACAATTCTGTCAACGCTTGACATGTGGCACATCCTGTCATTCCTTTTCATAAGTATATAAGCATTTATACATTTATTATTGTTATAACGTGTATTCATGGCCTATAAGAAGCCATGTTGAACTTATGTTCACCCTTCTGTATGAACCTTCATTGTAAAAGAGAAAAATGGGTTCAAGGAAAGGTCCTTCCTGGCAGATGTGGGCCTATCTAAGGGAGTGATTTTACCTCATCACTAGGCTATAAGCCGAGATAAGGTTCTTCCTGGGACTCGTCTGTCATATATCTTTTTAATGAGATGCATTAATGAGATAAACATATAATGTCTGTTTGTTCATATAGTGGATCGTATTTAGTTTTGACACAAGTTAATCAATAGATCACATATGTGTTGTTTTATGTTTCACATATGGGTTTTATTTTGTTACATGTTATAATCGTATACTAACAGCATCGTAGCTAACGGCTCATGGGCCCTGGTGCAAGAGTTCAGCTTGGGCCCCCCTTCCCTCAGTGCTTTGTGTGACTTCTTATGCGGCACAAGCGTCTTTGGGCCGCCTCAGGCTCCTAGGCCCGGTAGCGACTGCTACCTCTGCACCCCCTATAGCTACGCCTATGTATACTAACATATATATATATCCTGTGTGTGTATCACCAGAAGCGTGTATTCCTAAGGTATATGGGAAAGCATGCTCAGTTGGATTTCTGCTCAGAAAAGTTGTGTTATTTTCATAAGATAAGGCACCTGTGAAATCCTAAACCCACACATTTGTTGTCTACATTTTAGCTTTATGATGTGAGAACAGTTACTAGTTTCTGGGAATTTAGGTTTTAATTGCTTCAAGTGTCAGGGGGTATGCCTCCCTTTTTGATGTATGTCCCAGGTGGTGGATATTTACCACTTAACATGAAGTCACATTATATAAATTTAACTCCTAAAAGCTTCACATTTATAGCTTATACAACATTGCCGCCTAGGTATCGGCAGGTAGCATAACACGTTCACCACAAAGCATTTTGGGTAATGTATGATCTCACAGTACCATTACCATATGTGCACACCCCCTGGTTTGTTTGGAAGACCGTTATATAAAGGGGTGTATGCTTTTGATAAGTCTGTGAATATTAATCATAGATCGGATGAGAGGGGGATTCCAGGAGAAAGAAAAAAAAAGACTACAAACAAAAGATTAAACAGACACGTGGATTTGATCCTGGATCACGGGGAACCCTCTGGAGAGCTGACTGTCCCTCCGGAGCCCTACTCACCTTTTGACCCTTGGTAACGTATATCTTGCTTATTGCTTGCGGTATTGATAAGTTACTCAGCCCGGTATATAGTCAAAGGTCCCCATTTGTGGATCTATAATTGATAAGGCTCCTGATCAAGTTTGATCATTCTCTTAGCAAAGATGCATATTGCTAATTGAGCATCAGACATTGGTACCTAGTCCTTGGGGACTTTGTTATTCCCTAGCCTGATACCGAGCTGGTAAATTTGTAGTGCCGCCATATACCACAATTGGTTAAAAGGTGATAGAAAGGGGTACTGTTCTTTAATTTGAATTGTTGCATATCATTGCATTGATTGGCGATATTCAGTATTGTTTGAACGTAGTGGTATTATATTTCATTGTCTATCATTGTACAGGTTGTATTATCGATTTTGTATTTAGCACTTATGTATAGTAAACTCGCATATATTTTTGCATAATGCTGGTACCTCGTTTTCTTTCTAGTTGCACAAAATAATTAAGGTTCTCATCAACGAGCTGAGAGGTTATTATGTCGCCCTCTCCTCAATAGGATCAATAACTTCGATATTTTTTCCTTTGTATCCTTTCTTTTGTTTTTTTGTATATAAAGCATTTTTGCACTTTATATCCGCGACAATCCACTTTAAGTAGAATTTAGGGGTATTTCCACTTAAGACATTTATGGAAAATCAGTGGTATATGTTTCATCTATCTGGAGAATCTATCTGGAGAATGTGATATTGTGACCCCTATTCATGAATCTGAATTGTCCAACAATACTTACCATTTCAACTAATGGCTATGAATCCACCACCTGTTACCCTGGGAACACACTTCGCGTGTTCCCAGGGCGCGCATACGACGCGCGCTTCTGCCGCAAAGCGGCTGTTTTATGGAAGCGCGCTCCCATAATAGAATATGGGTTGGATCGCGCGTGCTGCCGCGCAATAGTCACGGCAGCCGCGCGATCGCGTAGGGCGTTTTACAGCGCGGTTGACCGCGCTGTAAAACGCCGACATGTGAACCATGCACATAGGGATGCATGGCTTTTCACATGTTGAGCGTTTTTCAGCGCGTATGAACGCGCTGAAAAATGCTCAGGTGTGTTCCCAGGGTTATGGCTGGAGGCAAAGCAAGGTGTAGAGACCAAGCAACTGAGCAGTGCAGTATTCCATGCAATGATTTAACCCAGCTCAAATGTATCAAGACGTTGGTGGTTGGTAAGGAATCCAGACCACTCTCAGTTGGTCTCTGCTTCACAATAGTTATCAGTGTTACACTACATGTAATAATGGCAGCACAATACCTGACCAAAGTTCCATGGAGTGGTGACAATAAAGTCTTTGCTTCCCTGATACAATAAGCCATGTTCAGTCATCACATATTCTTGCCTCAAATCTTCATCTTCAAGAAATACATCATCCTCTAGAAAAAAAAAATATTATGTATTAGATAGAATTAGGTCACTGTAACAATGTCTCATAAAACTAATATGTATATATCTAACCAAACTGGTAAGGACCTAATCAACTTGGTCATAAATAGGCGATATTTCCAAAGAGAAAAGAGAAGGACTGAAGATCGAGGCTACAGACAAACTTTCAGGCAGATTGTACTTTGAACAGCAGTCTGCAGCCAGTTATATACTTCTCTGCAGTACATAAAAGAGGCAGAGGCTAAACTGTGCAAAACATCAGTATTGCACAAGTAGATCTGGAAATTTAAGGAGGGAAAATAGGCAGACGTGATCATAAATATGAAAAGTAGCTGAAGTTAAGGGAGGTGACAATAGAGTAGAGTAGGAGTCTAAAGAATCCTTCCTAAAATTTCCAAAGTCTTTCCAAGTCTGCCAGAGGATCAAAAATCTGGTATGAGATTCCTAGAGCAAAATGTCTTCAAAATGGTGAACTTGGTCAACTTTTTCTATCCAGTGTGCAAAAGAGGGAAGTTCAGTAGACAGCCAGTGTTTTGGAATTAGGAATCGAGCAGCAATGATCAGTTGGTGAAATAGGTACCAGGAACCTCTGGTAGACTTTTCCGAAAACAGAAGAAGAGAGAAATTTACGGTGATGGACAGAACTATTAGAAATGAAGTTTCTCATCTGGAGAATCTCCATCCACCATTTATAAATGACATCACAATTTCACCAAATATGAAAAAAGGTACCTCCAGCAAGTATCATAGACATCTGTCTATACAATAAAGTCTTATCAGGTGTTTTATACCATTGAGTCCACACTTTATACCCATTTTCCTTGACATGCAAGCATCTGGTGGACTTGTGGGGAGAGAAGAAGAACACAAGGTCCATCCCTTTCTGAGAAAATATTTTTCAAAGGTCCCTTTTCTTTTCCAAAATCTAATAAAAGCTGGTGTGGTAGAGGTTTGGGGTGCTAAATGTTTTATAGAAAAATGCTGTCATGGTCGGGAGATGAGATCCTCCATCCAGTTATTTAAAAGGATAAGATCTCCCTTTGCGATATGATTGTGTAAAATTGATCTTAAGAATGATAACAAAGGGAGATATGAGCCCTCAGTTCCCAACAGTGAGGCAGAGTTCTCTTTGCCTAAAGCTTTACCTTAGGAGTCAAAAAGTTCAAGAATTGTTAGCATCCAGTTACATAATAAACTGTGGAAAAGTTTAATAAAATTATTTAGCAAAAATGCTTTTCAGCCAAAAATATAGGCATTTGAGTAAACAAAAAAAATGTCCCCAAAGGTATAGAATTAAACCTTTTGAAATTTAGGGCTAAAAAGCATAGAAGGGTTTTAGAACCTGAGATCTGTGTTGCTTTTTGCAAACAAGGCAGTCAACAGTAGATTAATTCCCTGTTGGGCTGCTTGCACGTTATATTTTGAAGATCTTTTCTCCCAACTTATTGTTTGTCTACCCTCAGTCTAAGAACTACAGATCTCTCTGAACTCTTTTTACTCCTAACCTCTTAATTTGTATGCTGCCTCCAGTT
This sequence comes from Bufotes viridis, assembly GCA_033119425.1. Taxonomy (NCBI): domain Eukaryota; kingdom Metazoa; phylum Chordata; class Amphibia; order Anura; family Bufonidae; genus Bufotes; species Bufotes viridis. The sequence continues at coordinate 241,966,278 of CM065594.1, read as the reverse complement.
TCCAGTCTTGGACGTTAAAGTTAAAGGGGGAACCACTCAAGTTCTGTAACAAGCAGACTGGTTACATAAATGAAAGGGGGTAAAATTGTAAGTGATTAGATTTGTTATTTTTCTTTATTATTAGACTTATAGCAGTCTAACTATTAGCAGGATATTGGCCGCTGGCTCATGGAGGTATTTCTTAGTTAATTTGAAGTGGTGGTTCCTATGTAAAGGAAATATATCATAAGAAAATAAGGTATTATTTCAGTCAGGCTTTTATAATTTGTGGTGGTGTTTTCACATGACTATCTGCATAAAAGAAAGCGTGAAATATTAGCGTTTCCATACTAACCACTGTAGCACACTGCTTTTTGAAGTGCACTTCTCAGCTTTGCTCTGTAGACAAGATGTACAGTCGTGGCCAAAAGTTTTGAGAATGACATAAATATTGGAAATTGGAAAAGTTGCTGCTTACGTTTTTATAATAGCAATTTGCATAAACTCCAGAATGTTATGAAGAGTGGTCAGATGAATTGCATAGTCCTTCTTTGCCATGAAAATTAACTTAATCCCCAAAAAACCTCATTTCAGTAATCGTCTTGTTAACTCAGGTGAGAATGTTGACGAGCACAAGGCTGGAGATCATTATGTCAGGCTGATTGGGTTGAAATGGCAGACTTGACATGTTAAAAGGAGAATGATGCTTGAAATCATTGTTCTTCCATTGTTAACCATGGTGACCTGCAAAGAAACGCGTGCAGCCATCATTGCGTTGCATAAAAATGGCTTCACAGGCAAGGATATTGTGGCTACTAAGATTGCACCTCAATCAACAATTTATAGGATCATCAAGAACTTCAAGGAAAGAGGTTCAATTCTTGTTAAGAAGGCCTCAGGGCGTCCAAGAAAGTCCAGCAAGCGCCAGAATCATCTCCTAAAGAGGATTCAGCTGCGGGATCGGAGTGCCACCAGTGCAGAGCTTGCTCAGGAATGGTAGCAGGCGAGCGCATCTGCATGCACAGTGAGGCAAAGACTTTTGGAAGATGGCCTGCTGTCAAGAAGGGCAGCAAAGAAGCCACTTCTCTCCAAAAAAAACATCAGGGACAAATTGATCTTCTGCAGAAAGTATGGTGAATGGACTGCTGAGGACTGGGGCAAAGTCATATTCTCCGATGAAGCCTCTTTCCGATTGTTTGGGGCATCTGAAAAAAGGCTTGTCCGGAGAAGAAAAGGTGAGCGCTACCATCAGTCCTGTGTCATGCCAACAGTAAAGCATCCTGAGACCATTCATTTGTGGGGTGGCTTCTCATCCAAGGGAGTGGGCTCACTCACAATTTTGCCCAAAAACACAGCCATGAATTGAGAATGGTACCAAAACACCCTCCAACTTCCAACAATCCAACAACAGTTTGGTGAAGAACAATGCATTTTCCAGCACGATGGAGCATCATGCCATAAGGCAAAAGTGATAACTAAGTGGCTCGGGGACCAAAACGTTGACATTTTGGGTCCATGGCCTGGAAACTCCCCAGATCTTAATCCCATTGAGAACTTGTGGTCAATCCTCAAGAGGCGGGTGGACAAACAAAAACCCACTAATTCTGACTCCAAGAAGTGATTATGAAAGAATGGGTTGCTATCAGTCAGGAATTGGCCCAGAAGTTTATTGAGAGCATGCCCAGTCGAATTGCAGAGGTCCTGAAAAAAAAGGGCCGACACTGCAAATACTGACTCTTTGCATAAATGTCATGTAATTGTCGATAAAAGCCTTTGAAACGTATGAAGTGCGTGTAATTATATTTCACTACATCACAGAAACAACTGAAACAAAGATCTAAAAGCAGTTTAGCAGCAAACTTTGTGAAAACTAATATTTGTGTCATTCTCAAAACTTTTGGCCACGACTGTAGGTTCAAGATGAGTCATCTCATTATCATAAGAGATGGAAAATATAATGACAGCCCTTTTGTACTCCTAAAGGCATAGATAAGGCAGCATAGCAACATTATACACACAAATAAGGCATATGTGTATACCTGCTGCATTCAAAATCAATAGGAATTATGAACATGACTCAGTAACAAATAGGTTGTCATTGTAGGACAACACCTTTACTTCTAATTAATAAAACTACAGTGAGATAAACGATTCCTTTAAAATTGAATTTTTGTATTTCACCTAGTACCTAGTACCTACAACTTAAGTATAAGAGCCAAGTTATTTGGAAACAATGACAAGATACATATTGTAATTGGAGAGGGTCCAAACCTCTCTTCCACCACTCCCTTTGTATGAGGCTCTACCTTGGGTCACATCCAAGATTTCAGATGATTTTGAAACCCACAAAGGGAGAAATTATACCGGTATATAAGAGTTTATTAAAAAGTGAAATGGATTTGATTTCCACATGTGTTTGTTATGTGGTTTCAGTAGTAATGCCAGATGATTTGTAATGTTCCTAGTAAAACTGCTATGTAACCATTTCCCAATATAGCTGTCTCCATAAAGAGCAATATATGAAGTTGTGACTAATCAGAATAATGGATGAAAAAGTCTACAAAAAACAGATTAGCTAAAAACAAATGAATTGTTAAAGAAGAAAACTGTGGCTTAAAACCTCACCGATCCCCTGATGCTTCTTTTTTAATGCCAGGTGCCTAATGATCTATATTTCCTGTTCGTATCTTGACGTATTTTGACACACAGGAAATATCAAGAAATGCCTGCTCAGCCAATCACTGACCACAGTGGTGACATGATTAAGTGGGCATTTCTTGTATGTCAAGATGGAGCCAGAGACCATCAGGGACTGAGGGCGTGTCAAAAAGGCACAGTGTGGGATTAGTGGGTATTAATTATTATTTTCTTTTACCCACTCTGAGCTCAAGTCAAAGCTCTGCTAGACAACCCATTTAACACAGAATTATGTAAATGTACTGTACATCATTTGCATATAAAAAAAAAACATGGATTTGGCTTACAAGCTGGGCCAATTTCATACGCCTGCTGGAATGACCAGGATTGAACTCCAATCCAATGGTCAGTTAACTCCTCAGATGCCACAAAAAGAAAAGTCCACTAGCTAGATCGCAATAGTAAACCTTAAGTAGTCCCCAAGCTGACTAAAATAAAAGTAAAAAAATAAAAATATATAAATTGACAATTTGCTGTTTTTTGGTTATTTCGTGAAATTAAATTAAAAATTAAAATTTATAAATTGACAATTGGCATTTTTTTTGTTATTTCGTGGCCCAAAAAAATTGAATAAAGAGTGATAAAAAAGTCATTTGTACCACAAAATGGTACCAATAAAAACTATAGCTCACCACACAAGAAAGAAGCCCTCACATGCTCTGTAGACGAAAATGTAAAAAGGTTATTAGTGTCAAAATGGCGATGCTAAGAAAGGCATTTTTAAAAAAGTTTGTATTTTTTTTTAAAGTAGTAAAGCATAATAAAAACTGTATAAATTTGGTATCACAGTAAGATCTTCATATCACAGTGAACACTGTAAAAACACCTTTCAATATAAGATATGGAAAAATTTAATGGTGCCATTTAAAATCCAACTTGTCATGCAAGTTATGCAAACAGAAATGTAAAAAAAAAAGTTTTGAAAGGCGAGAAGGAAAAAACAAGAGCACAAAATGAAAATTGGCCTTGTTCTTAAGGGGTTAATGACAATGAAAAATACAGTATTACTATTTTCTCATAGTTTCTATGTTAAATATTTAGTCAGAGGTAATTGGAAAAGGGAGCCAGTACTGTTTTGTAAGAATGGTTGCCAAACTCTGAAGTAGGTCAGAAGCTGGAATCTGTTCCTTGCATTTGTCAACAGTTTCACTTCATCTAACTAACCTCTGATGCCACGGGTACTCAACTTTGATTTGTTCATAAAACAGGCTTACAATTTCAATGAGAAGAGGATAGAAGGGGACTGCAGACAAAGCCAACAGACAAGCTCTCTGCTAAATGTATCATAGTTATGTAGTTTGTTATGTACTGTAAAAACACTGAAGTTGTATAAGCCAAAGTAAAAAAATTATTATAAAAAGGTTTTGGCCCTAAATATATCTAAATAACAAAAAAACAATGGCTTAAAGGGTGTCTGTAGCCTATAAATGCTTACATTTTGGCCCTCTGCAGCTGCCACTATAGGGAGCTTAGGAATTTACAACATAATTTTCAGGGACAACGGTTGTGGACCCACTGTGACAACCAACTGGTCTGACTTTAAGTTATTCCTGAAGGCATTGTACTGGTGGGCCCCTGATTTGCACCCTTTAAACCCTATACACGGATCCGGTCTCCACTGCAAGTGAGCCACCAGGCCACCACCTGCTGGAATAGTCCCAGTGTACTTGGCAGCTGACTCACGGGGTCAGAGACACCGGTGCAAAGCACCAAGGGATCAGGAAATATTTGTAGTCAGAGGTCAGGACTGGAAGAGTTCATGCGAATCCATGAAAAAAAATCCAAAGGTCAAGTCTGGCAACACAGGATCAGAACAGTGAACAGGCATGGGTCAGGACAGGCTGCAAAAGGTCAGGCTCCAGGAATCACGCAGAAGCCGATACACTGGCAAACAAATTGATTATTGTTCTCTACAAGCTCTACCAGGCTAGAGAGACCTGAGACCAAGGTTGCTCAGCCTAGGACTAAATTATACACCACAGAATGTTTAGCCCAGGCTCATTGGCAATGAGAGAGAGCCTTGCTGCAGCACACAGAAAAAGAGAAGGCCAACTCCTGAAGTTCTGGAACTGATATGAGGTACAATAAGGAATATGCCTAATTCACACTAGATGCAAGAAACAGCTGTGGCCATGAACCACAATTGCAGAAAAATGTTTTATTATTGAGTTCAATTTATAAATTGTATACAGTAAGCTCCTTAGCTCCCTCTAGTGGTGGTCACAGAGAGCTGCAATTTATCATTTACCTCTATGTCCTAGGGATTTTGAGCTCTGTATCAAAAATGAGAGCTCTGACCCCTATAAAGATTTATTAAGGAATTAATGAGCATAAGGTTTTGGATATGATTGGAGTAGTATTTCATTTAAAGTGATTATTAGAAATTTACCTGAGCACCACGGATTGAAGAGTAGAATGAAATCCCCTAAGTAGTAAGATTTAGTATTTCCCCTGTAGATGCCCTCTAAGTACATACTGTATCGCCCAATAGAAGCTTTTACAGAGGTGCAAATGGTCAGTGTTAACGGATTGATAGAGTCACCCTCCACCTCAGCACTCCATGTATTGTCCCGCAACCTTGTCACTGGGAATTGTATCAGGGTCCCCGCTTGTTGAGATGGGTATGGACCTGGCGGTAGAGCGAAGAAGAAAGAGTGATTAAAAAATATGTAATGCAACAACTATAATATTAGTTTTTTTACCCTGTAATATCTTCAGTTCGTTATATGTAGTAAAAAAAAAATAAGTAAAGCATAATTATTGTAAAATGAAAAGCTTTGCAATTTTTCATATACTTTATGTATATTTCTTTTCATTTTCAAGATCTGTACTTGCTGCCAGTCAGTGAGGCTTACATCTATGTCTGAGTCTATTCCTGCATGGATAGGTCAGATCACTGTAGGCCCAAGTACAGTGGGTGGTCAGTCCACCACAAAGTTCACTTCTATGGGACTAATGGAGCGCTGTCTACATCACTCCCACAGAATTGACTGAAACGGTGGACAGACATATGCACTACCGCTTTATTCAGACAGTAACTCCCTTTCTTGGGATTGCAAGGTGACCCAGCAGTCTGACCTCCATTGATTCCATGGATTGATGATAAATGATTTCATGGGATAACCCCTTTAAGAGGACTTCATACTAAATCTTGGGATGTGGTTTGCGGCTGTCTCTCTACATAAAAATCACTGAAATAAACGTGGCCTAAATGGGAAGAACTGCTCAGACCCCAAACACTGTCTCTAACTGGGGGAGCAGCTCCTCTGCATGTGTTTCGCAGCAAGCGGCTATCCCCAGTAAACCATACGTAGTCTAATGGTGGGACCCCATGCCATGCTGAGAAACCTTAACGTGGTGCATGAAGGGGCTCTGATATGTTCCTGACTGGAAGATATTGGCGAAAGTCTCAGCTTTTAACATCAGCTTGAGGGATTTAGCCAGTGTTGTCAGTCGCTTATCCTTGTGGTACACTTTTTTCAGTGATTTATGTCTCTCTACTTACCTGTTTGGGCTGTAAGCCTCAAGCTGTCAAACTTTTCCTCGCTTCCTCTGTTGTAAAAGTACAATGTGATGCTAAAGAGTTGTCCTCTGCGAAGAAAAAGCTCCTTGCCCCGCATACCCTGAGTCCTGTGCTCTTGACCATTTTTGAGTTTGTTGGCATCGATCCTTGAAATTTCTGGTGCTGTAAAAAATAAGGTGTATCAGCTAACCTTCTGATGGAGATAATTGTATATAGGCAGGTGTGTGACAAAAGGAATTTGGTAAGTATATACCTGCAGAATCTAAAGCAGGGAAGAATGTTAATTGACTAGAAGAAAATGGTGCTTAATTCAATCACTATTTAACCACTGGTTTAGACTAAAAATATCCATATAAAATGCAAATAATAAAGGGCTCACTTGGTGTGTCATCTTCTTGATATACTTCTATCCATCTGTAGATAACAGCATGGACTTCCCATGCTCCTACTAGAGTTTGAGCCCTATCTACGTTTTACAGTTCATTAATAGTCTCCAGCCTAGACCATGGGAAGGACATGTTCTGAAGAAGGATATTATGAAAGCATCATCACACTAGGTAAATCTTTCAAAATATTATTTTGTATATGTAATGGGAGGTACATTTGAAGAAACTAGTTGTCTATTTAATGGCTCTGCAAACATATTTTACCTCGGAGAAACATTCGCCAGGTATGGGATGTTTTTCTATGTACGTGGGACTGTTAAGCTAAAACAACTTGACATACTTTGCCTGCTTAGGCTAGTTTCACACTAGCAGGAAGGGGAGTCCGTCAGGCTGTTTTGGCAGGTGAACAGCCTGTCGGATCCATCATACAGCTAGTGAACGTGTTCCCCCGGACTGCCGCTCCATCCCGATTGACTATAATAGGGGCAGGGACGGAGTTCCGGCGGCAGCATGGCAGTGCACGGCGAGAGGCAGCTGGACTAAAAGTACTGCATGTCATACTTTTAGTACGACATGCAGACAGGCTGTTCACCCGCCTCCACTTTTGGAGGTGAAGATGGCTTCCAAAGCATGATGTCTACACCTGGCATTTATTTAAACGTGTCCTGTCAATCGCAGTCAGGATTCCTCCTCATCAGGGCTGAGAAATGTGGCTTGATGAAAGCAAAACCCATCATCACCTAGATATTTTAGATTTAGTTTCTGAATCTTTAATGCAAGATATTTCTAATTTCTTGGAAACTTTGGCGGTTATTTATCCCAGACTGGCATTGTTCACCTGTGGTGCCAGAGGATGCTCCAGCAGTCCATGGGCCTAGACTGAAATCTATGGCAGCTTAGAGCTGCTGTAGATTTCAGTCTTCTTTTAGGCCAGAAAATAAAAATAAGAAAATAAAGATAAACCATCAGATATAGCTGTCTGTGCTCCTATAGGGGGTCTAAGCAGTGGAATGTTCAGTCTTGGTACCAACCCTTTAAAGGGGTTTTGGTAGAGCAGAAGGTCGATAAGTAAAATAAGCTTCTAATCTTGCAAACTCACCCCTACCACCTAGTACATGGTCAGTCATTCACTGGAATGGCTGGCATATAACACTACATTAGAGCTTCAGAAGGATGCCTACTAAAAATGGATAATGGAAGGCGGCACTCAAATATGTTGCAAAATCAGGTGATTGACTAATATCTACACTAGTTTTTAGTCCTGCTGAGTGGATTTTAGAATATGTATTCCCACTGATGAGTATTGATTTTAATCATATTTCTAACCTGTATGTAATTTATGTCATGTGATTGAGATTACTTCACATATTGCTTATTCATGCTAGAATCCAAGAACAATAATGGTGTGGTCAATTTTCTAACCCAGCAATTAACAGAAATTGCTGCTGCAATTGCTCTGAGCATATAACTAAGGGCATCAAGGACACCAACTCTGCAGTGCTAGGTCCTCTTCTACAGTACATGAGCTGCCATGACCACTAAACAAGCTAATGCTGTCCTCCTGTTGCTCCTTAGTCCCATTAATGCGGTGACTGATACAACATGTACACTTGCCTGCAGTGAAATATTAATACTGGTACTGGCATCCAGATATGCCAATGGTTTACTGGTCAGATGGCAACCGAAATTTCCTCCTCTTTCCATATTCTTATCCTTTATGCTACTCTGACACTGTGCTAATAATGCACAAATATTGCTGGGATCCTATGGCCAGAGGCGGCTCTTCCATTAGGCCACCTAGGCCGCTGCCTAAGGCCTCGCGCTAGTGGGGGCCTTGCTCTGGCTCTGACCCGACACCGCCGCAAGCAGGGGCGGACTGAGCTGTCGGGCACTTCGGTCCGAGGGCCCGGCCGAGAAGGGGGCCCGCGGCGGTGGCAGCAGGTCACAGGGAGATGAACGCTTCCATTGTGGAAGCGTTCATCTCCATAGTCATCTATATGGTCATCTGTATGGAGATGGCTGTGCTGTGGGGCAGGGGAGGGAGAGGCATCTCCCTTCCCTGTTCCTCTGATAGGCTGCTGGCGCAAGGCCTGCAGCCTATCACAGGGACGGTACTGGCGGCGCAATGACACCTGAGCAGCGCGGGACACAGGCCTGCATCGCATCGCTGCCATGGAGTGCTACCATAAGTAAGAGTGTTTTTTATTTTATTTTATTTTTTATACCGGACAATCTGTTACTGGCACTTGGGGGGGGGCACTTGTTACTGGTACATGGGGGGGAAGAGAGGCACTTTTTACTGGCACATGGGGGGGAGGCACTTGTTACTGGCACATGGCGGGGGGAGAGGCACTTGTTACTGGCACATGGGGGGGGGGAGAGGCCCTTTTTACTGGCACATGATTGGGGGGGGGAAAGGAGGGGTTTTTATATGGGGGGCTCTGGGTGGTACTAGTATTATCAGGGGTATTATCTGTTTCAGTTGTATAGTATTAGGGAGCACAGCTGAACGGTATTGGGGCGCTGTATTTCTGTAGTGATGGGATCAGGGACGTAACGATCGCAGTGCGACGGGGCTGGAGGCGGAGCATGGATGTGGCTGGAGGCAGGGCATGGGTGGGGCCTAGAAGAGGGCCCTTGATTTATTTTGCCCAGGGGCCCTGAGGGTTTTCAGTCCGCCCCTGGCCACAAGTACAATTATTGGCTTCCGCGGCCGGCGGGTGGGCTAAGCGGACCGCTCTGAGCCCCTCTCCGTCTCTGCCTCTTTAAGAGAGCAGTGGCTGCTGGGGCTCGGAGGCATGTCTTCTGAACGTTGCAACTTGCCAGCTCCTTCCCCACAGCGCTGCGCATCCACGCAGGGCGAGAAGAAGAAGGAGCCATGGCCCCCACCTCAGTCCGTGCCTGGCTGCCGTCCACAGACAGACAGCAGGGCCTGACCAGTGAATATAAGCCCAAGGAATAAGATCACCCTGTACTATGTGCTGTAAGTCTGCAGCTGCTTAACCCTGACTGTGACATCACTGTGTATACCCTATACTCTGATGTTAGTCACAGTACAGGGTTAATATGCACAGTGTTGTCACATACAGTACAGCCAGGGTTAATGCAATGTGACATCACAGTACAGGGTTAATATGCACTGTGACATCTCAGTATAGCCAGGGTTAATGCAAAGTGTTAATATGCACTGTGAATATAAGCCCTGTACTGTGTTGTCGCTGTGCATATTAACCCTTTACTGTGATGTCACTGCATATTAAAGGGGTACTCCGGGATAGGAAAATAAATCCCCTATCTCTCCGATCTCCTGTACGGTACTCCAGATCCCCTTGTGCCCGGAGCGGTGGTCAACACTCCGCCTCCATGTATCTATGGATGTGCCGCAGATACAAATCGTGGGGGCCTCATGTTCGAGTTTCGTCTAAGGCCTCCGAAAGTCTAGAACCGCCTCTGCCTATGGCTTATGCTAAGTAAGCACAATGACGTTTGGAGACTGCCCTGGACACCTAGGCTATGGTTAATGATATCAGCCAAGTATCAAAAGCTGCCAGTGAAATGGAAGTAATATTGTATTCCTTGAGTCTCCTCATCTACACAAGATGGAAATGGGGAC